>CM039510.1:31155022-31252096 GCA_022432975.1 Begonia masoniana
TGTTGTTGTGTTGTGTTGTTGTGTTGTGTTGTTGTGTTGTGTTGTGTTGTTGTGTTGTGTTGTTGTGTTGTGTTGTTGTGTTGTGTTGTTGTGTTGTGTTGTTGTGTTGTGTTGTTGTGTTGTGTTGTTGTGTTGTGTTGTTGTGTTGTGTTGTTGTGTTGTGTTGTTGTGTTGTGTTGTTGTGTTGTGTTGTTGTGTTGTGTTGTTGTGTTGTGTTGTGTTGTTGTGTTGTGTTGTTGTGTTGTGTTGTTGTGTTGTGTTGTGTTGTTGTGTTGTGTTGTGTTGTTGTGTTGTGTTGTGTTGTTGTGTTGTGTTGTTGTGTTGTGTTGTTGTGTTGTGTTGTTGTGTTGTGTTGTTGTGTTGTGTTGTTGTGTTGTGTTGTTGTGTTGTGTTGTGTTGTTGTGTTGTGTTGTTGTGTTGTGTTGTGTTGTTGTGTTGTGTTGTTGTGTTGTGTTGTGTTGTGTTGTTGTGTTGTGTTGTTGTGTTGTGTTGTTGTGTTGTGTTGTTGTGTTGTGTTGTTGTGTTGTGTTGTTGTGTTGTGTTGTTGTGTTGTGTTGTTGTGTTGTGTTGTTGTGTTGTGTTGTGTTGTTGTGTTGTGTTGTTGTGTTGTGTTGTTGTGTTGTGTTGTTGTGTTGTGTTGTTGTGTTGTGTTGTTGTGTTGTGTTGTTGTGTTGTGTTGTTGTGTTGTGTTGTGTTGTTGTGTTGTGTTGTTGTGTTGTGTTGTTGTGTTGTGTTGTGTTGTGTTGTTGTGTTGTGTTGTTGTGTTGTGTTGTGTTGTTGTGTTGTGTTGTTGTGTTGTGTTGTTGTGTTGTGTTGTGTTGTTGTGTTGTGTTGTTGTGTTGTGTTGTTGTGTTGTGTTGTTGTGTTGTGTTGTGTTGTTGTGTTGTGTTGTTGTGTTGTGTTGTGTTGTGTTGTTGTGTTAGGGTTTTGTGAGAGTTATGTATGCATTGTGCTTGTTTATATTTGTTATCCCCTACTTGCTAAGCGTAAGCTTACGTGTGTGTGTGTGTTCTGTGGTGTAGGTGACGACAGGAGTACAGGTTAGAGCTACGAGGAAAGCTAGGATTGGGACGCAGTCGTTGATGTACGCTGTATGCCGGTGCGGGCAGTTATCGGGGAGTCTCGACCATGGTCTTCGAGGGATGTGGGCTTTATCTTTTGGTAGTTTATTGTAAATGTCTATATTGTAGAAATGATGAGAATGCGTAACTTTCTTTTGGTTGATGTTTTGAGAGTTATGGTATAGTTATTTGTAATTGTTGTATATAGTCATAGTTAAGGGTGATGTGTCGCCCTATACTGTGGACTTTCTTCACTTAGGGATGTTAGTATTTTAGTTTCCCTCTTTACTGCTGTTTGGTGATTTCGTATGCTGGATAAGTTGATGAGGAATATTCTGGATTGGTTGGGATTTATTCCTTTGCAGGTACCTAGCATTTTGGAGGCGCCATTTTTAGGCGTTACTTTGCCGAAATTTTTGGGAAGGACGCCATGGTGCTTAAAGGTTAGGATTAAGGGAAATTAGTGAGTCTAGGCAGCTAGAGATCTTCGGGAGATTTAGTTTTAAATTCTGCTGGGTTCGATTTTATTTAAATTATTAGGGTTAAAGTGAGCCAAGTAGCGCTCCAAGCCAGGGTGGGTTCGGGGCGTTACAAGATGGTATCAGAGCAAAATGGTCGATTCGTTCAAAGGATTACCCGACAATGCCGGCCGCCATGCAACGTGTTTCACCGACTGTAAGTATTTCTTTGCTTTTAGTTGTTTATAGCTAAGATTGATTGCTTAACCTTGTTTAGGAGTAGAACGAAACTCCCGAGAGTACCGAGACAACCTCGACGGATTCCCTTAGATAATTTATAGACGCAGTGAATCGATGGTTCGTATAGCTAGGAATTTATGGTAAAAGCGAAACGGACAAGGTATAACATAAGAAGGATACACATAGGATGAGTTTCCCTTAGAGAGTTACATCTTATGCGATAAAAGATTAGAATAGATAAAATGGGGGCCTTTAGTAAACCCTTGAAGGTTTGTGGTGCGATGAGTTATAGGAGAGCTTAAGGGTAGAAACAAAATTTTTGGAGATGTCCTAAACCATTGAGAGACCCTTAGAGAGCCCCTTAGCACGTACGTTATGTGGATAAGACAAGAGAGCACGGTGGGATATTTAGAGTTACGTACAATGAACTGTATTCAAGAGGTTTAATCTAAGTGAATGATTAAGGGGGGTATGTCCTATCAAATTGTGATTATCACTTTTAGAGGATGTGATTGTTTGAGGCAAGTGGTTGATTGTGGAATCTGAGGAATCATTAGGAGTGTTCATATTAATTAGATCGAGGATAGAAATAGGAAGAAATTTATTTCAAGTAGGAAAGCTATTAGATTAGAGGATGTGGTTGTTTGAGGTAAGTGGGTGATTGTGGAATCTGAGGAATCATGTAGGAGTGTTCATATTAATTAGATTGAGGATAGAAATAGGAAGAAATTTATTTCAAGTAGGAAAGCTATTAGACCTTGAGATATTAGAGGGTCAAACTATTGGGTATTGAGAGATATAGTTAGAATGATGTATACGATGTTAGTGAACTTGGAAATAAGTTGAATTTGAGAGATGTATGAAAGCTTAGATTCTTAAGAAATGGGATAGTAAAATTGAAAGGATTTTTAAAATTGAGGACTTAGATAAGAGGTCTACTCGGCAGATTTTAGTCTTATGTAAATAAGTCTACTTTGAAAATTGGAGATACTAATTGGTATTCGGTTGAGGAAGATTCTAATAAACTTTATGCAAGAAAAACCAAGAGGGGAGCCTAGCCTAAGTTAAGTGGGGTTAACAATGATAGGGACTATTGAGTGTTAAGAGTTATAGTTAGTTAGTATGACCCAAACGAGAGTCATAGAGAGGTGACAATGAGGAGTAGTTGTAGAGTGAATGATGAGCCATAGAAAGGTACTCAATTTCGGGGATTAAAAGTTAGAGATTTCCTTAGAGCTAGGAAACCAATAAATATTGAGGTATTAAAGGATCAAAGAAGATGCTAGGTGATATTCGTTAGGAAAAAATGGATGGACATTAGGGTATAGGTACTATCTTAAGGGATTACTCATTTGAGGGTGAACGAGAATGCATAAAAGTTTTCAACCGGCATTGTATAGGAGAATTTAGGCGTGACACGAAGGAGTGGACGCTGTGTTTTGGTGTGATTCGACCTAGGATTTGGGAGCCGAAAGTATATAGGTTTGGAATAACTTGGAATAACTTAGAAACTTAGATGTCTTGAGTAAGTAGAGAAAAGTCTAACCTCTTGAATTAAGATAATGTTCTGAGGTTTAGATTATTGCGCACGATGTTAGGAGAAATGGTGACTCGTTGAGGTAATAGGTAGGAAATTGGGATTTTGGGTGTTAATTAAGCTACAACAAGTATGCAAACAAAGAGGTTGTTGGGTGACTTGTTGTAATGAGAGTTAGAGGAGTATGAAGACTAAAGAGTGTAGTAGTTCGTAAATTTTGGTGAGAATTTTGGATGAAATTTTTGATTTAAATAAGTAGTGAAAACCTTGCTAAGATAGTGGTAGTCTTATATAGAAAGGGGAAAGGTTAGAATTTGATATCTAGACCTTAAGTATTTAGTGGTATATGATTTGAGGATTTTAAAATTAATGAGGTTGAAGTCAAAGTGAGTCGATACCGAGATAGAGCGGTAAGTTAGGCGAGTAGAAAGGAAGTTAAAGCTTAAGGATTTTGGGATAAATGAGGTGAAGATAGTATGTAAGTGTTGATGAATATGACATTAGAAAAATAATTAAGTGAACGTAGTTAGAGTAAGTGTTGATGAATATGAGATTAGAAAATTAATTAAGTGAACGTAGTTAGAGGAAAAGCTAGAGTTAAGAACTACGTTAGAGAGATTGAAGGGTCTAAGTGATGAATGCTTTAGGTCATGGAGGGTAGAGTTAGGTAAAGTCAAAATTTTGGAGATGTATGCATTGTTATTACCGAGAGGTAATTAGAGGCAACCGATAGATGATTTAGGCCGTAGTGTAGTTGAGTAGGCAGCCCAGACGTTAAGAGGGTAGTAGAACCTAAGGTAAGAAGTGTACTCATTAAGTTCTTAGAATTACTCGATTGGGGTAGCAAAGCTAGAGTTGGAAACGAAGTTAGAGGGGTTTGGGAATATAAGATATAAAGTGAATAGTTGGGAACTTTGGATACGTAGAACTTTAGATGATTACGATCATAGCGTAGTTTAAGTTAGCATTACAACCTAAAAAGTTATGAGGGTAGATTGAAGTAAGTAAATTAAGGAATTATCTAGGCACAAATTTTAAGGACAAAATTTTTGTAAGGAGGGTGGATTGTAACACCTGAGAATTTTTCTTCAATGTCTACTACTTTAGATTTAATTAATTTATGGATCTTAAAATTATTTAAATTTAGAAAGGAAGGATTGGAGAGTCAATTTATGGAATTTAACGGGTTATTTAGTTTATTAAAAAATTTGGGATTTTATTTGGAAGAGGGTTTCTAAAATTTTAGGTCGAGTGGACGCAAAATTAACGGATATACGGAAGTTCAAATAGGTGAGGGCAATTTAGTAATTTAGCTAAATTAATAAATAAATAAATATTTAGAAACAGAATGGCTTCACGAAGAAGCCATTCTGCTTCTCTGTAACCCGAGCCCCAATGAGAGAAGAGCGCGAGCGACCTCCCTCCGACGGCGACCACGGCTCCGGTCACTGTTCAGACGTGCAGACGTCGGCGAGCTGAAGCCAGAGCTCGGTTCGGCTTTCTCCGCGCCAGACCCAACCGAAAACAGGTAGCTTCTCTTCCCTGTTTTCGTTCTGCTTGAGGCCGTGAATGGCGAGCCAGCTTGGGCTCCGACCACCGGCCATTTTTGGCTAGTCTCGGCATCAAATGGCTAGGCTTAGACCGGCGTGAATGGTCGGGCATGGGAGAGTGCCGATTGGGGCTGAAAACCGTGAACTCCCAATGTGTGGGGTTCGGGTTCTCTAGTTTAAGCCCTGGAATTCCATTAAATTGTGTTAATTGTGTGTGAGGGTAGTTTGATTGGTGAGTAATTGGATGAGAATTGATGAAAAACTAGAAAAGGAAAATTTTTGGTTTAGGGTAGAATCTGGTTTTGCCAATTTTGACTTAGTTGTGGTCTTTTGTTTTAAAATTCCTTTTGGCAGGTTAAAATAGGTTATTAGAGGAGTACGTGGCCGCTGGAATCGTTCGATTCCAATAACCGACGCAAAAGTTACGCACGTTCAAAGTTTTGGGTCGGTTTTTACCGAACCCAAATTAGTGGCCCGTTTAGTTAGGCTTTAGTTGGATTAGGCTTAATTTTAATGAAATTTGGATATTTGTCGTATGTCGAGCCGTAGGTGGACAGGTAACCGAGTATCCTCAGTGGGCTAGGACGCCAGGTAAGTAGTGGTTGTCATCCTTTTTGCCTTCGGGCCTACACCATAGAACGGTAAGTAATGGTTATTTTGCTTGGTGATGTGTTGTTGTTTTGTTGAGGTGTTGCATTGTTTGACATTGTTATGTTGTGTTGCATTGTTTAACATTAGGAGTGTGCATCCTGAGTTGGTTGGTTGTTTGGTTTCGTGCTGTGTTGTGTCTTGTTGTTGAGAGAAGAGCGCGAGCGACCTCCCTTCACGAAGAAGCCATTCTGCTTCTCTGTAACCCGAGCCCCGATGAGAGAAGAGAGCGAGCGACCTCCCCCTGACGGCGACCACGACTCCGGCCACTATTCAGACGTGCAGACGTTGGCGAGCTGAAGCCAGAGCTCAGTTCGGCTTTCTCCGCGCCAGACCCGACCGAAAACAGGTAGCTTCTCTTCCCTGTTTTCGTTCTGCTTGAGGCCGTGATTGGCGAGCCAGCTTGGGCTCCGACCACCGGCCATTTTTGGCTAGTCTCGGCATCAAATGGCTGGGCTTAGACTGACGTGAATGGTCGGGCATGGGAGAGTGCCGATTGGGGCTGAAAACCGTGAACTCCCAATGTGTGGGGTTCGGGTTCTCTAGTTTAAGCCCTTAAATTCCATTAAATTGTGTTAATTGGGTGTGAGGGTAGTTGATTGGTGAGTAATTGGATGAGAATTGATGAAAAACTAGAAAAGGAAAATTTTCGGTTTATGGCAGAATCGGGTTTTGCCAATTTTGACCTAGTTGTTGTCGTTTTTTTTAATATTCCTTTTGGCAGGTTAAAATAGGTTATTAGAGGAGTACGTGGCCGCTGGAATCGTTCGATTCCGATAACCGGCGTAAAAGTTACGCGCGTTCGAAGTTTTGGGTCGGTTTTTACCGAACCCAAATTAGTGGCCCGTTTAGTTAGGCTTTAGCTGGATTAGGCTTAATTTTAATGAAGTTTGGATATTTGTCGTAGGTCGAGCCGTAGGTGGACAGGTAACTGAGTATTCTCAGTGGGCTAGGACGCCAGGTAAGTAGTGGTTGTTATCCTTTTTGCCTTCAGGCCTACACCATAGAACGGTAAGTAATGGTTATTTTGCTTGGTGATGTGTTGTTGTTTTGTTGAGGTGTTGCATTGTTTGACATTGTTATGTTGTGTTGCATTGTTTAACATTAGGAGTGTGCATCCTGAGTTGGTTGGTTGTTTGGTTTTCGTGCTGTGTTGTGTCTTGTTGTTGAGAGAAGAGCGCGAGCGACCTCCCTTCACGAAGAAGCCATTCTGCTTCTCTGTAACCCGAGCCCCGATGAGAGAAGAGAGCGAGCGACCTCCCCCTGACGGCGACCACGACTCCGGCCACTATTCAGACGTGCAGACGTTGGCGAGCTGAAGCCAGAGCTCAGTTCGGCTTTCTCCGCGCCAGACCCGACCGAAAACAGGTAGCTTCTCTTCCCTGTTTTCGTTCTGCTTGAGGCCGTGAATGGCGAGCCAGCTTGGGCTCCGACCACCGGCCATTTTTGGCTAGTCCGGCATCAAATGGCTGGGCTTAGACTGACGTGAATGGTCGGCATGGGAGAGTGCCGATTGGGGCTGAAAACGTGAACTCCCAATGTGTGGGGTTCGGGTTCTCTAGTTTAAGCCCTTAAATTCCATTAAATTGTGTTAATTGGGTGTGAGGGTAGTTGATTGGTGAGTAATTGGATGAGAATTGATGAAAACTAGAAAAGGAAATTTTCGGTTTATGGCAGAATCGGGTTTTGCCAATTTTGACCTAGTTGTTGTCGTTTTTTTTAATATTCCTTTTGGCAGGTTAAAATAGGTTATTAGAGGAGTACGTGGCCGCTGGAATCGTTCGATTCCGATAACCGGCGTAAAAGTTACGCGCGTTCGAAGTTTTGGGTCGGTTTTTACCGAACCCAAATTAGTGGCCCGTTTAGTTAGGCTTTAGCTGGATTAGGCTTAATTTTAATGAAGTTTGGATATTTGTCGTAGGTCGAGCCGTAGGTGGACAGGTAACTGAGTATTCTCAGTGGGCTAGGACGCCAGGTAAGTAGTGGTTGTTATCATTTTTGTCTTCTGGCCTACACCATAGAACGGTAAGTAATGGTTATTTGTTTTGTCTTAGTGATGTGTTGTTGTTTTGTTGAGGTGTTGCATTGTTTGACATTGTTATGTTGTGTTGCATTGTTTAACATTGGGAGTGTGCATCCTGAGTTGGTTGGTTGTTTGGTTTCGTGTTATGTTGTATTGTTATGTTGTGTTGTGTCGTGTTGTTGAGTTGAGTTGTCGCATGGTGTTGCATTGGTTGGTTGTCGTGTGGTGTTGCATTGGTTGGCATGGTAGTCGGTTAAAGAGTAAGGCACTTCGGTGCGGGCAATGTGTAAGGCACTTCGGTGCGGGCAAAGAGTAAGGCACTTCGGTGCGGGCAAAGAGTAAAGCACTTCTGTTCGGGAAAAGTGTAAGGCACTTCGGTGCGGGCAATGTGTAAGGCACTTCGGTGCGGGCAATGTGTAAGGCACTTCGGTGCGGGCAAAGAGTAAGGCACTTCGGTGCGGGCAATGTGTAAGGCACTTCGGTGCGGGCAATGTGTAAGGCATCCTTTCGGGTGCGGGCAACTAGCATTGTTTGGTCGTGTTTTCGTGTTGTGTCGAGTCAGGTTGTTGAGTTGCATTGGGGTGTTGTGTTGCATTGTTTGGCATGATAGTCGGTTAAAGAGTAAGGCATCCCTTTGGATGCTGGCAACTAACGCATCTTTCGATGCAGGCAGTTTTGTTAGTGTTGGGTTGCGTTGTCGTGTTGAGTGGTGTTGTGTTGTTGTGTTAGGGTTGTGTGAGGGTTGTGTATGCATTGTGCTTGTTTATATTTGTTATCCGTTACTTGCTAAGCGTAAGCTTACGTGTGTGTTTGTGTTCTGTGGTGTAGGTGACGACAGGAGTACAGGTTAGAGCTACGAGAAAAGCTAGGATTGGGACGCAGTCATTGATATACGCTGTATGCCGGTGCGGCAGTTGTCGGGGCGTCTCGACCTTGGTCTTCGGGGGATGTGGGCTTTGTCTTTTGGTAGTTTATTGTAAATGTCTATTTGTAGAAATGATGAGAATGCGTAACTTTCTTTTGGTTGATGTTTTGATAGTTATGGTATAGTTATTTATAATTGTTGTATATAGTCATAGTTAAAGGTGATGTGTCGCCCTATACTGTGGACTTTCTTCACTTAGGGATGTTAGTATTTTAGTTTCCCTCTTTACTGCTGTTTGGTGATTTCGTATGCTGGATAAGTTGATGAGGAATATTCTGGATTGGTTGGGGTTTATTCCTTTGCAGGTACCTAGCATTTTGGAGGCGCCATTTTCAGGCGTTACTTTGCCGAAATTTTCGGGAAGGACGCCGTGTTGCTTAAAGGTTAGGATTAAGGGAAATTAGTGAGTCTAGGCAGCTAGAGAGCTTCGGGAGATTTAGTTTTAAATTCTGCTGGGTTTGATTTTATTTAAATTATTGGGGTTAAAGTGAGCCAAGTAGCACTCCGAGCCAGGGTTGGTTCGGGGGCGTTACATTTGTACTGTTCTTGCTCCAAAGAACAGAGAAGGAAAACTCTGGTTCTTCTTCACCAGCAAAGAATAGCGACGAATAGAGGCCGATCAATGCTGCCGATCACCGCACGAAGAGAGAATCCTCGATCTGCCATCGTTCTGGCATCTCCGCTCGCACCAAAACTGCGCCGTCGCTGACCGTCACCGCTATTCAATCTTCTTTCAGTCCTTAGCGCGCAGAACTCTGCAATTCTGCCACTCAACTCTCGTTCCTTGCGCAGAGAATTTCTCAACCGTGCACCGCCGCCCAGTCGACCTCGGTTCTCTAAAATTTGTGAATTTTGCAAAGAGTGAAACTGTCGAAGACTCTTTGCTGTGATTCCAAATTTTGAAATTGGAAATATTAGTTTTGGACGATATTGTTGATTATTGGTAATTTTGTTGGGATTTCAGATCTGCTCTTACAATTTTCAAGGAACTGTTTTTGGGTGGAATTTTTGTGATTAAATTTGGGTGGATTTATTCAGAATATTTTTGAGAATTTATTCTGATTTTAAAAGGGATCAATTTTTGGGTTTGAAAATCTGTTTTAGGGCATTGGTTTGTGATAACAATGTCAGGCGATGATAGTACATGACACGATATTGGAAAATTCGATGGGACAGATTTTGCGTTTTGAAAAATGCAAATTGAGAATTACTTGTACGGAAAAAAAACTTCATCTTCCTTTGAGTGCGAAACCAGAGAAGATGGAAGATAGTGAATGGAATCTCCCTTATAGACAGGTGTTGGGAGTCGTCCGATTGACGCTAGCCAAAACCGTTGTTCACAACGTGGCGAAGGAGAAGATCACCGTGAGTCTGATGAAGGTTTTGTCTGATATGTACGAGAAACCCTCTACAAATAACAAGGTATTTCGGATGAATAAACTTTTTAATCTGAAGATGATTGATGGTACTCCTGTCGCAGCACATCTAAATGAATTCAATACTATTGTGAATCAATTACTATATGTGGATACTGATTTTGAGGATGAGGTTCGTGCCCTAATTTTGTTAGCGTCTCTACCGAATACTTGGGAGCCTATGAGGGCAGCAGTTAGTAACTCAGTTGGAAGTGCCAAACTGGTATTCACCGATGTGAGGGATCGTATTCTTGCCGAGGAGGTTCGTAAGATCGATTCTGGTGAAACATCGACAGGCTCAGCTCTAAATGTTGAAGACAGAGGAAAAAATAATGACAGAAACTCCAACCGTGGTAGGGGCAGATCCAAGTCCAAGAATGGGAAGAGTCAATTCAAGTCCCGGCGAACATTTGAGTGCTGGAATTGTGGCAAGCAGGGTCACATGAAGAAGGATTGCTGAGCACCGAATAAGAATGTTAATGACATAGGCAAGGAGGTAGCCACAGTCACCAAAGAATTCTTTAGTATGTACGACGAGGATGTCGTAAATTTCGCTTACCAATATACGAGTTGGGGGATCGATAGTGGCGTTTCAATACATGTCACTTCGTAGAGAGATTTCTTTACTTCCTACACTTCGGGTGACTTTGGAAGTGTGAGGATGGGAAATGATGGTGTTGCAAAAGCCATTGGTATGAGAGATGTACATTTGGGGCCAACATCGACAACACCTTGGTTTTGAGAGGTGTGAAGCACATCCCCGGCATCTGCAAGAATTTGGCCTCGACTGGAAAGCTCGATAACGAAGGGTTTGACAACACCTTTCATGATGGAAAATGGATGTTTACCAGAGGTTCATTGATCATGGTGAGAGGAAAAAAATGCTCTTTATTAAATGTGATGCACACAAAGATCGTGGATTCCACAGTCAATGAAATAGGTAATAAGGCTGCAAAGTTTGTGAAATTACCTTCTAAGAGAAAGGTTGAGATAACTCAGAAGAAGTCAGGTTCTCAGGTGAAGTTCAGGTTAGAATCTGAGAGTACATTAGAGCCGGTGAGTCAGCTTATTACAGATGTTTAGTCACCAGTTTTAGTTTCACGTCAGAGTGGTATCATCAAAGGTAAAACCATGTGGAAGGTTAAAACTTCGAGACGATATGATGAAACTGTGGATTATGTATTGAATGTGTTCGAGGGTAACGATTCCTGTGTGGAGTCTTCAACATGTTCAGATGTAGTTCGTTGCGGCAACCCTGCTAGTTCAGTGATACCATGGAGGAGGAGATGTGATTTCTTTTCAAGTAAGTATCTCAAGTTTAAGCAGGGCTTAAACTTGAACGGTATCAGACGCTGAGTTGGCCCATCTAGGGCCTTTATGGTAGAGAAGCTTATTTTTAATGGAGTTTTGTAGATTTGTTTCTTTGCATCGGAATTTCCTTGAAAGTGGAGATTGTCAGAGTTCAGTGTTCTGGATTCGCTTTGGGTTGGGCCGAGTAGTCCGTTGGATCTCTCATGTGGAATTCGTGTCAAGGTAGAGTTTGTTAGAATTTGTTGTAACTCGAATTCTAGTTGGCCAGGTCGGCCCCGTATATCAATATTAGGGTTTTACGTTTTCTCTATATATTGATACTTGAGTCGCAAAACTCATTGTACCGAATTTGATATTAGTGATTCTCTCTTCTGCCTGTGGTTTTTTCCCTTTTAGGGTTTTCACGTAAAATTCGGTGTCCATTATTTTCTCGTTTTATTTTTTGGTTTCTCAATCATTCGTTACAAATGAATTAGGGCGTTTAATCCTAACAGAAACAAATAGGTTATTTTTCCTCTAAAATTCAAACATTTGGAGGAAGAAACAATTTTTCAATAGTGCAAAGCACTTTACGATAAAGAATCACCGACCCAAGAGCACATAAAAGAAGAGGTTAGTATTCTTCAAAAGGAACCAAATTTTAAGCTCCAACAAGAGGAAGATAAATGTTCAATGGAGGAAGTTGTCCAAGAAATCCATTGAATTCAAGAAGAAAGGGTATTGTTGAACCATGAGCCAAATGAGTACCAAGTTGAATACAAAAGGTGAAATATATTGATGAAGAAAGTGAGAAAAATAGTGTCATGTTGGCAAGTGAGAAAGCACTTATAACTTGTTCCAGAGATTTGATTTTTCTAACAATCTTAATCCCAGTGTGAATTTCTTTGTGTATGATTAAAGATATTAGAGGATGAATCTCTTCGAAGGGAAAGGGAATGATACTAACCAATGGGGATCAAAAATTAAAGATACAATCAAAAATTTTTTCAAGAACGAATAAAGATTCATTAAAGTAAGATGATGCCCTTGAAAGTGTAAAAGAAGCATTTTTTTAGTCAAATATTACAAGTATAAGGAAAAAAGATGTTTGAAGTTCACCTTGTAAGCCAACCAAGTCAAAAACATGAAATAGTGCACGCAACAAGGCGCTGGGAGCACTGGAGTAGCGCAGCAAGTGCTAGGGGGCATGTTGGGTGTGCAACGTGCATGATCGGCATGCAACGCGTGCAAGCCCGAACGATAGCAGCGCGATAGAAGTATGCGCAGTGCGCGTGCTGAGCGGCCACTCGTGGGCAATTTTTCCAAAACTAAATTTTTTAAATATGTTTTATGTTTTAATGTTTCCATATTTTGTATTTTGACACTTATTAGGATTTATTATATCTTTTACAACATCAAAATTTTATTGAAAACAGATATATGGCTGAAGAAGAAACAAATAGAAATGACCAAACTAGAAACAACAAAGAAAGAGAGATTGATACAAGATTATGTCATTCCAGCACTATTCTATTATTGCCAGATCAAAAATTCAAGAATTCAAATTTGAGCTAAAGTCGATGATATTCTAGATGCTACAAACCATGCGACAATTTAGTGGCATGGCATCATAAGATCTCATCTTCATCGCAAAATATTTAAGGAGGTGAGTGATTAACTCAAGCTTTAAGAAGTGACAGAAGATGCTCCAAAGGCCTTAAATTATTTTCATACTCTCTAACAGATCGAGCAAGAGTATGGCTAAAGTTGCTATCATCCAATTTGGTGGACACTTGGGACGACCTAGCAAAGATTTCTCATGAAGTATTTCCCACCCGTTAAAAATGTCAAAATGAGGAACGATATCAAGAGTTTTCAACAATAATATGGTGATTCGTTTTACAAGGCATGTGAGAGGTTCAACGAATTATTAAGGCAATATCCAAACCATGGAATTCACTAATGGATTTAGCTAAAAACATTTTACGACGGATTGAGTGGCCAAACTTGAACAATTGTAGATGCTTCAGCTAATGGTGTCATCTTATCAAAGACATACACCGAAGCTTATGAAATCTTGGAGAGGTTGGCTAATAACAATTATCAATTCCCAATTGAGAGATTAAATTCTAGGTGCTCTCTTGAAGTTCACGAATTATATGCAATTATTTCATCTACATTTTGCGGAGAAGCACATAGATATAAGCAGTGTAACACCCGAGTTAACGGCCAGGTGATTTTCTTAACTGTATTAACGGTCATAAATATTTAATCTTCGTAGTTTAGGATTTATGCCAAGCTTAATTAATTTCATGTGGATCTAAACTAGGTTGAGTGGCAAAGTTGTAATAATGGAGGATTGAGGCCAGTATTTAAAGAAAAAAGAAAGGATTCAAACCTCATTTAAACCACTGTAGCCGACACCACCCTTCCGGCAATTTCTTCTCTCGCAAGTCCTTACTCTCTGCTATCAGCAAACTCTCCTCGACGGCCGGTTTACTCCACCACCACTCGACTACTCTACGCCTGAGGTATGCACTAGACGATGTGGCTATCTGTTAGTTTATTAGTTCTGTTTTCAGCTCTGTATTGAAGTTTTGGATTCTTCAATGGCCGAGTATTGATAAGAACATTTTGAAACCCGAGATTGGTAATGTCATTCCTAATTGATTCTGGACATTTAAAACAACCAACCCTGAGTTATCATTATCGAATCCGTCTGTTTTGATTTTGGGATTTCGGGTTACATCAAGTATTAAACTAAGAACTCGGGAAGGACTTTTAGCTATTAGATCTTAGGATAACTCGAGATTAGAACTATTAGGATTTTGTTTTAACTACTGCAATGTAAATGTTTAGGTGAAGAAGTTTGAAGAGAAAGGAGCTCAAGTGCTAAGGAGACCAGGTAAGTGAATGTATTAAGATTTTCGGCTAATAGAGCCCTACATCGTGGGAGTACTAGGTTGAGATGTCTAATGTTTACCTTATGATTATGAGCTTGTCTACACTTGAAGGATTTATGTATGTTGCGAATTATACCATGTGATGACCTATTAATGAATGTGAAGATGTCTGCTCTGGTATGATCCTTGTCATAGTTTGATGAGTTAAAAGCTCTCATGTTCATGCATCATGAATGTTTCTCAAGCATAAGAAAATGTTTTAACGCATGTTTTCCATGAACAAGATATGTATGTATATATGTATATGTATAATATTTATGCAACGTGGATTAAGTGAGGGTTGGGGGCGGTTCGGCGTATGTCACAGTCCAAAGAAGGACATATGAATACGACCCGCAGTAGGGAACAAGATCAAACTCACTGTCGAACCCCCTTTACCGGCACAAATCCTCTCTTGATCCACACAACCTAAACAAAGAATATGAACAATGACTATGAATGATGAATATGATCAATGACTATGAATGATGAATATGAACAATGACTATGAATGATGAATATGATCAATGACTATGAATGATGAATATGAACAATGACTATGAATGATGAATATGATCAATGACTATGTAACGACCCTCATACTATTCCTAATTTCCCGTACGAAATTCTTCTTTTCTTTCTCTCTTTTTTTTTTTATACTTAATGTTTAAGTGGAAAACAATTTAATAAAACGTTTAAAACAATTACAAAACAATTAATCCTAAACCAATACGTACCCAAACACCTACAAAATACAACCTCACCGTTTCACTAACACGATTCTATTTATACCACAATTTCTATCCACATCGCAAATATACATTTCACAATATCATTCGACGTAAAACAGCCCTGTATTCTCACTCGGAACGACTCGAGACATAGTTAAATAAAACACGTTTTCACGAAAACAAACTGCATGGATCCGTTTAAAAACTAAACAATCCCTCCTGTTCAAAATAAAACTCCAAGCAGTTCAGTATGTAAAATAAAAGGTTTTCCAAAAGCAGTTTATAAAATAAGTTTCCAAAGCCTCAAAACATAAACCTATCAACTATCAGCTAACTAGAAACAAACATCCTATTATGTTCTACTATACAATTTTCATCTAACCAATCCATCATTCACCCAGAATATCTCAATACCCTCAAAATACATACGTAAATCTCCACGGGTCGGTTAAGCATCGACTGCCCAGCACACTCCCACGGGCCATCTTTCATCAACCGATCATGCCTCGGGTGGAGGGATCTCATCCTCACCTGTGTAGAGGTCACCTACACCACAGATATAAGTCGTGAGCTTAAGGCTCAGTAAGTCTACGTGAATGCAATGCATGCTATGCGTGCCATTCGTAAAAACATGCTTCCTTTTCATTTCATTTCATTTCATTACAGATACAGATACAGATATGTTACCGTGGCCTCACTCTCGCTAGATAGGAGCGGCACATCCCACGGTTGGATAGCCCCTCGTATCTAACCGGGGGGAAGACATGCTCCCCAAGCAGCCATGTCTGAACCACCGCCAACGCCGTAACCAGATTACAGACATTTTACCTTTTCATTATACTTTACCTTATTTATGAAAACATGCATAGAAATTCCTTTTTCGTGCTTTTCAGAAACATGATGCATGAACGTGCAATGCTAAACATAATTAAAGCATAAACAAACAATAAATATAAACATACAACACATAACTAAAACTAACTACCCAACTAATTACCCGACTCAACCTACATTCTCCAAGTTCCTCGACCAACATAGAATCATATGGTGTAGGCCAATCGGCCAAACAAGTCACGAGAAACTTACCTGTCTTCTGTAGCTCGCTGGGTTTGGCACCACACGTCACCTATGGCTCGACCTATGACAAACATTCAAACTTAATTAAATCAAACTTACATTCGCCAATTTACTCTCAAACTACTATTTCAAGCCTAATCCAACTAAAACTTAACTAAACGGGCCACTAATTCGGGTTTGGTAAAACCGACCCGAAACTTCAAACGCGCGTAACTTTCGCGTCGGTTATCGGAATCGAACGATTCCAGCGGCCACGTACTCCTCTAATAACCTATTTTAATCTGCCAAAAGGAATTTCAAAACTAACGACCGGAACTAGGTCAATTTAGCAGAAACTCGAACTGCCCATTCTCGGAAATTTTCCTCTTTCTGATTTTTCATCAAATTCCATCAATTTCTTCACCAATCTATCCTCCTAACATCCAATTAACATAAACTAACCTAAAATCGAAGTTTCCAATTAAGAAAACCCTAAGCCCTAATTCGGCCTTCACTGAAATTCGCTCAAATTGAGCGCTCCACAACCAATCGACAATAGCCGGCCCTAGGGTTGACAAACCCACGCCGGAAGCAGCCTATTTTGGCCGGAGATCGGAACTCAATCGAGCTCGCCACCCACTGCCTTAAACCGAACCAAAACGGAGGAGAAAACCGAGCTTACCGTTCGGTTTTGTGCGCGAGGACGGTCGGAGATCGCACGTCGCCGTCGTCTGGTCGGAGAGGGCCGGAAAACGCCGGCGTTCGTCGGAGGAGAGTCGCCGTCGTCGTCTCCCCTGTTCGCTCGCAGAGCTCGTGCTCGAGCTCGAACAAACAACAGAAATCGTTTCTGTTGTTTGTTTTGTTTTTATTATAATTATAATAATAATAATAATTATTATTATTATTATTATTATAATTATAATAAACTACAACTACTTCTTTAATTAGTCTATCAATTCGGTCTCTTTGCAATTTCCTTATTTCTCCAAATATTCCAATTTAATCTTAGAGTTCTAACAAAACTCACCGTTTCCAAAACGGACTTATTTTGCTATTTTTATGAATTGACATACTAAAAGGGTAAAACGGGAACTCTAGCATTACTCTTTTCGATTTGGGTTTCTAAAATTTTACTTATTCTTCTACAAATTCCCGTAAATTTCTAGGGTCCTAATAAAACTATCCGCTCGCAAAACGGACCTAATTTACTTATTTACCAAAATAGCCTTGGAGCGGAAATCCTAAAAACTCGGGTGTTACAGACTATGAATGATGAATATGATCAATGACTATGAATGATGAATATGATCCATGACTGTGAATGATGACTACGAGCAAAGACATGAACAAGAAAAGACTTATGAGCATGTGATTTTTCCAAATTATACATTCATGCATCCATGTTAGTGTATTCCTTACTAAGCATTAGGCTTATAGTTTAAACCTTATGATGTAGGTGACGAGTTTTCAGGTGAGGAACTCAAGGTTAATGAGGATGTCTAAGCTTGGTTGCTGGAGGATGCTCAGTGTGACAGTGAAGGCTGGATAGGCGATCAAGTTCCCTGGTTATACCCATAGTAAGTAAGAGAAGTTTATGATAAACAGATGACTAAGTAGAATAGAGTTTTCTTATAACAATGAGATTCGGATTTTGAATGGTTTGACTTCAGAGTCTGTTAACGATTTTAAGGATTATTGAATGGTCTGTTTTGCTTAAGCCTTCCACTATGTGTATCTTGTATGGGATATGGTTTTTACTCATTAGAGTTTATAATTTCTAGGTTAAGATTTGGGTGAGTTGTAGTATTTTCTGTTGGATGAGGTTGTTTGATGATTATAGTGTTTTACTGCCGTAAGATAGAAGTTGGATGAGGCATTCATCCGGCTGACGTCATCGGCAGATGTCAAATGATAGGAATCGAACGATTGAGTCTTCCGGATGACGTCACCGGAAGATGTAGTATGTTTCTTCATCGGCAGATGTAGAGTGTTTAGCCATCGGATGATGAAAGTGCTATTTTGTCGTCTAGCGATCGGCAGATGTAGAGTGTTTAGCCATCGGATGATGAAAGTGCTATTTTGTCGTCTAGCGATCGGCAGATGTAGAGTGTTTAGCCATCGGATGATGAAAGTGCTATTTTGTCGTCTAACGATCGGTAGATGTAGAGTGTTTAGCCATCGGACGATGTGAGGGTTTTCTTGTCGTTTAGTGACCGGGTCATGTTTTAATTATCCACATGGGAGCACATGTCCATCGGATGATGTTTCCCTATTACACCAGAAGATGAAGTATGTTTCCTCGCCGGATGATGTAAATGATAATTTGTCGTTTAGTGATCGGATGATATAGAGCTTGTAAGCTATCGGAAGATGTCTTAGATGAACACGTGAATTTCACATGTCTATCGGTAGATGTTTTAATTGGTCACACGAGATGCACGTGATCGTCGGTCGATACGAGTATTCGCATCTGTCGATAGGTGTTTAAATGAGTCATGTGGGGTGCGCGTGCCATCCGGAAGACGCAATGTCTATCGGTTGATGCATGCAGACCCATGCAACTTGTACGTCGATTGGAAGCATGTACGAGGGACTAATTTTCCATCCGTTAAGTTGAAGTCTTTAAGCCTGTTAGGTATACTGTTATTAAAAAAAAACAGAGAAGGAGAAAATAGTTCAAATATGAATTAAAGTTTTATGTAAAGTCAAGAATTTCGTGGCGATCCTCCCCGGGTCGTTACAAGCAGTCTCCATTAAATCGAAAATTTGTCAACTGTGTAGGTTACAACCGAAACAACAATCCATTTTCAAATTCATAAAACCCAGGTCAGAGGTAGCATCCTAAATTTCAATGGGGCTCTTAGACAAATAATTATAATTCTAGCACTTCTTAAATTTTGCAAATTCATATTCTCTTTGATTTCGTCAGCAACCTCAGACTCTTTCACAGCAGGCGATGCTGCAACGAAATAGGCAGCTTCAGATTGAGCAACAAGCATCTATAAAGCAATTATTAAGAGAGTACATAGTCAAGAATAAAACTACTATTCAAAATCAAGCAGCTTCACTTCGAAACCTTGAAAATAAAGTTGGATAGCTTACCCAAACTGTAACACCTGAAAATTTCTGGTAACAAGTGTAGCCTTAGAAGGGTTATGGGAAATTCAATTAGCAAGAGTTGTATTAGGAAATTAAATATGAAATTGGAGTGGATGAAGTATTGTAGAAGAGTTTGACAATTCAAACTTACTTGTGATTGGTTGAGAATTTTTGGTTTGAAAAGTCCAAATATTTAAATCAATCAAATTTCAAGCCAAATGTGTGAAAGAAAAAGGAAGAAAAAGGTGATATTAATGTAGCTTTTCACGTTGGAATTAAGTCATGCAAAGGAATGATGAATGGTTGAAAATTCAAATCAAAATAATTTTAAAAAGTCAAAAGTTTTGATAACCAATAGAAATTTAACAATTTATGAAATAAATGATAGAAAATGGGTGAAAGAAGAAGCCATCACGTTGGAAGAAATGAGAAGGGAAAAAGTGAGGGTTTAAGTGTAAAAATTAAAAACTTGTTAGGTGGAAATTAAAAGTGGAAAAACTTTTAGGTTAAAAAGACAAAATTGAACCAAATTTTATCATCTTCTTCCCCTTGCTCCACGATTCTCCTTAGCAGCCATTGAAGCTTCATTTCTTCATTTCATCAAGAGGTTTTCAAGGGTTTTTAAGGTAAAAATAAGTGGGTTTTAAGTTGTATACCATTAGGTGTTATTTGGTGGTGTTTTTAGGGTGTTTTGTGAGGGATTACATAGGGTTTGAAAACCCTAAATGGTGAAGTCCGAATTTTGGGGTTTAATGGTGGTTTTCTTCCCTAAGTTCATGATTAAGAAGTTAGATGAATTGGTTTAGGTTGATTTTAGGGATAGATGGAAGATTGCTGAGGAGTTGTTAGAAAACTGGTTTTGAACAATTAGATTGCCGGTTCTGTTTTGTCATTTTCGGCTTGGTTAAGTGTGTTGTTTGGTTACTTTGAGTATTTGAATGGATAGTAGACGTGTAGAGGTTTCCGAATTGGGGTGGCACGTCGAAATCCGTTGAAAAATGATAAAGTTATGACCGTTTGAAGTTGGACGGTCAAAATTGTGTAAAAATCGGGTCTATGTGTTTTGTGAGAGAAATGTGCTTTAAGTATTGTTAGTTTTAGTTAGAAAATTTCCTTAGATTGTATTGATAACTTATCAAGCTAAGTTTCCATTATTTTAGGTCGTCGAACGTGTGAATTGACCGGTATAATTGAACAATTGGAAGCCGAGCATTCAGGTAAGTAGTGAAGTGCTTGTTTGTTGCCTTCGGGCCTACACCATAGAACGGTAGGGATTGTTTGTTTGTTTGTTGTGTTTTAATTTGTGTCTGCATCGTGTGTCATGCATCATCGTTTTCTAACTACGAAACCACGTGTTTTGCATGCTTGAGTGGTGAGAATGAATTGAAAGATAAGAAAATTGATATGCAACCTGGTCTCGAGTAGAATAGCCTCGTCGGGCACGTGGCTCACTGAGCATCCCGCGAGGGATTTACTTGAGATGCTATGCTAATGTACGTAATGTGTCGTGAGTATGAATGCCTCGATATGTTCGTGCTTGAAGGCACAATGAGGATTCTACGATCGATTGGGGAAGATTTGGTTGGCCGTCCAGGATTGTGTAAGGGCGTGTGCCTCCGTTCTTGCTCCGTGGGTCAAGGTGTTACCGTCCAGGATTGTATTGGGTCGTGTGCCTACTTGATTCACATGAAAGTGGAAGATAAATGTAACCAGAACGAGAAGAAAACAATGGAGTGTGTAGAAACTGCATGTTAGGGTTGAGTTGAGCATTTTGTGTGTTAATGTGCATTATTTCCCTACTTGCTAAGCGTTAGGCTTACCTTTTTGTGTTCTATGGTGTAGGTGACGAGTATTATACAGGTGAGGTAGATGAAACCGCCGAGGATTAGGCCGTAGTCGGAGGAGTACGGAGTCCGCCGGTGCAGGCTATTGTTGGGGCGTCTTGACCACCGTTTTCCTCGAGTTTGTGGGAGGTTGCTATTTTGTATGTAGATATTTGGTATGTAGATAGTTGGTGGATGTTCTAAGTTGTTTTGATGAGTTACTTGTTTAAATTGTGATAGGTTTGGTACATTTTGGGTACATCGCATTTGTAATGTTTTCGTAATTATATTGACGGTTTGCGAGTCAATTGTGTTGATGGATAATGGTTGTAAGTGTTTGTGGTTTGAACTAGTTTGATTCCTGGTTTTATATTGCAGGTTTTGGTTTATCGAATTTTAGGCGTTATGCCGTCCGTTTTGATTTTAAATTTTTTTTTTAATTTTTCTATTTCCAAATTATTTTAACCGATATTTTCTGATGTATTTTAAACGTATTTTGGGCACGTTTCCCAATAAAATTTCTAGGGTTCGGAAAACCCGAAAACGAGTCTTGTAATTTATCAAATTTTTTTTTTAAAACGTCGTTTTAACGCGGGTTGGGTTGCAAAGTGACGCACCGAGCCAGGGCGGGTTCGGGGCGTTACACAAACATTAAATAATCAACTTTCAAAAATTTTACCAAGGGAAACTGAAGTTCCAAAAAGAGAAGGAAAAGAATATTCTAAATCAAAATGAATGGAAGAGAAGTTGAGACACTGGAAAAACAAAAAACAAAGAAGATACAGAGAACAGGGATACAGAAGTTCAAAAGGAAACAATGGTAAGAGAAAATTCATTTATCGGGAAAAACATTGTTGTAAATCCTGATGTTGCATCAATTCCAAAGCAAACAATCGCTAGAAAATCGAGTTGATCAACCTCCTCCCCCTTTTCTCCATAGACTTCGAAGGAAACATGAAGTTAAGGAGTTCAGAAATTTTTGGATGTTCTTAAGTAGCTTCGTACCAATATTCCACTCGTGAAGGCCTTGGAGGCTACGTTAAATTCATGAAAGATTATTTACCTAAAAATAGAATACTTGGCAAGTTCGAAATGGTGGCTATTACAAAATAATGCAGCTACATATTACAAAATAAATTACCTGCGAAGTTCAAGAATCTTGGTAGTCTCACTATTCCATGTATTATCCAATTGCAATTATTTCTTGACAATATTATATGATCTTAGAGCAAACATAAACTTAATGTGGATGTCTATATTTAGAGAGCTGAGAATTGGAAAAGCTCGTCCTATCACAATAACTCTTCAGTTAGCAAATTGCTCATTAGCTCGTTCAGAAAGAAATATCATGGCTGTATTTGTTAAGGTAAATGAGTTCATTTTTCTAGCTAATTTTATTATTCTTGATTATGAAGCACATAGATAAATTCTGATTATTCTTGGAAAACCATTCTTAGCCATGGTAAAGACATTAATTGACGTTCAAACAGAGATGTTACCACGTGGGGTGAAAGATCAGCAAGTCACCCTTCATGCAATTTTTTGATGACATTGAAGAATTATCAGTTGTAGATATTCTAGATTCTATCAGTTGTAGATATTCTAGATTCTATGATACCTAAAGAATGAAACAATTAATTGCGAAGAATATCTACATTAGGAGATGATGAAATTAAAAATGATGTAGGAGATGACCATTCTTTATGGAAAGTCATATTGGATAAGGAGAGAAAACTCATTTTTTGCGGGATCCGGTTGAAAGGAAAAAAGAAATTAGTGGAAGTGTTGACTTTTAAATAAGCGTTTTTGGAAGGCAACACAAATTTAAATGTTTTTTTTTATTCATTTTAGTAGTTTGTTTTTAACCATTTAATGTTAATTTTTTTATATCCAAATAGCTTAGTAAATAAAAACTCTCCAGCAGAAGTTTGAAATTTTAGAGCGGTAAAAAATAATGAAAAACTTCTCCATGCACTATATCACGACCCTACTTTTGAGAGGCTAGAAAGTATAGGTGTGCAAACCGAACCGGAACCGATGAACCAAACTAGAACCGATGAACCGAACCGGAACCGGTGAAATAGGTTCGGTTCGAATCAGTTTTGACCATTTGGAAACCGATCTTCGGTTTCATTTTGTAGGAGCCGCTTAATTAGGTTCGGTTTTCAATTTGGATCGGTTAAAACCGACACAAACCGAACCGAACCGGTTTGCTTAAAGACACAGTCCCCAGCATTCAGCGCTTTGCAAACACTTACAAGATGGACTGCCCTGCTGCATTGAACCTCCTTTTGACATCCGGAGTGCCTGCTACAGTGGAGCATTGGGTTACTGCTGCTGCCTCAGGCACCACCTCAGCTGCCGTTGTAGCAGAATGTGTGCAGAATTTCATTACTGCTATGGATTCATTGAAGTTGAATATGGTTGTTGTTGATCAGGTTCATCCCCTTCTTTCAAACCTTTTCGCTTCACTGAACAAGTTGAGCATATTACCCCCAGATTTTGAGGGGAAGACAAAGATGAAAGAATGGATTGCAAGGCTTTCAAAGATGGGAGCAGCTGACGAATTGACCGAACAACAAGCTCGGCAGCTTCATTTTGATCTGGAGTCTTCCTATAATTCCTTTATGGCAGCCTTGCCCAATTCTGGTACTTAATTGAATATGTTAAAGCTTCATTGATCAAAGTAATAACGAGAAAGTTTGTAAATGATTTTTTTACGTGCCTTTAATTTCTTCTTGAGTTGTGGTGTCTTTTGTGTACTGGTGCTTCTATTGGGATCTCAAAAATGACCCAGTAGTGGTTTCTGGTTTTGCTGAGTGCATAGACGTTTTGGTGATATCTACATTTCAATATTAATGTTGATATAGTGTGACATGAGTATATGACCAATAGTCATTCTTTTTATGAATACTTAACTTGATATCTTAATTCTCGTTGATTAGTACCATCTTTTTCTTGTTGCCATTTTGGTTTTGATGCATATAGATTGTAGTTATATAAGCAATTGTGTAGGTTCTTGGGATGTGCAGATTGTTCTTTGATTAGCGTTAATTGCACTTGTTTTTTTCCTGATTGATTCAAACCAGGTGTACAAATCAATCTTTAATGGCTTCGATGAATTTGACAATGGCAAAATATTAGGATATAAATTGCCAAAGGAGAGTACTTTTTGCATTGAAATTTGAGAGTGTAGGTCGATGAAAATAAGGTTCCTTGTACTGAGCCATTGCTAGCCATCTTAGGTCTATGAATCAGATCTTATTTCCCCAACTTTGCATAGTAATCTTCTGAAAAGCTTTTGTATATGAGCTTCTTATTGTTGCATTGTGTTGAAATGGGAACATCCTCTAGTATATGAGCTTCTTATTGTTATTTTGACTTTACTTTCGTTTTTTATTCTTCTAATACATTTTTTTTATTTATATTTCGGTTTTGGTATGTTAAAAGACTGGTTTCGGTTCGTTTCCTCCCCAAAACCGAACTGAAACCGGTTTTGTACACCCCTACTAGAAAGAGACCATAAGGCACTCGTCGTCTCTCTAACACAACGAGTCAACCTACGATGGGTAAAAACGGCACCGGATGCCCATGACGTTAGAGCAGGCTTTCTATTTAATGAGAGAACATTAAGCGAGCGTCATTGAGTATAGTGAGCATAAAGAATGTTTGTATGTAAAAATTTTGTTCATTAATTGGCAACAAATTACATCATTAGGTAGGGGGTTACGTTCTGTCATACCTCTCTCCTTTAAATAGCAATATGGATCATCTCTACCATGGCAGGAGTATACATGCTATAATGGCGAAGAGTCACCCTTTCCTAAAATAGTAAAAAAAAGGACAATACATGTCACTGTGCGTGAGTCACTTTCCTAAGAAAAAAAAATACAAGTGAAAATAAATAC
The DNA here is from genome assembly GCA_022432975.1 of Begonia masoniana. Taxonomy (NCBI): domain Eukaryota; kingdom Viridiplantae; phylum Streptophyta; class Magnoliopsida; order Cucurbitales; family Begoniaceae; genus Begonia; species Begonia masoniana. Next base: position 31,179,729 of record CM039510.1, read on the forward strand.
AAGAAAAATACATAACTTTACCCTACTGTCATAGGCGACCATGGGCAACATATCCTTGACGAGCCCGGACTCTGACACAGTCTAGCTGTTGCAGCAAATTAAATAGAATTAGTTTGAGCGGAATGATGTCGTTGGTGGTCGAATGGCAGTGGTCAATGTGGCAGGGGAGACGTTGGAGGCTGGTGCTTCTATTCTTCATCCCAAGAATTTTCACACTGTGAACTTCACCAAGATGTTGAATCTGACGGCGAATGATCCCGAATCTTCTGATTGTTTCTCTCTTGGAATTTGGGATGGGAAGAAGTTCGTCTTCAAGACCTTTCAGAGCTCTTTCTCAAAATTTCCTTTGGTGGATAATATTGTTTCTCTTGCCAATAAACTGCTCAGGCTTCTGCGTTACGGTTTCTCCCTTTTCAGAATCGATAATTTTGTTGAGGTTTGTAATCTGAATCTCTGTATCGGATCCCCAGTATATATATTATCCGCACAGAAATATTGCAATTGGCTTCGTAAGCTCTCTAGAATGGGTCATTATGTGACTATTTTAGCTCCTATTAATGTCTGGGCTCATGAGTATGTAACCAATTATGCAAGTCTCCTTCGAAGCTGTTAAACTGGCTTTTAAGGGTGAGTTCTATCCTGTGTGATTGTCATGAATAGTGTCAGCCCATCTCTCTTCTTGGAGGAACCTTGGAAAGTTTTTCGAGCTAAGAAAATGGGCTGCCAGGAATGTCAACTTCGAGGGAACTGTATTGTAATGATCCACATTGCTTAGTTCGTGAGTTTATAATGATTAGTCACTCTGTCATTGCAAGTTAGTTTAGAGGGCTAGTTGTAACAAATGTTGTTGGTGTACAATACCAAACCAATTTGTTTTAGCTCTTCATTTTTTAGTCTCTCTTCACCCTTTTCTGAGCATTGGAGCGCATAAAAGAAGAGAAACATAGATTGTTATGACGATTATGTGATTATATTTCTGGAATGTGTCTCTGCTTTATAATGCAGAGTGCAGTGGGCAGTTTTCTGAAATATTATGAAAGTTTTGAATCGAGATCTTTGTTTGAGACTGTTGACGAGATGTTATGTTGGGCTGGTTTGTACAACCTCACTACCAGGACTTTGCACGAGGAACTGATTGATGCTGGATTATCTTCTTTACTAATTGCAGAGCTTATCACTGTAATAATTTTCAATTGATTACTTCTTTTTTCTTGTCTTGATCTCTTACAAACTTTCCTAGTGGTCATTAAAAAAGGAAACTGATGACTGGATAATGTGTAAGATATTGATGTTTAGGGGTTTCCAGACCTATGTCATTTCATCTTTGAGATCTTAAATTGAAATCTTAATTCTTTAACTATTGGAGGTGGTCATTGACGTTACAGAAAAATGTTTGATGAAAGAGTGATATGCAAAATCAACTCTTCTTGCTTATAATTTGTGCCATTTATTTTAGTGATTCTTTCCCTATATATATTATTGAACGTGTTCCTAGCCACCATCCATGTTTGCTACTTGTAGTCAAGAAATATTTCCCCTTTGAAATACCCTTTACCTTATCAAAAAGAAAATAAAATGCAGTTGAATAGACGAAGGTAAAAGAAACTTGGATGAATGTTTGGGAAGAATATTCGACCAAAGTTGTGGGTGGTACAGGAAATGCTAACTATTTGATTTGGCATTTCTACTACTTTACTGATGTTTGTCATTTTAACTGTTTACTATAGTTATCCTGTTTTGTTGATAGTTTGTGCCTTTCTATCCTTTATATAGGTTAAATTACAAATAATTTTAACTTTTTTTCTTGTGTAGACCTACTATTGTTTAAACTGTTAAATCATTTAGTAAATGTGATGGAAAAGAGATCTGAACTAAGATTATTTCTCAATACTAAGCTCTTTTTTTATTTTGTTCTCGCAAGTGATTTAGTAAATCCTTCCATTTATGTGTTAATTATCAAGTTACTTTTTTAGAACATTTTGAGGTTCTTTACTCTTGTTCTGATGGATTCTGCAGGTAATCACTAGAATTAATTATGGTCAAAGTGTCTCCATGAGTTGACTTGCTGGTGCAGTTTCATTGGCAGGATCAGGTGATGGATTGTGGTCAATCAAAGGCGGGAACTGGTAGATGGCTGCAGGCCTCATCAATAAGTCAGCCGTTTCTTTGCACCTTCAAGAAGAGATAGAATCAATCTCTCAATTATGACGTTTCGTGTGAGGTAGTGGTTATTGCCACTCCACTAGACGAGTTTGGATATTGAATTTACTCCTCAAATTTCTAGACCCAAGAGAGAATTACAGCATACTCACGCCACTTTTGTGAGGGGCGTCATAAATCATGTGAGAATTCTGGGTTCATAACACTTTTACTCAATCTCTCAATTCTTGTATATATATATTTTTTCTTTTTTTTTTTTTTTGTTCATTTCATGTGAAGTTGATTCTTTGGTTTTGCACTAGGCGTTTTTTGGTCTAGATGCAGTTTCAGAAATTCCAATACTGGTGGGCACTACAGAGGAAGACGACCTTCCATTTACGAGCATTTCAGTTCTTAAGCAGCACAGTGACAAAGATATGACATACAAAGTATTCTCTCGTGAACCGATGAAAGAATCACTATGGGACGAGATCTTCAGGAAAAAATTCTGAGTTGTTCTGCATATGTTATTTGCCCATTACAATTTCACTGAAGGAAAGAAATATAAATTGGTAGAATACTAAGAGTTGATCATTTTTCTGTATATTTTAGAGTGAGGAAGGAGACCATTCGAATAAATTAGGGTGCGTACCCTCACTATAAAGCGCCTGAAGTTTTTGCTCCTTTTATTTTGGATGGCCATCATCTATACTATGTCAATGCCTTTGAGAATGCTGCAAGTACTATGGAGACTAGTGCTGTTGCAGCTGAAAACATTGCACGTCTCATCCTCTCGAGATTTTTCAGCAATGCTTCTTTATCTTCAACCACTACAAACCCGAGTCACGGGCATGAGTATTTGCATTCGGATTTGTGAATTATAGTAATGATCGAAGTGTAAGAAAACAAGCACCCATTGTATGTGTAGTAAGCTCAAGTGTTCGAGTTGGGTATGTTATTTGTAATAAACCTTTTCCTCTGATATTACAGTTGAACGAGAATCCAGGAACTCCACCGAACGAAGATGGTAAGTGATTGAAAATTGTCTTTACTGAAGGGTACAAAGCAGAAGGTGAAGTAGAAAAACACTTTTTTTTAATGAAAATAAGGATCAATTAGATTTTTTTTAAAAATTAAATTAAAAAATCAATGAGCTTTTACTTAATTTTGGTGTATCATGTATGCCTAAGAGAGTCATTAGAGTAATCTGAACCTATATATTTTCTAATTATTTGTGTTCTTTGCTAAATCCTAAAGTAGCATAAAATCCTAAAGTAGATTATTTAAAATAACTATATCTAAGGTAGCGTAAAATCAAAGCATAAAATTAATTGAAGTAATACTTTGTAAAGTAGCATATAATAAAGCAATACCTTCTACATATACTGTCAAAATTCTCATAATTTCTAAAATTAGCCCTCGTTTCAGTACAGAAAGATAATGCCAATAAAAGAATTGTCATGCGTTTTAAAACCAACACCAATGATCTCTTGCAGTCTTTGCCCTCTGCCTTATTCTCTTGCCCCAAACGTAACAACAGCTCCATTCTAACCATTTGCAACTCAGCAAATAATATGTGGTGTATGAAAGATCTGTTTTCGTGGCTTCATTTTCTTTCCATTAGAAAATAGTAAGGTGTTGAATAGAGGTGTAATGTTTGCCTTTGAATGGCAAAGGCAGTAGGGAGAAATTCCCGCAGAAAAGCTTCTCTGGAGAGAAGTTTGATTGAATGCTACTGTATGAGAGCCACTTGTATGTCTTCAATTTTCATTTCTTCTAATCATGGAAGGAGGAGGTTAGATTGATAAGACCAATAGTTTTATTGATTGACTCACTTCTTTCAAATTGTTTTTCATTATTAAGAAAAGGTAACAAAGATAAAATATGGAATCGATCACCTTTTGACTGTACAAGAATGTGTAGAGCTCAATATGTCTGGAAGCATAAGAGAACATTCTTTGTTGATATTATTACCAGTATTCGTTACTGGGTCATTCATAGAATTATTATACCTTCTCTATTCTTTGCAGGTTGGTTATTCATTAGCACATGCTTATCCCAAAATGGCATTTTATTATATCCATTATTATGACGTGTTTCTCCACGGGTAGATTCTGTATTGTTTTTAAGAGTACTGTCTTTTTCTTTAGCAGTTAACCATTGACGGGGCCGCTTGAAGCCACTAGTTAAATCAAGGACCAATCTGGCAAATGGCGATTTGGAGCAAATTTAAGCTCCCCATCGCCGTCGAGGAAGGCAGTTTTGTTGTAAGTGAAACTAGTTTTTCCAGGTCCTTTCTGTTAAGAAGAAAAAAAAAAACAATACTTGGTTGAAATTATTGGGTTTCTAATTTAGTGCAGAAAGGAAGTTGTAAATTGAATTGAGCTGTGAGTGAAAGATGCAGCAAATTAGTTATCAGATTGCTGGCGGTGAACGGTGAAGTCCGAAAACCAATTTAACAATTCTTTTAGACAATTCGTCAAACACCTTTTGTGCACATTTTCATACTCAAATTCCTTTTCCAAACTCTATCCGTTTTCAATGATTCAACACGTTTCGGAAACCTCATTACACCTAGTTTATCATGGAATCGTTAATTTACAAAAAGCACGCCGGAATCGATAGTAAAATAGCAAATTTGTTGGTGCCCTAAATAATGCCGATTTTCGGTCGAATTTTTTGTTTTTCATCGAACGAGGCTAATTTTTCCTTAGTTTATCTATTCAAATCCTTAAATAATATCCTAACATGATTTCGCATAAAATTGATGAGTTTCTTCTAAAACACTAACCCTACAATTCCAACGAAACTAACGAATAACTAGCCTAAACTCGTTAACTAACGTAGAGGGTTACCTTTAACGGAGAAATTGAGAGAAATTGGAGGAGAGGAGGAGTTCGTCGTTGGTGTTGGCGTCGGTTCTGTCGTCTGGAAGAGAGCACATAGAGAGGGAGGGGGGAGGGAAAAAGAAAAGAAAAGAGGGAGGGGAGGGGAGTGGGATACGTGGGAGGGAGGGAGAGAGAGAGAGAGTGAGAGAAAGAGCGCGCGTCGGGTTTCGATTCGGAAACCCTCTTAAAATCTCGTACTTTTTAACTTTCACGGTTTCACCCTATTTTCTTAAATTCATACATTTGCGGCATCCAAATTCCAAAAAGGTACACATTGTATTTATAGCAAATTTAATTCATTCAGTGAATTTTTAGGAACAATATCATAACCAAAAAATGTCAGGTGTTACATCCGACCCACCTTAATAGAACTTTGTCCCCAAAATTTGCTTAGGCAAATAGTTCCGGATATTTATCTATTACATGCTGTTGTCTCTCCCAAATGGCTTTCTCCACATTATGATTGCGCCATAGAACCTTTACCAATGGAATCTCCTTGTTGCGCAACACTTTGATTGAAGACTCCAGAATCCTCACGGGCCTTTCTTCATATGTCAGCGTCGGCTGGATACGTTGGATCTCTACGTCCACCAGTTCCACAATCTGAGTGGGATCTCGCACACATCTTCTCAGCATAGACACGTGAAAAATGTCGTGAACTCTATCCATAGACGCAGACAGCTGCAGTCTGTAAGCTATGCTTCCTATTCTCTTCAAGATAGGAAATGACCCTACGAACCTTGGACTGAGCTTCTCTTTTTTACCGAACCTCATCACGGCCTTGAAAGGCGATACCTTCAGGATTACTTCATCGCCTTCAGCGAACTCCAAGTCTCTTCTCCTCTGGTCCGCATAACTTTTCTATCAACCCTGGGCAGTTTCGATTTGTTGTCTGATAATGGCCACCTTCTCAGACATGTGCTGTAATAGTTCGGGCCGACAAGTCTGGCTTCTCCAACTTCATCCCAACATAAGGAAAATCTGCACTTTCTGCCGTAAAGATCCTCGTAGGGAGCCATACTGATCGTAGCCTGATAGCTATTGTTATAAGAGAACTCCACTAACGGCAAAAACTTGTTCCAAGAAGCTTGAAATTCCAACACGCACGACCTTAACATATCCTCCAATATTTGTATCATTATCTCGAATTGTTCATCGGTTTGTGGATGAAATACCGTGCTGAAATTCAACTTGGTACCCAAGGAGCTTTGCAAGCTCTTCCAAAACCTTGAAGTGAATCTGGGGTCCCGGTCAGAAACGATTGACACCGGTATTCCATGCAGCTTGATAATCTCGTCGATGTATAACTCTGCATACTGATCCATAGAGAAGGTCGTCTTCACAGGTAGAAAATTGGCCGACTTCGTCAGTCTGTCCACAATGACCCATATACTATTATGGTCTGTAGCCGTTCTCGGTAGGCCAACAACAAAATCCATTGTGATGTTTTCTCATTTCCATTTGGGGATTGGAAGAGGCTGAAGTGTTCCACCTGGTTGTTGATGTTCAACCTTCACTTGCTGACATACCATACAAGACTCCACATATTTGGCAACCTCGTTCTTCATATTTGTCCACCAGAAGTGTAACTTCAAATCTCGATACATCTTCGTGTTTCCCGGATGTACTGAGAAAGAAGACGAGTGAGATTCCGATAAAATTTCCTTTCGAGCTCTTCATCTCTCGGAACATACCACCTGTCTTTGAACTTTAGAATACCATCTTCCGAATAACTGAAATCGGAGGAGGCATTAGCCAACTTGCCCACTATATCAGCCTTCTCTTTTGAATCGATCTTTTGAGATTCCTTAATTCGGTCAAGGACGGTTGGCCGTATAGTTAAGTCTGTCAGTACGGCCGATAACTCATAAACTATCTCCAACTCGAACTTCTGAATTTCTGTCCTTAGAGGCATCGACATGGCCGACATAGCTGGTTGCAGAGTAGTCGACATCCTACTCAGTGCGTCGGCTACCACGTTAGCTTTTCCAGGGTGGTATTTAATCTCGATATCGTAATCTTTCACAAATTTTAACCACCGCCTCTGCCTCATATTTAACTCCTTCTGAGTAAAGATGTACCTCAGACTTTTATGATCCGAAAATACTTCACATGGCTGTCCATATAAATGGTGTCTCCATACCTCAGTGCAAAAACAACCGCCGCTAACTCCAGATCGTGATTAGGGTAGTTTTGCTCATAACTCTTTAATTGTCTGGACGCGTAAGCCACCACTTTTTCATCATGCATCAATACGCATCTCAAACCAATCTTTGACGCGTCGCAATATACACTAAATTTGTCGTCTTCGACCAGCAATACCAGTAAAGGAGCTGTGGTTAATTTTTGTTTCAGCGTCTGAAAACTAACTTAGCAAGTTTCAGACCACTTATACTTGATATCCTTCCTCGTTAAGCTGGTCAATGGCTTTGCTATCAAATAAAATCCCTTGATAAATTTCCTATAATAATTAGTTAGCCCGATAAAACTCCGTATTTCGCTGGCATTTCTCGAGCTTGGTCATTCCTTCACAGCCTGAATCTTGGTCGGATCCAAAGAAATTCCTTTTTCAGACACAACGTGGCCCAGAAAATTAATTATGTCCAACCAGAATTCACACTTCGACAACTTGGCATACAATTGGTATTGTCTCAACGTCGATAGCACAATCTCCAGGTACACTTCATGCTCTTCTTCATTACGAGAATAAACTAGGATATCGTCGATGAAGATGAATCACAAATTTGTCAAAAAAATCCTGGAATATTCTGTTCATCAACTCCATAAATGCCGTCGGGGCATTCATCAACCCAAACGACATCACTAAAAACTCATAGTGCCCATATGTAACACCCAAAATTTTTTTCCTAACGTACGTAGCCCTTAGATTAGATGATTAAGGGAGTTAACATATATCCTAGAGTTTTGTTAGCAATTAGTTTAGAAAAGGGAAGGTTGGAGAGAAAACACTAGAATTAAAATGGTTTAGGGTATTATTGGTTGAAATAAAAGTAAAGGAAATGGGTGAAATAAAAGTGATGGAAAAAAAAATGAAAGAAAAGGGAAAAGAGGTGTCTTCACGTTGGAATGAGAGAAAGACAAAGGGAGAGGGGTTTGTTTTTTTAAAATGGGTAAGTTTTGTGGTTAAGTTGAAAAAATGGAAAAGTGAGTTTCTTTAAAAAATAAAAGGGGAAGGGTGAAAGACAAAATGTGGTCTTTCTTCCCTCTTCTCTCCCACGTAGAAGGCAGCCATTGAAGGAGCTCTCCTCCACGGTTATCTTCAATTCTCATCAAGATTTAAGGTATGTTTTAGTTGGGTTTTTAATTGGTTGCATATTGGTAGTGATAGAGGGTGTTTTTAGTGAGTTTGGTGAGTTTTTGGAGGATTTGTAGAAACCCTAAAGGTAAAGTCTGAATTTTTGCTTTCTCTTGCTAGGTTTTCTTGACAATTTGATGGTTTAAACCTAGGATAGGTTGGTTATGGTGTTTAGGTAGTTAAATTAGTGAATTGGTGAGAGTTTGTGAAAACCAGTTTTTGATACATTGGTCACCGATTCTGTTTTTGAGGTTTTAGATTGGCCAATCTGTTTGGTTTCTAAAATGGATTGTTTCAATGGAAAATAGACATGTAGTGGTTTACAGAATAGGGTGGAACGTCAAAATCCGATTTAAAATGAGTAAGTTATGGCCGATTGAAATTTGAACAGTGAAAAAGAGTGAAATTCGGGTTTTGGGAGTTTAAAAGCTTAGGATTAGTTAATTGTTGCTTCTTTAGGTTTAATTATATGTTTAATAAGTGATTTTCATTATATGCAAGGTTAACGAGCGGGTGAATTGTGTACTCGGAGTGAGCCAACAAGTGCGGAGTAACCAGGTAAGTAAAGGTTGTTTGTGATTGTGCCCTCGGGCCTACACCATGGAACAGTAGGGATTGTTTGCTTGTTTGTTAGGTTGTGTTTTGTTTTGTGTCGAGTATTTGTGTGACATGCATCATTGTTTTCCAACTATGAAACATGAGTTTTGAACATGGGTTTTTGAACGGTGAGCATGAAACGTTTAGGGATTGGATACTAGGAGCTAGTCTTTGAGGGAAACACATCATTGGAGCTGGTCTCGGATGTGTGCCTGGTGCCATCCTTGGAGCGGGACTCGGATGGAAATGCATCCTTGGAGCTGGACTTGGATGTATGCCAGGAGTTTGGGGTAGGGTCATCCTTGGAGCGGGACTCGGATGGAAATGCATCATTGGAGCTGGACTCGGATGTGTGTTAGGAGATCGGATATGGCCATCCTTGGAGCTAGACTCAGATGTGGCCCTCCGATATCGCACTGTTGGGTCAAAGTGGGGCCATCCTAGATGATATAGGATGCGCGCCTACTTGATCCACACCGCTAGTTGATAGAGTAACATTACGGAAACGAAACGAGAACAACAGAGCGAGTAGAAACTACATATGTTAGGGTGTGTGTGCATTGTATGTGTTTGCATCTATTATTCCCTACTTACTAAGCATTAGACTTACATTTTGTGTTATCTAGTTTCTCTCTTCCAGGCGACAACGAGAGCACGATCTCTCCACGCCGACGACGGACGAAGCCCCTTCTCTCCTCAATTTCTTCCGGTTTCTTCTATTAAGGTAACCCTCTACGTTAGTTAACGAGTCTAGGCTAGTTATTTATTGATTTCGTTGAAGTTTTAGGGTTAGGGTTTTGGAGAAAACTTATCAATTTTATGCGAAAATATGCTAGAATACTATTTAAAGATTTGAATGGATAAATTAAAGAAAAACTAGACTTGTTCGATGAAAAACGAAAAATTCAATCAGAAATCGGCGTTATTTAGGGTACCCACGAATTTGCTATTTTGCTATCGTTTCCGGCGTGCTTTTTATAAATTAACGATTTCATGCTAAACTAGAGGTGATGAGGTCTCCAGAACATATTGAATCATCGAAAACGGATGTCGTTTGGGAGAGGAATTTGAGTATGAAAGTGTGCACAAAAGGTGTTCGACGAATTGTCTAAAAGAATTGTTAAATTGGTTTTAAAGTATTTGAATGGAAACTTGCTTGAATTCGATATATGGTTTGTTTAGGCTATTTGAATAAGCTTGGGTCGTGTTTTACTTAGTTTATTAGTTAGCGTTTTTGTAATGTGGTTATGGTTCGATTTTGTATAATATAGGCTCGTGAACCGCCGAGGACATACGTGTAAGGCTTGCAATCTCTACGGATCCCAGGTAAGTTCATATGCATACGTTAGCCCTTAAGGCCCTACATCACGGAGGTACTAAGTTTTTACGTTGTCGGGTTTGTTGACGGATAGTTAGGTCATAGATTACATCCTAAATAAATATGTTTGCTTTATGTATTGTCTTGATGACCTGTCGTTTATTTACTCTTCGAGGATTGTCTTTTTATTACAGTACGTTTATGCACAATGTATGTTCATGCATCACGTTTTTCACTAAATTCATGCAAAATATTTTATACACGTGATTTAAAGTAAGAAAGATAAAAACATGTAAATGTAAAGTACGGTTAAGTGTGAGATGGGTGCTGACATATGTTTTGTCCTTCTCTGGGACTAATGTAAAACCGTCCTCGCTGCGGAAAAACATGTGATTTTATTTCTCCTCAAACATGTATTTTATCCCTCCCTGGGAAACAGCAAAAGTACTAATCATATTAACCCACGTCAAGTACGTAATGTTTCTTACTCCCTATAAGCCCCACTTATACCACATGTTCACTTGAATGTAAATGTAAAGTAATATTCATGTTTTTGAAATGTTCATGCATAGCACGTGCATCTTTCGCATTTTATGATCTTACTGAGCTTTAGGCTCATTAGTTGAACTTCATGATGTAGGTACTGATCGTACAGATGAGGATTTTGAGCCTCAGGGTGATGAGTAGGTGCGGTTGGCGGGATGAGCTTGCGGGGTTGGTTGCGGCAATCAGGCGTATTTTTAACCCGTGGGTGACGTCTCGAGATTTAAGTACGTTTGTATGGTCTTCTTGGGATTTAGGTGATGTATAGATCTTGTGTTGATGTTTTAAAATGTTTATTTAGATAGTTGCCTTTAAAAAAAATTCATACTGGAACTGTTTAGGCTATTAGGTTGTGCATGGATTCGTTCAGTTTTTAGATCGATCCATGCAGTTTGATTTCTTAAATTACGCCACATTTTCTAACACATTTTGAGTCACGTTTTGAGTCGGGTGTTTGGAGGTTTTGATGTATTTTACGTTTAAAGGGATTGGGAAAGGTTTTTAGTGAGTTTAAATTGAAGTGTAGGTGATAGAAATGGAGAAAAAGGAAAAAAAAAGAGTGGAAGTGGTGCGTTGGTGCGCCGGGGGCGCGCAAGGTGCGCTCGCGGGGCGCGTGCAGCTGATCGATCGGCGCAAAGGCTGGATTTTGGCCGAGGAACCAGAGGGTTCGCCGACCGATTGGCCTTGGGGCCGATCGATCGGCTTCCCTACACGCGCCACCCAGGCGACGCGCGCGCTTGGGGTCTGACGTGCGCGCGATGGCAGCTCTCCGTGCACGCGACGGCCGCGCGCCATGGGTTCGCAATGGCCGCGTGCCGCATGCCATGTGCCCTAACTTAATTTTTTTCAAGTTTTCAATTTTCAACACGTTTCAACCCGACGTTTCGCGATACTTTCCGAACGTATTTTCCAAATGTTTTTCCACGTATTTCAAACGATTTAAACGACTCAAAAACTGAGTCAACGTTTTACTAAAAACGACTCTAGGTTTCGAATTAGAGTTTTAAAAGTTGCAAATTTTCACATCCAAAACGTCCAAGTCAAAGTCAACGTCAGGCTAAGTCCCTCGACGGCCTTGTGAAAATGGGGTCGTTACATAAACACCCTAAATGTCTTTGCACATTCGGTCCCGTTTAATTAATCAATAACATACCTAAAGTCAACTCATTGATTTTCAATGTAATGGTCATTTCTTAAAGTTTTTATTAGTTTTAAACTTGTTAGAATTTCTAATCACAATTAATTATTTTAATTAAAATTATTATTTTTATATAAACTCAGTCTGCCAGGGCTCGTCTTTGTTGATTTGTATCTATGGAACAATTTTTACACCTACGAATCTTCACTTTTTTTTATTCAAATTAAAACATTGAACCCGGTTTATTTTGGTACGTGTCCAATTGAACAAAAATTCTAACGGTAATATTGAGTTTGTTTACGTAAAATAGTATAAGGGTTAATATAAGTAGTTTCAATGTCAGCCCATGAACCATATATTTAAGGGTAAAGTACAATTTGGTCCTTACAACTAGGTGAAATGGGCAATTTACACCGTAAACTTGAATAATAGGCAAGAACAACCTTAATGTATTGATAATGGGCAATATGGCCCCTACCGTCATAATTTCTGTCAAAAAGTAACGTTTTTTCACTTGTTCTTTTTTTTTTTTTTTCTGAAATGCCCCTCACTGGACAAAACCGGACCGAACCGATTCGGCTAATTGCACTCTGGTTTTTTTTTTTTTTTAATTCTATTCCTCTATCTTCTCTTTTCCGAGAAATAGGATTTAAAAAAAAAATAGAGTGGAATAGCCGAACCGGTCTGGTCTGGTTCGGTCCAGTGAGGGGCATTTCGGAAAAAAAAAATGAACAAGTGAAAAAATGTTACTTTTTGATGGAAAATATGACGGTAGAGGCCATATTGCCCATTATCAATACATTAAGATTGTTTTTGCCTATTATTCAAGTTTACGGTATAAATTGTCTATTTCGCCTAGTTGTAGGGGTCAAGGGTAATTTGGATTTTACTATGCTATCTAAATCATTTGACAAACTAATTAAATATCTAATTAGGCAATCTAATCTAATTTAAACAATCCAACTATAATTAGAAAATTCAAATAAACAACTGAATCTAATTTAAACAATCCAACTATAATTTGATCAATTTACTTATTAGGCGGTGGAATTACTACAATCTTTTCCATCTACAACTGTTGTCAAACTTTGTAACACCCGGCATTTTAGCCATGTAATTATTCCTTAAACTATTGAATGAGATATATATTAGCCATTAATGAAATGCGTATTTCATTGGAGTTTTGTGATACCCCAGGTGGATGTCTAGAGAAAACGGATTGGTGAATTTAAATAATAATTCAATTGAAAAACCAAACTAAAAATCAACTAAAACAAAACATCTTGGTTAGAAATCAATGGGAGAGCAAATTAGGTAAACCAATTAAGGTTGGTGGGAAGGAACTAATGAGTGCTTGACACTTGACAACTTGTTGAAGAAGTCATGTTCTTCTTCTCTTTCTTCCTACGTGAAACCCTCATTTTCTCATCTGCTTCTTTCCACTTCCCTCTGCTTTCTCTCTTCCAGGCGGCAAACACTCTTCGAAGCTCCTTCGATCTCCTAAGTTTTCTTCTGTTTCTCTGCTTAAGGTAAACATCTGCTAAAGCTAACGAGTTTGAATAAGTTAAAATGTGAGTTTTGCTGGAGTTTAAGGTTAAGATATTTTAGAAGAAACTCACTGTTTTTAGATGAAAACACGTTGGTTTGTTTTCTAAAGGTTTGAATGGAGTTGAAGCATATTATACTAAGTTATTAGTTAGCATTTGCAGCTCTGTTAATTCTCCTTTACGTGCATGTTTTAGGTTCGTGCATAACTGAGACGTTCAAGACTTGTAACTCTACAGCAAACAGGTAAGTTCGTATCCGTAGGCTGGCCCTTAAGGCCCTACATCACGGAGATATTAAGTATTACTTATGTCAGGAGGTTTCGGGTAGAGAAAGTTAGAGTTAAGTTTTGAGTTGTCTGTGTCCCTCTTTATGTTCTGGTGTTTTAATTATGTTTGTCTGCCGTTTTATGTTTAAGGACTGTAAAAGTTCATGCATACACGTTTTTCCCGAAAGCTCATGCAAAATTGTCTTCTGCACACGTTTTGAAGTTAAGAAAGATAAAATCAGACTGTAATGTATTGGTTAAGTGCGGGATGGGGACTGTCCTACTGTTTTGTTCTGTTATGTTCTGTTATATTCTATATATCTGTTGTCTCTGTCATGCACTTGTCAGTTCCCCTTTAAGCCCCACTTATACCCCTCTGCTAGTCAAACGTAATGTAATGTTCTGTCACTGTATTCTGAAAATTCATGCATAGCATATGCATCACTGCATTTATATGTTTTTACTGAGTTTTAGACTCATAGGTGAACTCCCTGATGTAGGTACTGAACCCGTGAATGAGGACTTTGTACCTCAAGATGATGATTTGATGTAGTTGGCAGATCGAGCTCATGAGGTTTGGTTATTGCATTCAGACAAGAGTTAACTCTGTGAGAATGTATTTTCTGAAGTTATGTCAAATTCTGTAACATCTTTGAAGTTTTTAAAAACATTTGAAGTGTAGGTTCAGTTCTGTACAACTTTTGTGTTCTCTTTAAAACGTTGTATTGAATCTGTCAATGTATTTAAGACCTCTGTATTTGACAGTTGAATTTATGCTCTGAAGTATTCTGAAATTATTTGGAATATTTTCTCTTTTTGGGTGTACACGGATTATCTCCGATTTTAGAGCCATCCATGCAGTTGGGTTTCTTAAACCTCGGTTGTGTTTTCTGATATGTCTAAAATCATGTTTTGAATCGATTTCTGAAGTTTGAAGCTTTTATACTTTCTGTTTTCACGTTTTCTATTTTTGTCTTTAAACTCTACTTCCACCGATTTACATCTACCGCTGCTTTTTAAATTACATCCACCGCTACCTTCAAAAATCACATCGACCACTGTTTTTTAAATTACATCCACCGCTGCCTTCAAAAATCACATCCACCGCTGCCCGCTGCCCGTTGCCCTTTAAAACCACATCTACCGCTGCCCTTAGAATCATTTCTATTGCTGCCCTTTTAAAGCACATCCACCATAGCCTTTAAGTTCACTTCCACCGGAGAACAGTTCATTTCTGCATGTAGTTCACTTCAACTGGTGAACAGTGCATTTCTGCATGTAGTTCACATCCACCGGTGAACTCATTTCTGTCTGTAGTTCACATCCACCGGTGAACTCATTTCTGTCTGTAGTTCACATCTACCAGTGAACAGTGTATTTCTGCTTGTATCCATCGTTGCCTTTAAAGGAAAAAAAAATTAAAAAATTACATCCTCCGCCCAGTTTATTTACGTCTTCTGCCTCACTTCATCCATCCCACATCTTCCGTCCACGTCATCTACCGCCCAAGTCCACTACACATTTTCCACTTATATTATTCACTCTGCTTCTACCGCCTACATCCTCCGCCTTATGCCTTCGTCTTCTTCATATTTTCTTCTGTCAATTTTCCAAACTCCAATTTCAGAGGAGCTTTCCTCTGCGTAATGTTTTAGAAGTTTTCTCTGTCTTTCTTTTCCATCGTCTATTTCTGAATCACTATTTTCATTTCCCTGCTTCCAGCCTTCCTGCTTTTCTTCTGTCATTTATTCTGCATTCTGATTTTAACTGTTTCCCGTTTTATTTTCAAATCCAGAGAATGTCTTCTCTCTCTTTAAAGTTTTAAGGTTTGTTTTCTTTTATGTTCACTCCGTTTATTCAAAAAAAAAAGACCCCGTCTGAATGTCCTGGAGTGATGGCTCCTCGGACCCCGATCGGGTCGGGGGCCGTCACACACTTAGCCAACAAAAATTTAATGGCAACCACTATTTAATTTTTATTCCCTCTTTTCTACTATCCATTTGCTTTTTGTTACCCATTATTGCAACCACGGAGAGCAAATTCGACATGTTAGGTGAAATATAGCACACTATGAGTTCATCATATTTTATTTCGTTTAAAATTTAAACAATATTCGAATAATATATGAATCCTAAAGGTAACTTTAATTTACTTAGTTTATTTTGATTTTTAATCATCACAATTAATTCCTTTTTTTTCAGTAACTTTGACCATTTGGCTAAAAGTAACTAATTTAGAAATAGTAATATATAATTAAAATTAACTCTCCTCTACAACTAATTTAGAAAGAGTAATTAACTTAGAAATAATAGTTCTTTTTAGAGAAGAATCATATGTTTTATAAAACAATAATGTTACATTTATTCTCTTATTTTAGTCTCTTAAAAGACTTTTTGACATGTCAAATAATAATTTTCTAAACTATCTTTTTGATAACAAACTTGAGACATAAGCTGTGAAATCCAATTCACGAAATAATTTGGATATGACCAGAATAAAAACGTATATACCTAATATTATAAACTCAACAAACAATTACAAGTACAAAGATTTAGGTAAATTCTATCTATATATCTTGAAAAAGTAAACTTTATTTTTCTATACTTAATTTATTTTTAATATTATAAACTTTAGTTTTAGAAATATAGTTATTAGTTTTAAAATAAATTAGAATTTCCATTAAAAACTCTATTAGAAAGCCTGAATACTTTGACTTGGTTGTAAACAGATGTACATTTTCATAAAATAACCATGCGATATACAAATTAAGTTATTTAGAGTTATGGAACATTTACTACTTTGATTAAAGAAATTCCTTAAATATATGCTATTTACAAAAAGAAAAAAAAAATTCTTGGAAAAATGTTATCTTGCAAAATTAAATATTAATGACTTATCACTCAAAGAAATAAATTAATTATTAAAATTCCATAGATAAATAAAGTTAAATCTCTTTGTCTTCATGACAATATGTTTTTATAATGTTTTCTTATAAATAAACGAAGAACCCTCATATCATCATTGTCAAAGGAGACAAGAAAAATCATAACTTAAAAGCATGAAGAGCCTCAGTTCACTCAGCAAACTTGTTCTTACTTTGCTTTTATTTCATGGTAAGTGTAATGTAACACCCGACATGTTTACCATGTAATAATCTGTTGAATTATTGTATGGATTTAAATTACCATAAATACAATAACTATTTTATTGTAAATTTTGGAGCATTTTGTGAGAGGAGAACCGAACTATTGGCTAACTAAACAAACGAGCTAGTTGGTAATGGAATGAAGGGTAAATTGGGAAGAAATTAAGGTTGGTGGGAGATAGCCAATGGATGATTGCCAAGTGGCAATAACTTGTTGAGAAACCTACCTATTCTCCTTCCTTCTACGTGAACATTCAGATACATTTTTCCTTCTCTGTATTCCTCTCTACATTCTCTCTTCCAGTCGACAAAACAACCATCGAAGCTACTTCAATCTCCTCGGTTCCTTTCTGTTTCTCCGCTAAGGTAAGCATCTTTTGTTGCTAACAAGTTTGGACAAGTTTAATGTGAGTTTTTACTGAAGTTTAGGGTTATGGTATTTGGAGAAAACTCATTGTTCTTGGATGAAAACACACTGGTTTGTTTTCTAAGGGTTTGAATGAATTTGGAACAAATTCTTCTAACTTATTTGTTAGCATTTGCAGCGTTGTTTATTTCTCTATTTGCATGTTACAGATCTGTCCACTTCCGAGACATTCGAGCATCATACATTTCAGCGAACAGGTAAGTTCATACCCGTATGTTGGCCCTTAAGGCCCTACATCCCGGAGGTACTAGGTATTTCAGTTCTGTCTGGTTGTTTTGGGTAGAAAGGTTATAGTTTATGTTCTGAGTTGTCTAAGTTCTGCTTCACAGTATGTTCTGTTATTTCAGTTATCTGTTATTGTAAGTTCAGGCACAATAGGTGCTCATGCATACACGTTTTCACCGAAAGATCATGCAAAACCGTTTTCTGTACACTGTTTGAAACTAAATAAGATAAAATCTGACTGAAATGTACCGGTTAAGTGCGGGACGGGGACTGACCTACTGAAATCTATTCTGAAAATCTGTTGTGCCTGTCGTGCACTGCCTGCTCCCCTATAAGCCCCACTTATACCCCTCTGCCACTGAAACGTAATGTTCTGTACTGTCACTGTATTTTGAAAACCGCATGCATATCATTTTGCATCACTGCATATATATGATCTTACTGAGTTTTAGACTCATAGGTGAACTCCCCGATGTAGGTACTGAACCCGAAAATGAGGACTTCGTGCCTCAGTCTGATGAATAGGTGGCTGGTGGATCGAGTTCATGGGGGTTTGGTTGCTGCAGCTAGACAAATTCCGACCCGAGGTTTAAGTTTTCTGTAATGTCTATATCTGTAAAGTCTTTTGGAAGTTCTGGTTGTATTGTAAAATGGTGTAAAAACTCTTCTTTTGGTAGATTCTGCAATTGCATGTTAGGTTCTGTACTGAATCAGAAGTTTTGCTTTTAGAACAATGTACAAGTTCTGATGTCTCAGCTTTAGAAATCACTGTCTTTCACAGTTGAATTCATGTCCTGAATGTTCTGAAGTGTTTTAGAATATTTTCCTGTTTTAAGGTTTGTATGGATGGTCTCGAATCCTAGAGCTACCCATGCAGTCTGTCTTTCTTAAATCTGTCAGTTGAAATCTATCATCTGCAAAGTGTGTTTCAAAAATCTTGTTCTGAATAAGGCATTAAAGGTCTACAACTTTCATGCCTTCTGTTTGTACTATGTTTGACAGTCGAGCTATGTTCTGATGTATTCTGAATGTTTTGGAACATTCTCTGTAGTTTATATATGAATGGTCTCTAGTTTTCGAATTTTTTACGTAGAGTGAAATTCTTGAAACTTCTGTCATGTTTTCTGTTGTGTTCCAGAACTGTGTTTTGAACTGGTTTCTGTCTTCTGTGTTTATGCTCTCATTTTATACGTTTTCTGTCAAAAGTTATCGAATTCTGCCCTTAAAATTTCATCTTCCGGCTGACGTCACTCAAGTCGTCCACCAGTGTAATTATATCTTCCGGTGACGTCATCTGTTTTGTTTTATTCGACATCCACCGCAAGCTTATCTCATCCGCCCAGTTTATTTACAGTTTCTGTCTGTCTCTCCCGGTTGACGTCATCCATATTCAGGCTGGCGTCATCATCTCATTTGATTTCATCTGCTGTCTGTATCTTCCGGCTGACGTCATCACCCAGCCTGATTTTATTTACTGTCTGTATCCTCCGGTTGACGTCACCCATCTTCCGGCTAACGTCATCATTTCATCCGAATTCCGTCTGTTGCCTTTATCTTCCGCCTGACGTCATCCTTATTTTTGTCTTTGTAACTGCATCTTCCGCCTGACGTCAGCTCACATCTTCCGCCCAATAGTATTTTATTGGTTTTTAAACTACGTCTTCCGCCAGCTTATTTATTTATGCTTCCTGCTTTATCCTTTAATTCTGTCATTTATTTCTGAAGCCCGTCTCCTAATATTTCTTTTCTGTTTTCCCGTTTTGCTTTCGAATACAGGGGATGTTTTTCCCTTCCCCTGAAAAGTTTATGAGTTTACTTTGAAAGCTCATCCTATTTATGTTAAAAAAAAAAATAGTCCCCGTTTCCTGTTATCTGTCCCGGAGTGATGGCTCCGATCCCGGACTCCGATCGGGTTCGGTTTCGGGCTGTCACATGTAACACCCAGCATTTTTGACCATGTAATTGTTAGCTTAAAATATGTTTTAAGTAACTATGTTTTTTATAATAATGTTTAATGACAAATATAAGAATAGAAAATGATTATTAATAAGAAATGTATGAACTGATGAGGATGTTTAGTATGAAATATATGAGCTGAATAATTGATTTATTGAGTTTATCGCATTTGTCTGGAAATGCCCTTTAAAAAGGGTATTATGTTTTCTTGACGATTTTTGGTTAAGTCCTATTAGTTCACAGTCAATCGTCCAAGTGAAAGAAAACAGACAAAGACGCAAATGTCCAAGGTCTCAATCGCCCACGTGAAAGAAAACAGAGAAAGACGCAAACGTCCAAAGTCTCAGTCGTCCACACTAATAGTAGACGCAGTCGTCCACAGCTAAAAGAAAGACGCTGTTGTCCACGAGAAAGACAGACGCTGTTGTCCACGATGTAATTGTCCAAAGTACTCGTCCAAAGACTTAGCGCCAGATCTTTAAAGACTGCAAGCGATAGCGATATCCGTCCAAACTCGAACGTCCAAAGTCTCAATGCCATATCTTTAAAGACCGTGAGCGATAGCGACTCCAGAACATAACGACTAGTTTTTATGCGTACGGATGTTCTCCAACGGTCATATTTTTTAACGCAGATTACAGACGCGGATATAAATAGAAGATCTGTAGCTCAAGACAAAATTTTTTGCCAATTTTTACAATCAACTCTCGCGAGCAAAAAGCTTCTGCAACTGTTTACATCTCTCTGCCCTAGAACTTGAGTTTCATCTTGAGAGTGTAATTTTTGTGCTCAATACTTCTATCTTGTAAAAGTAGTAAGGCTATGATTGACGCCCGTGAAGATCAATCAAAGTGTAAAAGGCAGTAGATCGATGCCCGTGAAGTTTGATTTAGTTTTTTCGAGAGGAGAAGAAATGAATCTTCAAGGGGGAGCCTTGGAGCATGGGCGTAGGCAAGATTGGCCGAACCACGTTAAAAACTACGGTGTCAATTTCTCTCTAACTCTTACTTTACCTTGTTTGCTTGCTTGCTGCGATACGTTTAGTAATTGCATATTAAGAGATAAAACGTTTAGGTTAAGAAATTTAAAATGTCTAATTCAACCCCCCTTTCTTAGACAATCACGTTCCTACAATTGGTATCAGAGTAAGGTTAAATATTGTCTAAGTTGTGTTTTAGAAAATACTGTGACACTTACTTTACAATGGCATTCAACGCCAACTCTACACATGTAGAAGAGCAGTCCATCTCTAGACCCCCATTTTTCGATGGTAATGACTATGTATACTGGAAATCCCGAATGAGAATTTTTATTCAAGCAATGGACTATGAACTATGGAGTGTCATTGAAGATGGTCCCTTTAGAGCTATGAAAACCGAAAATGGTGTGAGTGTACCAAAGCTGGCCAATGAATTAAATGAGTTTGATAAACGAAATCTTAGCTAAATGCCAAAGCTATTAACACTCTGTATTGTGCCTTGAATATAGATAAATTCAATAGGGTACAAGGTTGTAATAGCGCATACGAGATATGGAAATTACTTGAAATAACTCATGAAGAAATTAATCAAGTAAAAGAGAGTAAGCTGAGTATGTTAGTACATGTGTACGAACTATTTACCATGGTAAAGAATGATCAATTAGTTCTATGTTTACTCGTTTTACTAACATTACTAATGGTTTAAAAATGCTTGGTAGAGTATATCCAAATGAAGAACTTGTCAGGAAAATTCTAAGATGTCTACCGAGGGGATGGCAACCTAAAGTGACAGCCATCCAAGAAGCAAGAGATTTAAAAGTCCTCAAACTTGAAGAGCTCATTGGCTCTCTCATGACGCACGAAATAACAATGAGAGCCAATGACAAGGAAGATCTCAAAGAGAAAGAGATCAGCAAAAAGAAGGATATTGCTCTCAAAGCTTCCTCAAGTAGACAAGAAGAATCCGAGGGAGAAGATGAAGATGAGGATATAGCCCTCATTACAAGAAGATTCAACAAATTTCTCCGGAGAAAGAGAATGCAAGGCAAAAAATTCTCAAAAGGAGACAAGTTGCAAAAAGAAAAGGAGATAACTTATTTTGAATGCGGAAAGCCTGGACACATCAAGGCCGAGTGTCCGCAAGTTAAGAAGGGTCCCATGCGATTCAAGAAGAGAGCCATGAAAGCTACATGGAATGACGGTGAGAGCGACACTTCTTCAGAGGATGAGGAAGTCGCCAACCTATGCTTCATGGCACACGATAATGAGGTTAGCATTTCTTCTAGTGATAGTGAAGCTGATGATGATGGAGATCTGATTGATGCTTTTAATGATTTAATTAAGCAATTTGGCATACTTAAGTCAAAATATAAACTGTTGAAAAAGGAAAATTGTGACTTAATTGAAAAGCATGTTAAAGAGATAAGTTTACACGAAAAGGAGTTGGTTAATCTTAAGAGTAGAAATGAAAACTTAAATAACATTATTATGAAATTTACTAATGGCAGCAAAAACCTGAATATGCTTTTCGGCAGCCAGAGAGTTACATTTGATAAAGCTGGTTTAGGATATGATAGGTTTAGTAAAAAGAAAATATATAAGAATTTCTTTGTTAAATCTTCTACTTGTCATGCATGCAATGAAGTAGGACATAAATCCGATGAATGTCCTCTAAAACTAAAACAAACTAAACCTGGCAAGGGATTGCAATGGGTTTCTAAGGGAACCAGACCTAACTCTAGGACCCAAAAGATTTGGGTACCAAAGAAGACAACTTGATCTTCTATTTTGTAGGTTGAAGTTTCTCCCACAAAGAACCAGTGGTACCTCGACAGTGGATGCTCGAGGCACATGACGGGAGACTCAACCAAGTTTGCCTTTGTCAACAAGAAGAAAGGGAATGTCACCTTTGGTGGAAATCAAAAAGGGAAAATTGTTGGCATCGACAATATGGGTAACCCTGCCAACCTTGTAATCGAAAATGTGCTATTAGTTGAAGGGTTAAAACATAACTTACTAAGTATTAGTCAACTGTGTGATAAGGGTTATAAAGTAATATTTAAATCAAATGCATGTATGATCAAAGATATTTCGAATAACAATATTTTGTTTAAAGGCTATAGGAAAGAAAATGTTTACATTATTGATCTGGATAATTTTGTGCATGTTGATGAAAAATGTTTTGCTGTAAATTCTTCAAATGATAGTTGGACTTGGCATAGAAGACTAGGTCACGTAGGCATGGATACCTTAGCTAAGATTACTAAGGATAATTTAGTTAGAGGGCTTCCAAAAATATCTTTTGAGAAGGATGAAGTCTGTGAAGCTTGCCAAATGGGCAAACAAATCAAAAGCCCCTTTACATCAACGAATGAAATTTCTACGTCCAAACCTCTCCAACTACTCCATATGGACCTCTTCAGTCCTTCAAATATTGCTAGTCTAGGAGGCAAACTTTATGCTTTTGTCATTGTAGATGACTTCTCTAGGTTCACTTGAGTATTCTTCCTCAAGTCAAAAGATGAAACTTTCGATACCTTCTCAAGCTTTAGGAAGAGAGTTCAAAGTGAAAAGGAGCTCACCATTGTTACTATTCGTAGTGATCATGGTGGAGAATTCGAGAATGAAAAATTTGAACTTTTGTGTCTCAAATATGGAATTGAGCACAATTTCTCTTCTCCTAGAACCCCTCAACAAAATGGTGTTGTTGAGAGGAAAAATAGGTCTCTTCAAGAGCTGGTTCGGACCATGCTCGATGAAAATTCCCTTCCAAAGTATTTCTGGGCTGAAGCTATCTCCACAGCTTGTTATGTGTTAAATCGGGTCTCCATAAGACCAATTCTTGAGAAAACTCCTTATGAACTTTGGAAGAGAAAAACCCCTATTGTCAAATACTTTAGAGCCTTTGGATGTAAGTGCTTCATTCTGAACACCAAGGATAATTTGAGAAAATTCGATTCCAAATCTGATCTTGGAATTTTTCTTGGTTATTCTCTTTCTAGTAAAGCCTATAGAGTTTTCAACAAAATGACTCTAGTTGTAGAAGAATCTGTGCATGTCAATTTTGATGAGACCACTCAGCCCACAATCAATGTGGATGAGGAGGATATTTTGAAAAAGCAAATGGATTCTCTTTCCCTAGAAAAATCTGCTGAAATCCTTCAAAGTGAAAATTCTCTAGAAATTGTCCTAGTCAAGGATGAAGATGTTGCTCTGCCTAGAGATTGGAAATATGTGAGAAATCATCCTTTAGATGAAGTTCTAGGTGATCCAATATTATGAGTCAAAACTAGAGCCTCCCTTAGGAATCTCTGTGCTAATGTTGCTTTTATTTCCCAAATAGAGCCTAAGAAATTTGAAAAAGCCAAATTGGATGAAAATTGGATTGTTGCTATGCAAGATGAGTTAAACCAATTCGAAAGGAACAATGTTTGGAAACTTGTTCCAAAACCAGACAATCATCCCATTATTAGAACAAAATGGATTTTCAAGAATAAGTTTGATGAAAATGGTGTTTTTATTAGAAACAAAGCTAGACTAGTTGCCAAAGGTTACAATCAAGAAGAAGGAATAGACTTTGAGGAAACCTTTGCACCCGTAGCTAGACTAGAATCTATTAGGATGCTCTTAGCCTACGCTTGCTACAAAAACTTCACACTCTTTCAAATGGACGTTAAGAATGTATTCTTAAATGGTTATATCTTAGAATAAGTTTATGTAGAGGAACCTTTAGGATTTGAAGTCTTTGACAAAACTGATCACGTATATAAGTTAAAAAAGGCTATGTATGGACTTAAACAGACTCCTAGAGCTTGGTATGATAGGTTGAAGAATTTCCTTGAGGAAAGGAAGTTCAAAAAGGGCAAAACCGATTCAACCTTATTTACCATGCAAAATGACAAAGACATTCTCTTAGTTCAAATCTATGTCGATGACATTATTTTCGGTTCAACTAATGCCTCTCTGTGTGATGAATTTTCCTCCCTAATGCAAAGTGAATTTGAAATGAGTATGATGAGGGAGTTAAAATTCTTCTTAGGATTTCAGATTAGTCAAACTCCAGATGGCATTTTCTTCTGTCAAGAAAAATACATTAAGGAGCTCTTAAAGAAGTTTGGATTAGACTCTTCAAAGTCCTCTAGAACTCCCATGAGCACAACTACTAAATTGGACAAAGATGAAAATGGGATAAGTGTGGATATTAAGAAGTATAGAGGTATGATTTGGTCTCTGTTATACCTAACGGCTAGCAGGCTAGATATCCTATTCAGTGTGTGCTTATGTGCTAGGTTTCAAGCTTCCTCTAAGGAATCTCACCTAAGTGCTGTCAAGAGAATTTTCAAATACTTAAGTGGGACTTCTGATTTAGGTTTGTGGTATTCGAAGGGAACTTCATTTGATTTAATTGGATATTCAGACTCAGACTATGCAGGAAGTCTGGTTGATAGAAAAAGCACTAGTGGAACATGTCAGTTCCTGGGAGAATCTCTTGTGTCCTGGTATTCTAAGAAACATAATTCTGTAGCACTTTCAACTTCCGAGAGTGAATATATTACTGCTGGTAGTTGTTGTGCTCAAATGCTTTGGATGAAGCAAACTCTAGAAGATTATAATATTTTCTATGATAAGATTCTCATTCGGTGTGACAACACCAGTGCCATTAACATTTTAAAGAATCCTATCCAACATTCTAGAACAAAACACATCGAGGTTAGATATCACTTCATCAGATATCATGTTCAAAGAGGTGATATTACATTAGAATTTGTCAATTCTGCTGATAAATTAGCAGATATCTTTATCAAGCTTTTGGAAGAAAAGACGTTCAATAGTATAAGAATAAGGTTAGGTCTCATTAGGATTGAAAAAAATTAAGCTTCAATTTTTTTTTTCTTGTTGAAGAGCTAGTAAAATGGACGATCTCCACAATTTCCTTCTCTATGATAACGTTGGTCACAATGGACGTTATCAATGGACTTTAACGATGGACTTTCAAAACCGTCTTTTACAATGGGCTTTCAATGGACGTTGTCACAATGGACGTTGACAATGGACGTTCACCAAATGGTTTATAAAATCTCTCGACAGGTAACAGAAACCCTAAGATTAAAAATTCCCCCCAAAATCCTCTCGACTCGTCCAGCGATTTCTTTTCGCCTCTGCTCGTCGGCACCGATTCTTCACTTCTTTCAACTCCATTCGTGCTCAGAAATCTCTACATTGTTCAATGGCATCTTTCTCTCGCGCTCCACAAGTCTTCGCACAAAAAAGCAAAAAGCAAAAGACTTCCAATACCGGGGATGCTCAGTCTGTCTGTGTCCCTCCGCCTCTTGTATGGCCGAATCATGAGTTCCTAAATCATGCTGCTTTCTAGAGGTACTATGAAGATTTTGAATTTAAACCCATTATTCGTTCTAGAGGAGTAATTTTTCGCGATTTATCTGGCTTGGATTTAGAAGAACCCCTACTTAGGATGAGATTGATGGGGCTTTTTGATTACAAGTCTCATTATTGTGAAACCCACATTCAAATGTTTTATGCCAATCTGGAACATTCAATGCGCCCTCTGGTTATTCGAAGTTATGTTTATGGGCGGCATATTGAGCTCACTCAGGAAAGTATCCATGACATTCTCCATTGTGAATTTCTGAATGGCTCCCGGCGGTTCTTTGAGTCAGCCAAAATTCCCTCTTTTCTTGAAAAACCTGCTGGCAAAGATTTAGTTAAATTGATTGTCAAGGATCCCAACAATGCTCCCCTGAAGCTAAAGAGCAAAGATTTGAACTTTAGGGCTCGTGTCTTTCACCAAATGATCCACTACAACATCGTGCCTGCAGAGGGTGATCGTGACCATGTCAGTGGGATGGATCCTTCAGGTGGTCTGTAATGCCACCAAGTGTTTGCCTTACAATCTTCTGCTTATGAAGACTTTTCAACGGCATGGGGTCCGTTTTCCGGAGTCTGACCCGATTTTATCCTTGAAGAAATCCGATTACTTTTCTTCCTCCACCCTATCAAGAATGGGAATTACTCGCAATGATGAAGGAGTGCTCGTTTACAAAGATGGTGTATCATCCCTAACACTGTACCCTTAATTTCCCGCATATTATTATTATTATTTTTATCCTTATAAACTTTAAGTTTATCGTTTAAGCGGAAAACCATTTGAAAACCTTTTAATAAAACATATTTAAAGTAGAGAAAACCAAAGAAAACAAATTAAATTTAAACCATAAAACAATTTAAAAGACATTTAAAACAATTAAAACCATTGGCCATAACTCGAGGGCAAAAGGGACAATCGTCCCAAAAACTACAGGGGCGATCGATCGCTCCATTACCAGGCGATCGATCGCTAGAAAAAAAATTGGAGGGGCGCTCGATCGCCCCTCACACTAGCAATCGATCCCCAGCCGATCGATCGCCCCTTGTTGGGCGATCGATCGGCAACTTCTCTGGATTTCTCCAGAGAAGTTACCAACACTTGCCAATCGATCACCTCCTCAGGCGATCGATCGGCAACCTCCCTGGAATCCGAAATTCCAGGGAGTTTGCCTTTGCCTTCTTTCTTTCCTCATTCTCCCCTGCATAACTTTCTTACCACACATACACACTAAAACATTTCCACATAAAACCATTAATAACTTCACTCGTTTCGCATTTTGTCAACTACCAATAAAAGACCCGAAACATGTCCTAGAACGTATTTAAAAATATAGTAAACTTTTGTAAAACGAACTGCGTGGATCCATTTAAAACCTAAACAATTTCCCCTGTTTAAAATAAAACTCCAAGCAGTTCTCTGAAATCCGAATAAAAGTCTTAACAAAACATTTTATAAATTAAGTTTACCAAAACATCAAACTATCAGCTATCCAGATTTCCAAACATCCTAAAATGTTCTACCTATACAATCCCATCCACTATCGCGTTCCCAAAATACTTACAGACATCCCCACGGGTCAAAAGTGCACTGACTGCACCAGCATGCTCCCACGGGCCATCTTTCTTTAACTGTTCATTCCTCGGGTGAAGGGATCTCATCCTCACCTGTATCAAGATCACCTACACCATACAGACAACTATGAGCTAAAGGCTCAGCAAGTTTCGTAAATGCAGATGCATGCTGTGCATATGAGTTTCATAAATCATGCAACATTTTCTTATCATTACGTCGCAGACAGAATATCATCGAGATCACAGCCATCTAAATGGAGAGGGCACGTCCGGCGGTTGGACAACCCTTTCTACCTAGCTTTGGGGGGGGGGGTACACGCTTACATCCGTATACAGCTGTGCTTGAGCCCCACCTCGAATGACCAGATAACAGATTACGTAGGTTCATTTCGTTTTAGGCGATGTGGTATTGTGACAAGCCCCTTTCGGCCTTTACAATAGATCAATAACCCCCTTTCGGGCCACATCTCTTTTCATGAAAACATAGTGCGGAAATTCATTTTCTATGCATAATTGAAAACCATGGTGCATGGACAGTTCAATATATAAAGTAAACAAGCAACATGTATACCATCAAGACGATAAAAACATAACCTAAATGGCAACCAATCCTATCTACCCAAGCATTTAAACAAACGAATCACCAATGTTCCTCGACAAGACATCGACGTACGGTGTAGACCAATCAACCATAATAAGTCACGAGAACTTACCTCGCGTCCGTTGCAAATTCAAGCTCCGTCCACGAGCGTTGTTTGCCTAAGGCAAATTCACAACAATCGTCGTTAAAACGCGTTTAAACCATTAAACGTCCAAATTAACGAAACCTTAACTAAAGAAACTTTTTAAAACTCTAAAATACTTCATTGAGGCATTTTATCGAGCAATTTACGCTCGACACCTCAAAACCTCCATTAATGGAGTTTTCCAAAGCTCCAATTTTTCTGAAACCCTAACATTCCACAACGAATCGATAAATCTTCGTCCAATAACGTCCAATACTTCCATTATATTCGTAAATACAGTAAACCTATTGATTTCAAACTCAAATCGATATTTTCAACAAAACCCTAAACGAAACCCTAATCGCTTTAAACTCTAGAAATCGAAGTAAACCTTTCAAAAACCATAGAATCGTACCCTAGGGTTTGGAGGAGAAAACGTGAAGGACGATGGTTGATCGGAGGAGGAACCGTCGTTGGAAGAGGAGAACGTCGTGAGGGAGAGATGAAGTCGCCGAGAGGGGAAATCGCAGAGAAGAAAATCGTGAATGAGGGAGAAGAAAAGAAAACTTATGATTTTAATTAAAAATTTGACTTGGCAAATTACCTTTTTGCCCTTCCTTTGATTTTCTATTTGTTTCATCCTTTGTTTCGTTAATTATCTATGGATCCGATTCCTCCAATTTTCCTTATTTCACCATAAATCCCAATTTATTACTAGGGTTACATTAAAACTATCTGTTCGTAAAATGGATCTCGTTTACTATTTTTACTAAAACATCCATTATATTACGAGAAACGCAAAATCCTCGTAATTAGCGTTACAACTCCAAATATTCTCGTATTTTTCCTAAAATTCTTATTAATTATTAGAATTCTAATAACACTTTCCTTTCACAAAACGAACTTAATTTGACATATTTACAAAAATGCCATTATATATTGGAATTACAAAATCCCGTAAAACCAAGTGTTATAGATGGTCGACGAGATACTTCAAGGCGCTTGATTCTTGCCGATGAAGACGAGGATGACTGTGCTCCAGAAGACACCCTCATTCCTCTCCTTGAACCTCTTCCACCTTCTGTTCTTCTTCTTCAAGCTCCCGAGGAGATCAATCCTGAGCCAATTCCCCTTCAAGAACCTTTCAGTGATCCTGACCCTCCTCTAGTCAAAGCTGATCTCCCACATCCAATCAGTCCAATTCGTGCTCCCTCTCCAACTCCTGTACCATCTCTGCCAGCACGTGCTCCTCCTCGCTCTAGAGGTCCTCCCAGTTCTACAACAAGACATAATATGTCTGAGGAACTCCAGGATGAGCTTCGGGCTAGCATTTCCAGCCCCAGGACAGGTCTTGACTCTTTTCAGTCCCTATATCTCTCCCATCATGGTTAATTTGCAGCTCTTGTCCTGTCTCAACTTGAATATCTCGCGACTGCAAATCAAGGACTACTCCATCGAATTGAATTACTAGAATCCAATCAAAGTTCAGCTTTTGCTAATGTCAACCATCGTATTGCTCAAGCTGAACACGAGAATAGCAAAGTCATTGATGATGTCATCTCTTCAGTTAGGTTCCATTCCAATCTAGTCACAACTCAATTGCAGCGCGAATCTGCCCGAGTACTCACTCAGTTTAGTGATCTTCGTGATCTTCTAATTCAGAAAGAAAACAGAGAAAGACGCAAACGTCCAAAGTCTCAGTCGTCCACACTAATAGTAGACGCAGTCGTCCACAGCTAAAAGAAAGACGCTGTTGTCCACGAGAAAGACAGACGCTGTTGTCCACGATGTAATTGTCCAAAGCACTCCTCCAAAGACTTAGCGCCAGATCTTTAAAGACTGTAAGCGATAGCGATATCCGTCCAAACTCGAATGTTCAAAGTCTCAATGCCAGATCTTTCAAGACCGTGAGCGATAACGACTCCAGAACACAACGCCTAGTTTTTCTGCGTACGGATGTTCTCCAACGGTCATATTTTTTAACCAGATTACAGACGCGAAGCAGATTACAGACGCGGATATAAATAGAAGATCTGTAGCTCAAGACAAAATTTTTTGCCAATTTTTACAATCAACTCTCGCGAGCAAAAAGCTTCTGCAACTGTTTACATCTCTCTGCCCTAGAACTTGAGTTTCATCTTGAGAGTGTAATTTTTGTGCTCAATACTTCTATCTTGTAAAAGTAGTAAGGCTGTGATTGACGCCCGTGAAGATCAATCAAAGTGTAAAAGGCAGTAGATCAACGCTCGTTAAGTTCGATCTAGTTTTCTTGAGAGGAGAAGAAAGGAATCATCAAGGGGGAGCCTTGGAGCGTGGACGTAGGCAAGATTGACCGAACCACGTTAAAAACTACGGTGTCAATTTCTCTCTAACTCTTACTTTACCTTGTTTGCTTGCTTGCTGCGATAATTTTAATAATTGCATATTAAGAGAGAAAACGTTTAGGTTAAGAAATTTAAAAAGTCTAATTCAACCCCCCCCCCCTTCTTAGACAATCACGTTCCTACAGTAATTATTCCCCGAATTATTAAACGGGATTAATTTGATATTAATAAAATGTATGTTTTTGTGAATTTTTCGGTGTGTTTTGTGGAAAGAAAGAGTTTCGGAGAAACCAAATCGGCGAACTAAATAGCGATTTAGTTATAAACCAATGAAAAGACAATTTTGGAAAGAATTAAGGTGGTTGGGAGAGTGCCTATAGATGTTTGACACTTGTCAAGCTTGTTGAAGAAGCCATGCTACATCTTTCTTCCTCTCTTCAACGTGAAAACACTCCAAGTTTCTTCCTATCCTCTCTGTTTCTCTCTTCCAAACGAAGTGCGACAAATTCCAAAACTCTGTTTTCTCCTGTTTTCTCCAGTAAAGGTAATCCTTTATGTTAGTTAACGAGTTTAGGTTAGTTATTCCTTAGTTTTGTTGAAATTTAAGGTTAATGGTCCCGTTATATATGATATATGTTCGTGAATCGCCGAGGAATTACGTGCAAGATTTTCAACTTTTTGGACATCAGGTAAGTTCATACGCGTAGGTTTGGCCCTTAAAGCCCTACATCACGGAGACACTAGGTTTTTAGGTGTCGGGTAGTTAGAGCATAGGTTACGTTCTAAGTTAAATGTGTTTTGTTTTATGTCTTGCTTGTTATCCTGTCGCCTGTTTAAGTTACATTTAAGCACCGTATATGTTCATGCATACACATTTTCCTGAAAGTCATGTAAATGTTTTGCGCACGAGATTTGAAGTTAAGAAAGATAAAATGTGAATGTAATGTACGGTAAGTGTGGGATGGAGACTGGCATCTTGTTATGTATCCCTGTTATGTGCCTAAAAGTGCACCCCTGTTGCGCTAATTCCTCTATAAGCCCCACTTATATCCCTGTTCACTTGAACGTAAAGTTATGTAATGTTCATGTATTTCAAAAGTTCATGTATAGCATATGCATCACTGCATTGTATGTTCTTACTGAGCTCTAGGCTCATAGTTGAACTACCCATTGTAGGTACGAATCCCGTGGATGAGGACTTTGTGCCTCAGGCCGACGAGTAGGTGCAGTTGGCGGGATGAGCCCGTGGGTTGGTTGCGGCAGTCAGGCGCCCTTTTACCTGTGGGAGTGTGGTTCTGAAGTGTATGCAAATTTTGTATAGTGTTGTTCTGGGATTTAGGTGATGTATAAGATATGTGTAAATGTTTTAAAACCTCTGTTCTGACAGTTGTATTTTCTTTAAATGTACTGGAATCATTTGGAAATCTTTTTCCTTTTAGGTTGTACATGGATTGTCTTGAGTTTTAGAGCTATCCATGCAGTTAGATTTCTTGAATTTCTGTCATGTTTTCTAACATGTCTAAAATTACGTTTTGAATCGGGTTTCTGGTGTTTGAAGGTTTTAAAGTCAAAAGTAGTAAGTCTTCAAACAGAGAGGTAGCCGACCGATCGCCTGGGGTAACCGATCGATCGAGGGAGTATATGTTTAAGTTTTTCAAGTTTTCAAGTTTTTCCAATAAAACAGTCGTCCACTCTATTATTTAAAACAGTCGTCCATTCTGTCTTCTAAAAACAGTTGTCCATTTTGTTCTTTAAAACAGTCGTTCACTCTGTTCTTTAAAACAGTTGTCCATTCTGTTCTTTAAAACAGTTGTCCATCCTATCCTCTAAAAACAGTCGTGCACTCTGTTATTTAAAACAGTCGTCCATTCTGTCCTCTAAAAACAGTTGTCCATTTTGATCTTTAAAACAGTCGTCCACTTCTGTAGTTCTCCACTTTGGGCAGTCGTCCACTTTGGCTAGTCGTCCATTTTGGGCAATCGTCCACTTTGGCCAGTCGTCCACTTTGGCCAGTGGTCCACTTTGGCCAGTCGTCCACTTTGGGCAGTTGTCCACTTAGGCCAGTCGTCCACCTTGGCCAGTCATCCAGTTTGGCCAGTCGTCCACTTTTGCCAGTTGTCCACTTTGGGCAGTTGTCCCCTTTGGCCAGTTAAATTTTATGTCTTGCCATTTTAAATGTCCATGAGTTTTAAAAAGTCAAAAAATTTTACGTCCAAAAATGTGTAAGTCAAACTTAAAGTCTAGTCGACTCGAGTGACGGTCCCGGCAGGTCGGGGTCGTCACAGTTACGGTATCAGAGCCCCCGGGTTTTAAAAGCGATTCTGTAGACTGTCTGACTGCGTAACCCACCACGTGAGATCGCTCCATCAACTGTAAGTGTTTAAGTTTCCGTATAAGCTTAAGTTTATTAAGTTGAGTTCGTTATTATGTATAGGATTTTCTTGAAATGGTGAGAGGGAATCAAGGTGATGCAAACGACAGGGGCGACGCCCTCGATCGTCTAACTGAGCTAGTAGGCGTTCAGTCATGCATGATGGAACGCATGATGGTAGATAATGGGAACAACAACCATGCGAATGCTCCACGTGACACCAGTGGAGACAAATTCTGACGGCTCCAACCGCTTACATTTGATGGATTGTCTACGGACCAAACTCACGCTGAGAAATTGATCTGGTAGATTGAGCGAATGTTCAGCTACGCAAAGTGGAGGAGAATAAGAAGGTTATATGTGCTACATTTTGTCTCACCAAGAATGCTGGATTTTGGTGGGACACGGTACAGTCAACTACAGTGGCATTAAGTTGGGAGTGATTCAAGAGGATCTTCTACGAGAAATATTTCGACCGCAGTGTGAGGAAGGAAAAGATGATCGAATTCTCTCGACTGCAGCAATTTGGATCAGTGGCCGAGTATGTTTAGAAGTTCGAGTCGTTATCCCGCTATGCACCTCATCTAATGAACACCGACAAAAACAAGGTACACCAATTCATTCAGGGTCTGAAGATGGACCTCTTACGGGGGATCACAACTGGGGGATTTGATGAGGCACCATATACGAAAGTGGTGGCCAAGGCATATCAGTTGGAAACCTTATAAATGAAGTTCCAGAGACAGAGAGATTCGTCAAAGAAATTCCTTCGTGATGTCCCTCAACAACAACAACGGGGTCAAGGTTGGCAACCACAACAGCAACAGAACATGGGCATTAAGAGGCCTAATGAGACTGCTGTTTATCAGGACAAGGGAAAGAGACCAATGGGAGCTCCTCAGCTTCCTGTGTGACCGCGTTGCCAGAGAAGTCACATAGGTGAATGCAGGCTCTTTACTGGCCGCTGTTTCCAATGTGACAAAGAGGGCCATCAAGTCTGGGATTGCCCAATGCCCGACACTAAGCCGAATCGTGCCATGCCAAGAGTATTTGCTATAACAGAGAATGATGACGATGCCCAGCACACAGCGATCACAGGTACAATCTTGATATATAATACACCTGCCTATACATTGTTGGACACGGGGGCCACACACTCGTTTGTGGCTAGGGACTTCATGGTTAGGGAGAAATTTTGTCTTATGCCGACAGATCAACCTTACAGTGTTATGCTACCATCCGGAGAGTTTATGCACTCCGAGCAGGCAGTGCAGGGTGATATAGTGTCAGTAGGAGACCAGAAATTGTATGCCAATCTTATCATCATCAGCATGAAAGGATACGATGTAATTTTGGGGATGGACTGGCTGTTTAGACATCACGCCACCATCGACTGTAGGTCCGGGCTTGTGTCCTTTAAGCGCCCGAATGAGAAAGATTTCTCCTATCGGGCCATACCAAAGGAACACTCTATGCCTATTGTATCCTCCTTAGAAGCTCAAAAGATGATGAGTTTGGGATGTGCCGGATTTCTAGCCTGTGTGGTAGATGCTCAGAGGCAAGGTGAGGTGAAACTCCAAAACATTCCGGTTGTTCGAAACTTTGCAGAGGTCATCTTAGACGACCTGCCAGGATTGCCACCGGATCGCGAGATTGAGTTCGAAATTGAAGTATGTCCTGGTGCTGAACCAGTATCGAAGAATCCGTACCGTATGGCGCCAATAGAGCTGAAGGAGTTGAAGACTCAACTAAGGGAACTTGTGGACAAGGGCTTTGTACGCCCTAGTTTCTCTCCGTGGGGCGCTCTCGTCTTGTTTGTTAAGAAGAAGGATAGGTCCCTACGCATGTGTATTGATTACCGTGAGCTGAACAAGTTAACCATCAAGAATAAGTACCCGTTGTCGAGAATTGACGATCTATTTAACCAGCTACAAGGGGCTCGGGTATTCTCAAAAATTGATTTACGCTCCAATTATTACCAGTTGAAGGTCAGAGCTGACGATATTCCAAAGACCACATTCAGGACCCGATACGGACACTATGAGTTCTTGGTGATGTCGTTTGGGTTGACTAATGCCCCAGCGGCATTTATGGACATGATGAACAGAATATTCCAAGATTTTCTGGACAAGTTTGTGATCGTCTTCATTGACGACATCCTGGTTTATTCTCGGAATGAGGTAGAGCACAAAGAGCACTTGGCGATTGTGCTATCAACTCTGAAACAACACCAATTGTACGCCCAACTGTCAAAGTGTGAATTCTGGTTGAGCAGAATTAACTTTCTAGGCCATGTGGTGTTTGCAGAAGGATTGTCTGTGGATCCGGCCAAGATTCAGGCTGTGAGGGAATGGCCAAGGCCGAGGAATGCCAGTGAGGTATGAAGTTTTATCGGGCTAGCTGGTTATTACAGAAAGTTTATTAAAGCATTTTCCGTGATAGCAAAGTCTATGACCAGCTTAACGAGGAAAGATGTTAAGTTCAAGTGGTCTGAAGTGTGTGAAGAGAGTTTTCAGACGCTCAAACAGAAATTAACCACTGCTTCTCTATTGGTATTGCCGAAGACGATAAATTCAGTGTGTACTGCGATACGTCAAAGGTTGGTTTGGGATGCATATTAAAGCAGGAAGGAAAAGTGGTGGTGTACGCGTCCAGACAATTGAAGAACCACGAGCAAAACTACCATACTCACGACCTTGAGTTAGCGGCAGTTGTTTTTGCACTGAAAGTATGGAGACACCACTTATATGGACAATCATGTGAGGTGTTTTCTGATCACAAAAGCTTGAAATATATATTTACTCAGAAGGAGTTAAACATGAGGCAACGGCGGTGGCTCGAGTTTGTGAAAGATTATGACATCGAGATTAAATATGCCCCCGGGAAAGGTAATGTGGTAGCCGATGCGTTGAGCAGGATGCAAGCTACTATGCAAACGGCTATGTCGGCCGTATCAATGCCTTTGAAGACAGAAATTTAGAGGTTCGACTTGGAGGTAGTTTCTGAACTATCAGCCGTACTGGCGGACCTATCAATACAGCTAACCATTCTAGACTGAATTAAGGAAGCCTAGAATATCAATTCAAAGGAAATGGCCGATATAGTGATCAAGTTGCCTATGGCCTCTTCTGAGTTCAGTCATTCGGGAGATGGTATTTTGAAGTTCAGGGACCGGTGGTATGTTCCGAGAGATGAAGAGCTACGAAAGGACATTTTATCGAAAGCCCACTCATCTTTTTTCTCAGTACATCAGGGAAGTAGGAAGATGTATCAAGACTTGAAGCTACACTTCTGGTGGCCAAATATGAAGAATGAGGTTGCCAAATATGTGGAATCTTGTATGGTATGTCAACAAGTGAAGGCTGAACATCAACGACCAGGTGGAACACTTCAACCTCTCTCGATCCCTGAGTGGAAGTGGGAGAACATCACTATGGACTTCGTTGTTGGCCTACCGAGGATGACTAGAGGCCATAATAGCATGTGGGTTATTGTGGACAGACTGACGAAGTCGGCCCATTTTCTACCTGTAAAGACGAACTTCTCTATGGATCATTATGCAGAGTTGTATATTAGAGAAATTATCAAGCTACATGGTATTCCGGTGTCGATCGTTTCGGACCGGGATCCTAGATTTACTTCTAGGTTTTGGAGGAGCTTGCAAAACCCCTTGGGCACCAAGTTAAATTTCAGCACGACATTTTATCCACAAACTGAGGGACAATCCGAGAGAACGATTCAGATACTAGAGGATATGTTACGGTCGTGGGTGTTGGAATTTCATGCTCCTTGGAGTAAGTATTTGCCGCTAGTGGAGTTCGCTTATAACAATAGCTACTAGGCTACGATCGGTATAGCTCCATATGAAGCTCTTTATGGCAGAAAATGCAGATCTCCATTGTGTTGGGATGAAGTTAGAGAATCCAGGCTGTCGGCCCCGAGTTATTACAACAGATGTCTGAGGTGATTGCTACTATCAAACAGCGAATCAATACTGCTCAAAGTTGACAAAAAAGTTACGCGGACAGGAAGTGGAGAGACTTACAGTTCGCTGAAGGTGATGAAGTATTCCTCAAAGTGTCGCCTTTCAAGGGCTTGATGAGGTTTGGTAAGAAATGGAAGCTCAGCCCAAGGTTCGTTAGGCCATTTCCCATCTTAAAGAGAGTAGGAAGCACAGCTTACAAACTGTAACTGCCAGCGTCCATGGATGGTGTTCACAACGTTTTCCATGTTTCTATGCTGAGACAATGCATACGAGATCCTACTCAGATCGTGGAACCCGTGGACATAGATATCATGACGACGCTAACATATGAAGAAAGACCAATAAAGATTTTAGATTCTTAAATCAAAGTGTTGGACAACAGAGTGGTCCCATTGGTGAAAGTTTTATGGCGCAATCATAACGTGGAGGAAGCCACTTGGGAAAGACAACAGGACGTTAGAGCCGAATATCTTGAGCTATTCGCTTAATCAATTTTGGGGACCAAAATTCTATTAAGGTGGGTGGGATGTAACACGCGGCATTTTTTGCTATGTAATTATTCTCCAAATTATTAAACGGTATTAATTTGATATTAATACAATGTATGTTTTTGTGAATTTTTCAGTGTGTTTTGTGGAAAGAGAGAGTTTTGGAGAAACCGAATCGGCGAACTAAATAGCGATTTAGTTATAAACCAATGGAAGGGCAATTTTGGAAGGAATTAAAGTGGTTGGGAGAGTGCCTATAGATGTTTGACACTTGTCAAGCTTGTTGAAGAAGCCATGCTACATCTTTCTTCCTCTCTTCAACGTGAAAACACTCCAAGTTTCTTCCTCTCCTCTTTGTTTCTCTCTTCCAAACAAAGTGCGACAAATTCCAAAACTCTGTTTTCTCTTGTTTTCTCTAGTAAATGTAACATTTTACGTTAGTTAACGAGTTTAGGTTAGTTATTCCTTAGTTTAGTTGAAATTTAGGGTTAATGGTCCTGTTATATATGATATAGGTTCGTGAATCACCGAGGACTTACGTGCAAGATTTTCAACTTTACGGACATCAGGTAAGTTCATACGCGTAGGTTTGGCCCTTAAGGCCCTACATCTCGGAGACACTAGGTTTTTGGGTGTCGGGTAGTTAGAGCATAGGTTACGTTCTAAGTTAAATGTGTTTTATTTTATGTCTTGCTTGTTATCTTGTCGCCTGTTTAAGTTACGTTTAAGCACTGTATATGTTCATGTATACACATTTTCCTGAAAGTCATGTAAATGTTTTGCGCACGAGATTTGAAGTTAAGAAAGATAAAATGTGAATGTAATGTACGGTAAGTGTGGGACGGGGACTGGCATCCTATTATGTATCCCTGTTATGTATCTCTGTTATGTGCCTGAAAGTACACCCCTGTTGCGCCAGTTCCTCTATAAGCCCCACTTATATCCCAGTCCACTTGAACGTAAAGTTATGTAATGTTCATGTATTTCAAAAGTCCATGCATCACTGCATTGTATGTTCTTACTGAGCTATAGGCTCATAGTTGAACTCTCTGTTGTAGGTACGAATCCCGTGGATGAGGACTTTGTGCCTCAGGCTGACGAGTAGGTGCAGTTGGCGGGACGAGCTCGTGGGTTGGTTGCGGCAGTCAGGTGCCTTTTTACCTGTGGGGGTGTGGTTCTGAAGTGTATGCAAATTTTGTAAAGTGTTGTTTTGGGATTTAGGTGATGTATAGGATCTGTATAAATGTTTTAAAACCTCTGTTCTGACAGTTGTATTTTCTTTAAATGTACTGGAATCATTTTCTTTAAATGTACTGGAATCATTTGGAAATCTTTTTCTTTTTAGGTTGTGCATGGATTGTCATGAGTTTTAGAGCTATCCATGCAGTTAGATTTCTTGAACTTCTGTCATGTTTTCTAACATGTCTAAAATTACGTTTTGAATCGGGTTTCTGGTGTTTGAAGCTTTTAAAATCAAAAGGAGTAAGTCGTCAAACAAAGAGGTAGCCGACCAATCACCTAGGGTAACCGATCGATCAGCTGAGTATATGTTTAAGTCTTTCAGGTTTTCAAGTTTTTCCAATAAAACAGTCGTCCACTCTATTATTTAAAATAGTCGTCCATTCTGTCCTCTAAAAACAGTTGACCATTTTGTTCTTTAAAACAGTCGTCCACTTTGTTCTTTGAAATAGTTGTCCATTCTGTTCTTTAAATTAGTCGTCCATCCTGTCCTCTAAAAACAGTCGTCCACTCTGTTATTTAAAACAGTTTTCTATTCTGTCATTGTTCATTTTGTTCTTTAAAATAGTCCACTCTGTTCTTTAAAAATAGTTGTCTATTCTGTTCTTTAAAACAATCGTCCATTCTGTTATTTAAAACAGTCGTCCATCCTGTCCTCTTAAAACAGTTGTCCATTCTGTGCTTTAAAATAGTCGTCCACTTCTGCAGTTCTCCACTCTGAGCAGTCGTCCACTTTGGCCAGTCGTCCACTTTGGCCAATCGTCCATTTTGGGAAGTTGTCCACTTTGGCCAGTGGTCCACTTTGGCCAACCGTCCACTTTGGGCAGTCGTCTACTTTGGGCAGTTGTCCACTTTGGCCAGTCATCAACTTTGGCCAGTCGTCCACTTTGGCCAGTCGTCCACTTTGGCCAGTTGTCCACTTTGGCCAGTTGTCCCCTTTAGCCAGTTCAATTTTATGTCTTGCCATTTTAAATGTCCATGAGTTTTAAAAAGTCGAAAAATTTTATGTCCAAAAATGTGTAAGTCAAACTTAATGTCTAGTCGCGTCCCGTGACGGTTCCGGCAGGTCGAGGTCGTCACATGGAACATCTGTTTACAGCCAATTCAAGTATATAGGCTTTCTAAAAGAGTTTTTAAGGGAAATTTTAATTTATTTTAAAACTAGTAATTATATTTCTAAAAGTAAAGGTATCAAATTCAGATATAAAATAAATTTCAATTAAGTACAGAAAAATGAAGTTTGTTTTTTCAAGATATTTTGTTAGAATTTAACTAAATTTTGGTATATACTATTTTATTCTGTGAATCTAAAGTGCCTCACAATTGTCTCAAGTTTAATATTGAAAATATATTTAATAAATATTCCTGAATTGATAACTCAACAGGAAAGAGTTTTTCTAAGTGTTATTAAATATTTGATATTCTACAATATTATTTAAGAATCAACGTGAGCGTGGTATGTTATTTTATTGGACATAACAAGTCAAATTCGTGATTTTTGTAATTAAATTAAATCTGTGAAAGTTATTTATAATTAATAAATTTTACTTATACAGTAGTTAATTTTAATTTTATAATTAATTACTATTTCTAAATTAATTACTTTTAATCAAATGGCATTTTAGATAGCAGGGCGCGTCCCTCTCTTGTTATAATATCATTAAATTTCTTTAAATGATGTTATTTTTGTAATAAGATTAAATATTTTGAAATTAAAAATGAAAATGATCTTAGAATATAAATCATAAGGGTTTATACAAATGAAGTTGTTAAAAAAATTTAATGATTATACTTTAAATAGAGATTAATAAATATATTTTAAATAAAGAATTACAAGTGCAATAAAGATTTGGAAAATAAATATTGTTAGTTTCGGTGTGACCCGATTACTGACTGGGTCAGGCCGGTTCCGCCCACGTTGTGAATCTCAATATGACTAGGGTTTTCTGTTCTGTATAAATATATGCTAGTGTGACATAACTCATTGTACCTTGATTTTACATAGTGATTTCTCCTCTGCCTGAGGTTTTTTCCTTTTTAGGGTTTCCACGTAAATCTTGGTTTCCACTGTTTCTCATTTTTTCTTTTTCATTTTAAGTTTGGTTTTTCAACAATTGGTATCAGAGCTTCAGGTTGAAGGTTTTCGGAAATCAGAATTTGATTTTTCGAAGGTATCGAACGTTTTTCAGATTTTCAATTTCGGTAATTGAAATTGAAATTTGGGGGAAAAAGAAAATAGAAAAATAGAAAAGAAAAGTTAATTTCTTTTCTGTTTTTGCTGTGCGTGGAGAAACAGAACAAGTATTCGGTTCTGTTCTTCTTCTTCGACAGAGGAGAAGAGGAGAGCGCCACCCGAGCCGCCGCCGCCCACGAACTCCGCCGTCGCGTGCACAGATCGCAGCGCCGCCGTCGTTTGTCGTCAACCGAGCAGAGTTCGCCGAGAACTCTGATTGCTCGCACGGCGCGCCGCCGTAATCTGTCATCAACCGAGCAGAGAAGCGCCGTGACTGAGAACGCCACCGCGCCACCGTCGCTTAGAAAAACCCCGTAGCCCTAGCGTTCGTCTTTGCCTTTGTCGTCCAAGAACCGATCCGAGCACGAGCAGCATTCAGCTTGTTCAGTTTTTGGTATTTTTGGTATATTTTTCACAGGTTACAAATTTTGCATATTGATTTGTTTAGGAGGAAATCTGGTGTTAGTTTTGAACTGAATATTCTGAAACTTTTGAAATATTGGGGTTCTTCGTATTCTGAAATTTTTGAGAAATATTGGGGTTTGAAGAAGTTTCTAGAGAGTTGAGATATTATTTGCTATTTCTGAGTAATTATCTGGTGGAGATATTGTTGGGGAAATATTTTGAATTTTTAGAGATGACGTCATTAAAATATGATATTCCTTTATTGGATAGGAATACGAAATTTTTAATATGGCACGTAAAGATGCGAGATCTGCTTGCTCAAATGGAATTGGATGACACGTTACTTGGTTTTGATAATATGTCTGAGTCTTGGTCAGAGGTGGAGAAACTCACAAGAGACAGAAAAGCATTATCTTTGATTTGTCAAATTCAATTTTGGAGGATGTGTTGAAGGCAAAATCTGCTGCTGAAGTATGGTAAAAATTGGAAGAATTGTGCCAACATAAAACTCTCACGAGTAAGCTGCATTTGAATCAACGATTATATTTTCATCATATGAAGGATGGATCTTCTATCAAAGAACACTTGTGTGCATTCAAAGAGATAGTTTCGGATTTGGAAACTTTGGAGTGCAAATATGATGATGAGGATTTAGCATTGATTTTGTTGTGCTTGTTGCCTGCTTCATACAATATTTTTCGGGACACGATGTTATATAGTCGTGACACGCTAACCCTGAAGGAAGTCTGTGATGCTTTGCTTTCAAATGAAAGGATGAAGCACCTTGTAGTTGGATCTGGAACTCAAGGCGAGAGACTAGTTACTCGGGGTATAGCTACGGAGAAGTCTGAGAAAAACAGTCATGGCAGAAAGAATTCAAGGGGCAAATCAAAGTCCAGGAATAGAAGCAAAATTTGTTTTTACTGTCAGAAAAATGGGCATATAAAATTAGAGTGTTATCAGCTGCAAAACAAGAGAAAAGAACAAAGTGAACAAAATGAAAAACAGTCAGGGAACTCTGGTGAAGCAGTTTTTGCTGAAGATAAAAGTGATGAAAGTGATCAAGGTAATCTATTGATAGTGTCTAAGGAAAACTCAAGGTCATCTGAGGAATGGATTCTGGATTCGGCCTGCACATTTCATATGTGTCTCAATCGAGAATGGTTTTCAACTTATGAAACTATGACAAAAGGAGCTGTATTAATGGGAAATAATGCATCATGTAGTATTGCAGAAATTGGTATAGTGAGAATCAAAATGTATGACGGAGTAGTCAGGACACTTGGTGATGTGCGACACGTTCCCGAGCAGCAGAGGAATTTGATTTCGTTGAGTACTCTAGATATTAATGGGTACAAGTACACCGGTGAAGGTGGAGTTTTGAAGATCAGTCGAGGTTCTCTTGTTATGATGAAAGGACAGAGAAAGTCTGGAAATCTGTATATTTTGCAGGGTTCTACAGTTGTTGGGGATGTGGCTGTTAGTACTTCAATGTCAGATGAAGACCTCACCAGTTTATGGCATATGTGTTTGGGACACATGAGTGAGCATGGTTTGTCTGAATTAAACAAAAGGAGACTTTTGAATGGTCAGAGCACCAATAAATTACAGTTTTGCGAGCATTGTCTAGCTGGGAAACAGAAAAGAGTCAAATTTGCTATGGGCACTCACAATTCAAAGGAGATTCTAGATTATATTCACTCAGATCTATGGAGACCAGCACAGGTGCCTTCCAAGGGAGGGGCACATTATATGTTAACATTTATAGATGATTTCTCCATAAAAGTATGGGTATTTTTCTTGAAGAAAAAGAGTGATGTGTTTTCTACTTTCAAAGATTAGAAAATGATGGTTGAAAAGTAGATAGAGAGCAGGTAAAACATCTTCGCACCGATAATGGGTTGGAGTTTTGTTCAGAGGAGTTCAATTCTTTTTGCAGAACAGAAGGAATTTTGAGGCATCTGACAATCCCGGGGACTCCACAACAAAATGGTCTAGCAGAGAGAAT
Source organism: Begonia masoniana (assembly GCA_022432975.1). NCBI lineage: Eukaryota > Viridiplantae > Streptophyta > Magnoliopsida > Cucurbitales > Begoniaceae > Begonia > Begonia masoniana. The sequence goes on from CM039510.1 coordinate 31,222,948, forward strand.
GAATAGAACTTTGATGGAGAAAGTCCGGTGTATGCTCTCAAGTTCAGGTTTACCTAAGTCATTTTGGGCTGAAGCTGTAGAAACTGCTTGTTACATTGTAAATTGTTCCCCAAGTACTGCTATAAATAAGAAAACTGCTGAAGAAGTTTGGTCTGTTACTCCTGCCGATTATTCAGTTTTGAGAGTGTTCGGTTGCCCTGCATATGATCATGTTGATCAGGGTAAGTTAGAATCAAGATCATTAAAGTGTATATTCCTTGGATACAAGTCTGGGGTAAAGGGATAGAAATTATAGTGTCCAGGACATAGTAAAGTCAGATACAGTAGAGATGTGGTATTTGACGAGACTGCTATGTTGAATAAACCATCTCCAGAGGTCTTGCCAGAAAAGACTAATCAGATATCCAGTGGAAATTTTGAAGTTGAACTTGGATCAGGGTCGACATCAGGATCTTCAGTTCAAGACAGTTCAGAAACACATGATGACATTGTTTCTCTACAGCCATCGGTATTGGCTTCCCCACAATATTGCATTGCCAAAAATAGACCGAGGAGGGAGATTAGACCTCCACAGAAATATGGGGAAGCAGATTTAGTTGCTTATACTTTGAGTGTAGCTGAAAGCATTGATGCATGTGATGAACCATCTACCTATTCAGAGGCATTAAGTTCAAAGTATTGTGAAAAATGGATGATTGCTATGCAGGAGGAGATGGAGTCTCTTCAGAAGAATGGCACGTGGAACTTAGTCAAGTTGCCTAAGGATAAGAAATCTAATAATTGCAAATGGGTGTTCAAGAGAAAGGAAGGTGCACGGGGTGTTGAAGAAGACAGGTACAAAGTACGTCTGGTTGCTAAGGGATTCCAGGTGTAGACTTCACTGATGTGTTTTCTCCGGTTGTTAAGCACAGCTCGATTCGAGCTTTGTTAGGTGTTGTGGCTATGCACGACCTTGAGCTTGAGCAGTTGGATGTGAAAACTGCATTTTTACATGGAGAACTTGAGGAGGACATCTATATGCAGCAACCTGAAGGCTTCAAAGTTCCTGGAAAGGAGACTTATGTTTGTTCGTTGAAAAAGTCTCTCTATGGTCTAAAACAATCGCCAAGACAGTGGTATAAGAGATTTGATTCATTCATGACTGATCAAGGTTTCAGAAGGAGCAATTATGACAGTTGTGTTTACATGAAGAATGGCAAAAATGGGTTTGTGATTTATCTGCTCTTATACGTAGATGATATGTTGATAGCAACTAAAGATATAGAAGATATCAAAAGGGTTAAAGTACAATTAAGTGATGAATTTGAGATGAAAGATTTGGGAGCCGCCAAAAGAATTCTTGGTATGGAAATACAGAGTGATAGGAAAGCTAGTAAACTGTACCTAAGTCAGAAGGGGTATATTCAGAAGGTTCTCTGCAGGTTTAACATGAATAAATCTAAGCCTGTTAGTATTCCATTAGCAGCTCATTTCAAACTTTGATCTAATTTATGTCCTCAGTCAGATGAAAAAGTTAATTATATGTCACGAGTTCCATATTCTAGTGCAGTGGGATCGCTTATGTATGTTATGGTTTGCACGCGTCCAGATTTATCTTATGCAGTCAGTGCAGTAAGTAGATACATGGCTAATCTAGGAAAGGAACACTGGAAAGCTGTTCAGTGGATTCTTAGGTATCTGCGGGGGACTAGTGATGTATGTCTTCAATTTGGAAGAAATAGAGATCCGGTAATTGGATACGTTGATTCTGACTATGTAGGAGATCTTGACAAGAGAAGATCTCTCACAGGATATGTTTTTATAGTTGGAGAGCTACTTTACAAGATACCGTCGCGTTGTCTGCTACAGAGGCAGAATATATGGCTATTACAGAAGCATGCAAGGAAGCCATATGGTCGAAAGGTTTGTTCAGTGAACTCAATAAAGATTTGCAGATTTCCACAGTATTTTGTGACAGTCAGAGTGCTATTTTTCTCACCAAAGATCAGATGTTTCATGAGAAGACAAAGCACATTGATATTGTTATCATTTTGTTCATGATGTGATTGCTCGTGGTGATTTCGCAGTGAGTAAGATTAGTACTCATGATAATCCTGCTCATATGATGACCAAGATTTTGCCCACATCAAAGTTCAAACTTTGTTTGAGCTTGGTTGGTATTAGTTGCTGATTTCGTCCAGAGGGGCTTTTATGGTGGAGGAACTTTGCTGGAGTTTTGGAGTATATTTTTTATGCAATAGAATTCGTGTCAATGTGGAGATTGTTAGTTTCGGTGTGACCCGATTACTGACTGGGTCAAGCCGGTTCGGCCCACGTTGTGAATCTCAATATGACTAGGGTTTTCTGTTCTGTATAAATATATGCTAGTGTGGTATAACTTATTGTACCTTGATTTTACATAGTGATTTCTTCTCTGCCCGTGGTTTTTTCCCTTTTAGGGTTTTCACGTAAATCTTGATGTCCACTATTTCTCGTTTTTTTTTTTCATTTTAAGTTTGGTTTTTCAACAAATATAGTGAGAAGAGTTTATTATAGAATATAATAATAATTGATAATTATAGGTCACTGCTATTTTATAAGAGAAAAGGCACAAATTTTAGAATTACTTAGCAGAAAAAAAAATATAATACTTAATATGTCAAAGAAGTAAATAATAGTAACGGCATAAAAAATAGAAAATGAAAAATAAAGTTAGCAGTGTCATCATTGTAGAAAAAAGAATGAAAACTCACTAAAAATAAACAAATACTTAATAAATTATATATACAGTAATGTAGAGATTAGTACTTCATTTCTAACTACTTGGATCATGCAAGTAAACCACTTAATTGGAGTGGTTTTCTATGCTAAAATACAAAACTGTGTATTTTGGGAAGAGAGGAAGAGGGACGGGAAATAACGGTATTTTGGGGTTTTAGCAGGGCACGTGCAGAGCACATGTAAAATTTAATGGGAATTTTAACGGGAGAGTTTAAATTGCAAACGGCGTATACGATAGGGTCTGATTGGGTAAAAACACATTAGGGACCAAATGACCAATGACCTCATACGTTAGGGTCTGAATTGAACATTTCCCTAAATTATATATATAGTAATGTAGAGATATTAAAAAAATAACGAAGAGCCAAGAAATATTTATTGAAGTCGAACAAGTAAATGCCTTAAAAATCGACAAATGAGAGAAACGAATCCTTCAAAAATAGGGGAAAGAAATGTGAAATGATAAAGAAAAATTATTGAAAATTGTCATAACAAAACTCACAGATTCTACACATGTGAAATGGGAGACATGTAGACAGAAACATTTGACAGCCCCAAACCTGATCAGGGCCGAGGAGCCATCACTCTGGAACATTTAACAGAGAACGGGACGTATATTTTTTTTTTGAACCAAACAGATTGAACTTTTAAGAGCAAACCCTTAAAAGCATTACAGGGAGAGAGAACTTTCTCTGGATTTGAAAACTGTGAGCTAATTTAAAACTAGATTACAGGGGTGATTGACAGAAGGAAGCTAGGAAAAACAGTAAACAGAAATGGACGGCTGAAATAAAGAAGTAGAATAAAATAGGATAACAGAGAGAATGAAAACAACTGGAGGAGGGCATACTGTAGAAGGGCTACAGTGGATGGCATGAATAAACTATCCGGAAGACGTAGGCAGTAGACGAAGCAGAAAATGTAAGTAAACTGGGCGGGTGATATAGACTAGCGGTAGATGTGAGTAAGACAAAAGTGAACAGTACACGGCGGCAGATGTGAATAAGACAAAAGTGAACAGTAAACGGCGGCAGATATGAATTAAATAGAAGCAACAGAAACAGCGGTAGAAGTAAAGCAGATGACGTCAGGCGGAAGATGTAAATAAACTGGGCGGAAGATGTGGGCAGATGACGTCAGGCGGAAGATGTAGCTAAACTGGGCGGAAATGAACTGTTCACCGGTAAAAGTGAACTACATGCAGAAATGCACTGTTCACCGGTGGGAGTGAACTATAGGTATAAATGCACTGTTCACCGGTGGAAGTGAACTTAAAGGTAGCGGTGGATGTGCTTTTAAAGGCAGTGGTGGATGTGCTTTAAAAGGCAACGGTGGATGTGATTTTAGAGGACAGAATTGACAACATTTAACATGGAGCATAAAACAGAAGGCCTAAAAAGTTTCAGACCCTCAAAACTCGATTCAAAGCAAAGTTGTAAAACATGTTTTTCAAATGACAGATTCAAGAAAAAAAACTGCATGGATAGCTCTAGAATTTGAGATCATCCATGCACAACCTAAAAAGGAAGAACTCTAGCAGTTCCAAAATGTTTTCAACACATTTCAAAACATATATACAACTGTCAAATACAGAGGTTTTAGACATCAATATAGGACTGAACCTACAGAACTGAACCTACACTTCAAATGTTTTAAAACTTCAAAAGATAATACAGAACTTGACATAACTTCAGAAAATACATTCTCACAGAGTTAACTTTTGTCTGATTGCAACAACCAACCCCCATGAGCTCAATCCGCCAACTACATCAGATCATCATCTTGAGGCACAGGGTGCTCAGCTGGAGGATCCATACCTACAACAGGGAGTTCAACTATGAGCCTAAAGCTCAGTAAGAATATAAAATTCAAGGATGCATATGCTATGCATGAACTTTCGAAATACAGTAACATTATATTACATTACGTTTCACTAGACATGAAGGTATAAGTGAGGCTTATAGAGGAACTGACGCATATACATACTTGACATAACAAGACATGACACTGGTTAGTAATTTTTTCGGGTCCAAGGGAAGAACAAGGTACAGGGTGTCCTTGGCGAGGACTGTTTTACATGAGTCCTAGAGAAGGACAAGAACAGGATGCCAGTCCTCGTCCACACTTAACCATACATTACATACACATTTTAACTTTCTTAACTTCAAATCGTGTGCACAGAAAACTTTTGCATGTCTTTCGGGAAAATCGTGTATGCATGAGCATTTACAGTGCTTGAACTTAAAATAGCAGACAACAGGAATAAAACAGCAGAACATAAGGAAAAAGCAGATAACTCAGAACGTAACTCTTAACTTTTCTACCCGAAACAACCCAACAGAAATGAAAACTTAGTACCTCCGTGATGTAGGGCCTTAAGGGCCAACCTACGGATATGAACTTACCTGTAGTCCGAAAAGTAGCAAGCTTTGCTCGTGAAACCACGGTGTGCACGAACCTATGACGCGCACAAAAAGGGAATTTAACAAAGCTGCAAATGCTAACTAATTACTTAGTAGAATATGCTTCAAACTCCATTCAAACCTTTAGAAAACACACCAACGTGTTTTCATACAAAGACAGTGAGCTTGTCCAAATATCATAACCCTAAATTTTGACAAAACTCACATTTTAATATGTCCAAACTTGTTAACAAGGTTAGATGATTACCTTTGCTGAAGGAAACAGAAGAAAACAGGAGAAACAAGTTTTGGAGATGTGTCTCAGTCGTTTGTAAAAGAGAATAGAGAAGAGGAGATGGAGAAAATGGAAGGTCTCACGTAGAAGAGAATTGAAGAGAAGACAATAGGTAGGTTTCTCAGCAAGTTATAGACATTTGGCAGCCATCCATTGGCTTCCTCCCACCTACCTTAATTCCTACCTAGACTGCCACTCCATTGGTTCTAACTAAAGATTTGTTTTGGTTACACCATAGTTTAGTTTTCCACTAAACATTCCAACAAATTTCACCAAAACATACATTATATTAATATAAGCCTAATCCCGTTTGATAGTTCAAGGGATAATTTACCGGCCAAAAATGCCGGGTGTTACAAAAAATATACAAGATATTAAAGGTATATTGTAACACCCAACATTTTGTCCACGTAATTGTCCCTAAATTTATTTGAATGGAAGAAATTCGCTAGTAATGTGGTGAATATTTTATTGGAATTGGGACGCTGAGAATATTAAGGGTTTAAGAAAAATGGGACAAAAAGGAGAAAGTGAAACGCCCAGAATTTCGGTATTCCGTCTATTAAGGTTAAATTCGTAAATAAGTGAATTTAAGGCCATTTTGTGAGTGGGAAGTTTCGTTAGAACCCTATAATTTAATTGGATGTTTAGTGGAAAAAGTGAATTTTGGAGAAAACGAAATCGACGAACTAAATAGCAAATTAGTTAGAAATCAATAGAGGGGCAAATTAGGAAGACAATTAAGGTAGTTTGGAGGGAGCCAATGGGTGCTTGACACTTGTCTAAGCTTGTTGAAGAAGTCAAGCCTTCTCTCCCCCTCTTCCTCTCTTCTCTTCTTTTCCACGTGAAGCCTTCACATTTTCACTCCCTCCCTGCTTCATTTTTTCACGCGAGAATCAGACAACGAGCCTCACGACCCTGACGGTTTTCCAGCTCCTCTCCTCTGATTTTCCACCGATTTCTCTCAACTTCTTCGTAAAAGGTAATCCTCTACGTTAATTAGCGAGTTTAGATTAGTTATTCGCCTATTTCGTTGAAGTTTTAACGTTAGGGTTTTTGGAGAAAAATTTGTCGTTTTTACACGAAAACGTGCTGGAACATTATCTAAGTTTGAATGGACAAACTAAGGAAAAGCTAAGCTATTTGAATGGAGCTCGAGCGCGTTCCACTTAGGTTACTAGTTAGCGTGTTTGTAACGTGATTCATGGTGATTATGTGCATTGTAGGTTCGTGACTCGTCAAGGGAAGTACGTTCGAGGCTTACAATCTCTACGGACGCCAGGTAAGTTCATGCGTATAAGTTGGCCCTTAAGGCCCTACATCACGGAGGTACTAGGTTTTTGGTTGTCAGGTAGTTAAGTCGTAGGTTACGTTCTAAGTTAAATGTGTTTTGCTTTATGTCTTGCTTTGATATCATGTCGCATGTTTATATTACATTTAAGCACTGTATATGTTCATGCATACACGTTTTCTTGAAAGTCATACAAATATTTTATGCACGTAATTTGAAGTTAAGAAAGATAAAATATGAATGTAATGTACGGTTAAGTGTGAGACGGGGACTGACATCCTCTTATGTACTCATGTTATATATACTATGTACTCTTGTTATGTACAACTGTTATGTCTTGTTGTGACTTGTATGTATGTGCGTCAGTTCCTCTATAAGCCTCACTTATACCCCTGTGTAACGACCCCTTATCCCAGCAAGATATTGTCCGCTCTGGGGATTGGGCCGCAGCCCAATATCCTCCCCTCACGGCTTTATTTGGCGAGAACTTCCCAAAAGGTCACCCAACCTGGGATTGCTCTCGCCGAAGAACTTTTAACTTCGGAGTTCTTATGGGATCCATTGTCAATCGTGCTCCAAAACGCGTCTTACTATGTTGGGAGGGTCTCTTTACATATGTTTCATTTCCACATACTTCTCCAAGCAATGTGAGATTGTGACGACCCCCTTTTTACGACCCGTCACCTTCCGGTTCGCCCGTGCGGACGTACCGCCATCCGGGTTCCAGTTCGTGCAGCCATGGTACACATACTTACACATCCGGGTCATGACAATCACCCCCCTCGGGGGCCCAACGTCCTCGTTGGCCAAATTTTCAGTTGGGTACAGGCTCTGATACCATTTGTAACGACCCCGATTCCCAGCAAGATATTGTCCGCTCTGGGAATTGGGCCGTAGCACAATATCCTCCCCTCACGGCTTTGTTTGGCGAGAACTTCCCGGAAGGTCACCCAACCTGGGATTGCTCTCGTCGAAGCACTTTTAACTTCGGAGTTCTTATGAGATCCGTTGCCAATCGTACTCCAAAACGCGTCTTGCTATGTTGGAAGGGTCTCTTTACATATGTTTCATTTCCACATACTTCCCCAACCGATGTGGGATTGTGACGACCCCCTTTTTACGACCTGTCACCTTCCAGTTCGCCCGCGCGGATGTACCGCCATCCGGGTTCCGGTTCGTGCAGCCATCGTACCTATACGTGCATATTCAAGTCATCAGAATCACCCCCCCTCGGGGGCCCAACGTCCTCGTTGGCCACATTTCCGGTTGGGTACAGGCTCTGATACCAGTTGTAACGACCCTTTATCCCAGCAAGATATTGTCCGCTCTGGGGATTGGGCCGCAGCCCAATATCCTCCCCTCACAGCTTTGTTTGGCGAGAACTTCCCAGAAGGTCACCCAACCAGGGATTGCTCTCGCCGAAGCACTTTTAAGTTCGGAGTTCTTATGGGATCCGTTGTCAATCGTGCTCCAAAACGCGTCTTACTATGTTGGGAGGGTCTATTTACATATGTTTCATTTCCACATACTTCTCGAAGCGATGTGGGATTGTGACGACCCCCTTTTTACGACCCGTCATAGGACGAGCCTAACACTATATCCAATTTGCCGTACTATATATTTTTGTTTTATCTTTATATCCTAAATAAATCTCGTACGTGTGAGCGGAATTAAAACTTTTTAAATCGGAATCAGAATTTGTTTAGAAAATAGGTTTGAACAAATCTTAAAACAAATTAAATAAAAGATTAAAACCATTAAAATTATTAACTAATTAAAATAAAACTAATTAAAACCAATTTAATCATCGGCGGAGGCTTCGAGGGCATAAGGGACAATTTGTCCCAAAATGCCTCGGGCGATCGATCGCCCAAATCGGGCGATCGATCGCCACAGGCGATCACTGCCAGGCGATTAGTCGACTGGCAGATCGACCCTCTGGCGATTCGCCTCGACGCCAAGCGATCACCTAGCGATCGCTCGGCAACTTCTCTGGAAAATCCGGAGAAGTTAACAATCAGGGGGGCGAACGATCGCCCCTCTGGCGATCGTTCGGCAGCCCCTCTGGGATCGCACTTCCCAGAGGGCTCGCCGCGCCCCCCCCCCCCCTCCCCACCCCACCCCCCTTTTTTCTCTCTTCCTTCTCACTTCCTGCATAACACTTCGAAACACACACTAAAAATTAAACACTCCCCAATATTTCTTTCAACAATTGCCTCAAACATCTCATAATTTCATCTATTTCTCATTTAACCAATCACTCTAAAAAAAACGTCTCTAAACACATTTAAATCATAACCCAATTTCATAAAAACAATTTGCGTGGATACGTTTAAAACCTAGACAAATCTTCCTATTTTGAAAATCAAACAACAGATTATAAAAATCAATTTTCTAAACATTTCAAACATAATACGTAAATCTATCCAGACCCAAACAACCTAAAGTGTATCTATACAGCCATTAACCCAAAATATCACCAAAACTCTCAAAACATCTAACCATGAGTCCCACGGGTCAAAATGAGCCTCGACTGCGCCAACGCACTCCCGCGACCATCCTTCGTCAACCGCATCACTCCTCAGGTGGAGGGACCTCTTCCTCACCTATGTCGAAGTCACCTGCACTATACAGACACCTATGAGATAAAAATCTCAGCAAGTTCTCATAAATGTAAATGCATGCTGTGCATATGAGTTCAGAAATCATGCAGCATTTTCTATATCTTTACTCTGTGGGTGTCACCGAGATCTCAGCCTCCTAACCGGAGAGAGCACATCCAGCGATCAGACTACTCTCTCCAGCTAGAAGAGGGGGGTACACGCTTACAATGCGTACAGCCATGCCTGAGCCCCATCTCGCGTGACTTATAACTGTATGAGTATGTGTTAAATGCGGTATTGTGACAGACCCCTTCGTGCCTACACAATAGATCAATAGCCCCTCTCCAGGCCGCGTTACCATTTTCTTTAAAACATCGTGCGGAAATTCATTTTCTATATTCTTTCAAAACACGTGATGCATGAACAGTTCAATATGACATAAAGTAAACATACATGATTTGTACCATCAAGACAATAAAGTAATTAAAAGCATAACCTATACAGAACTAATCCTAACTACCCAACCAAAACAATTTAAACATACGTATCTCCAGAATTCCTCGAGACGACTTCGAAGTACGGTGTAGGCCAATCGGCCAAAGAAGATCACGAGAACTTACCTCGTGCACGCTGCAATCCAAGCTCCATCCACGAGCGTTGTTTACCTAAGCAATTTCACAATATTATTGTTAAAACGAGCTTAAACCGTTAAATGTCCAAATTTAACGAAACCTTGATTAAGGACATTCCTTAAAGCTCTAATTTGATTCACTAACGCATTTTAGCGAACATTTCACATTCTATATTTCGATACTTCAATTAACGAGCATTTTCCACAAACTCGAAAATCCTAAAACTTTAACATTCTCACAAATCAATCTAACTACGTCCAATAACGTTCAATACGTTCACTATATCCTTAATCTCGATAAACCTATCAATCTCGAACCATAAATCACGTTTTTTACAAACCCTAAACGAAACCCTAATCGTTTTTAACTCCGTAAAATCAAACAATAAGCTTCGAAAGCTTTAGAATCATACCTAGAGCTGCAAGAGGAGGAAGATACGTGAAGAAAACGGGACGATCGGAGAGCTTGATCGTCGGAAATGGAGGACGCGTGAGGGAATCGCCGTAGGAGAGGATTTCGTAGGGAAGAATAAAAGTGGCGTGGAGATGAAGAAGAAAGTGGTTTTTAATTAAAATTTAACTTGACAATTTACCATTTTGCCCTTCCTTTGTTTTCTATTTGTTTCGTCCTTCGTTTCGTTAATTAGCTAACGATTCGATTTCTCCAAACTCTCCTATTTCACCAATAACTTCAGCTTATTACTAGGGTTCCATTAACACTGTCCGTTTGCAAAACGGACCCCATTTACTATTTTTACTAAAACGTCCTTCATATTACGAGAAACGTAATTACTCGAAATATAGCGTTATTACTCCAAAAATTCTCGTAAATTTCTTAAAATTCCTATTACTCGTTAAGATCGTAATAACACTTTCTTTTCGTAGAACGAGCTTGATTTGACATATTTACAAAAATGCCATTAATACTAAAATATTAATATTCTGTACAACCGGGTATTACAATCCATCCACCTTATTTAAACTTTTGTCCTCAAAATTTACTTATACAAACAACTCAGGATACTTAGCCATCATATCCTACTGTCGCTCCCAAGTAGCCTCTTCTACCTCGTGGTTCCGCCATAAGACTTTGATTAGCGGAATCTCTTTGTTGCACAAAACTTTGATGGAAGTCTCCAAAATACGCACCGGCCTCTCCTCATAAGTCAAGGTAGGCTGTACCTCGATCTCTGTAGCTTCCACGATATGCGACGGATCGCGCAAACATTTCCGAAGCATAGACACATGAAACACGTCATGGATACCCTCCATAGAAGCTGGAAGCTCTAATCTATACGCCATCTTTCCGATCCTCTTCAGAATAGGAAAGGGCCCCACATATCGAAGGTTTAACTTGCCCTTTCTTCTGAATCTCATGACGCCTTTAAACGGAGAAACCTTAAGATACACCTCATCACCTTCTTCGAACTCTAACTCTCTCCGTCTCGTGTCTGCTTAGCTCTTCTGCCTGCTCTGAGCTACCTCAATACACTGTCGGATAATGGCAATCTTCTCTACCATTTGATGTAGAATCTCAGAACCAACGATGCTGGCCTCACCAACCTCGTCCCAATATAACGGAGACCTACACTTCCGACCATACAGCGCCTCATACGGAGCCATGCCAATCGTAGCCTGGAAGCTGTTGTTGTACGAGAACTCAACTAGAGGCAAATATTGGCTCCACGAGCCCTGAAACTCCAACACACAAGCTCTGAGCATATCCTCAAGAATCTGATTAGTCCTCTCTGTCTGTCCATCAGTCTAAGGATGAAATGCCGTGCTGAAATTAAGCTGAGTCCCCATAGCTTTATGCAGGCTCTTCCAGAACTTCGACGTAAATCTCGGATCACGATCTGAGACTATAGAAACTGGCACTCCATGCAGTCTAACAATCTCCTGCACGTAAAGCTCGGCGAGCTGATCCATAGAAGATGCCATCCTCATAGATAATAAGTGGGTCAACTTTGTCAATCGGTCCACGATCACCCAAACACCATCATGGCCCTTCGTCATCCTCGGGAGCCCCACAATAAAATCCATGGAGATCTGCTCCCATTTCCACTCCGGAATCGGCAGTGGCAATAACGTTCCGGCCGGCCTCTGGTGTTCTGCTTTCACCTGTTGACAGACTAGACAGGTTTCAACGTACTTAGCGACCTCTCTCTTCATATTTGGCCACCAGAAATGTTGCTTCAAATCCCGGTACATCTTAGTACTTCCCGGGTGCACGGAATATGCCGAAGAATGTGCCTCGGCCAATATCTCCTTCTTCAGATCCTCGTCGTTAGGCATGTACCACCTATGCCTGAACTTTAAAACACCATCATCTGATAAGTGGAAATCCGACGAGTCACCCAACGTCATACTCGATCGAAGCTCCTCATACTCAGTATCATTTTGCTGAGCTTCGCGTATCCTATCCAGAATAGTTGGTCTGAGAGAAATGTTGGTGAGTATACTGGACAACTCTGCCACTATCTCCACATCAAACCTCTCGATCTCAGACCGCAGTGTAACTGACATCGCTGCCAGTGAAGGATGGCTCGTAGAAGGCACTCTACTCAAAGCATCAGCAACCTTATTCGCCTTTCCTGGATGATACTTGATATCAAAATCATAATCCTTGACGAACTCGAGCCATCGTCTCTGTCGCATATTCAGCTCCTTCTGCGTAAATAAATACTTCAAGCTTTTGTGGTCGGAAAATATCTCGCACTGCTGCCCATATAAATAATGTCTCCAAATTTTCAGTGCGAAGACCACAGCTGCTAACTCCAGATCATGCGTAGGATAATTCTGTTAGTACGGCTTTAACTGCCGAGAAGCATACGCGATGACTTTCCCTTCCTGCATAAGCACGCATCCGAGCCCAACTCCAGACGCATCACAATAAATACTGAACTTATTACCTTCAACAGGTAACGTCAATACTGGAGCGGTGGTCAATCTCTGTTTTAACTCCATAAAACTGCTGTCACAAGCAGCCGACCATATAAATCTCTCGTTCTTCCAAGTCAATCGTGAAAGAGGAAGTGCGATCTTTGAAAATCCCTCTATGAACTTCCGATAATAGCCGGCTAATCAGAGAAATCCGCGCACCTCTCGTACGTTCTTCGGTTGTGGCCAATCTCTGACCGCCTGAATTTTGCTCGGATCCACAGAAACCCCTTCTTCTGATATAATGTGGCCAAGGAAACTGACCCAATCCAGCCAGAACTCGCACTTAGAGAACTTCGGATACAACTGGTGCTGGCATAGAATCCTTAAAACTATTCTCAAGTGCTCCTCGTGTTCTTCCTTCGTCTTTGAATATATATCAGAATGTCGTCGATGAAAACGACAACAAGCAGGTCCAAATACTCCTTGAAGACTCGGTTCATTAGATCCATAAATGCTGCAGGGGCATTAGTAAGTCCGAATGACATAACTAGGAACTCATAATGCCCATACCTCGTTCGGAATGCCGTTTTCTGCACATCTTCCTTCCGAACCTTCAACTGATAGTAACCCGAGCGTAAATCAATCCTCGAAAATACTCGAGCACCTTGCAGCTGATCGAATAAATCGTCAATCCGAGGCAGCGGATACTTATTCTTTATCGTAAGCTTATTCAGCTCCCTGTAGTCTACACACATTCTGAGGGTCCCGTCTTTCTTTTTGACGAACAAAACGGGAGCACCCCAAGGTGAAACACTGGGTCGGATGAAACCCTTGTCTAGTAACTCCTCCAACTGAGATTTCAACTCTTTCAACTCAGCAGGCGCCAATCTATATGCATTCTTCGATACTGGCGCCGAACTAGGGTAAACATCTATGACAAATTCAATATCCCTGTCTGGTGGTAAACCAGGGAGATCATCAAGGAAGATTTCAGAGAATTCTCTGACTATATGAATGTCGCTAGGCTTTACTTCGTTGAGCAAATGAGTATCAATTACTGAGGCCAAATAAATAGAGCACGCACCTTTAAATTGCTCGTTGACCTTCACAGAATAAGAAATAGGCGATCCACTCAATCGGTTCATCGCCTGATAAGAAAACTCGGCTTTACCCGGGGGTCGTAAGGTGACAATCCCGGATCGACAGTCGATGGTGGCGAAGTGCTATGAGAGCCAGTCCATCCCTAAGATAAGATCATACCGCTCTATGCTCATAACTATCAAACAAGCATAAAGGGTAATATCCCCCATTGAGATGACATTGCCCTGGAGAATACGTTCTGACTGCATAAACTCTCCAGAAGGCAACATCACTCGATACTCGACCCCAGCTAACTCAGACTATAGTCCCAATCTAGTTATGCATGCAGTCGATACGAAGGAGTGCGTAGCTCCGGTATCCATCAAAGTAAATACTGTGGTACCCATAATCAGAATAGTACCTGCTATCACAGAAGGATGAGCCTCGTCGTCAACATCACCAGGCTCAATGAATGCGAAAATCCTCGGCATAATCCTCCTCTGATCACTACCTGACTGATCTCGGCCGGGCTTAGGACAATCTCTGACGAAATGGCCCGCGTCTCCACAACGATAGCACACATTCATGCCCATTCTGCACTGGCCGGTGTGCTCCTTCAGACACTTAGGGTAAATAGGTATCTGAGAAGCCCCATGTACTTGCTTCTCTTTTCCTCGATCATTGCCCCCTTCCAAAGGCCTTTCAACCCCTCTCTGTGACGACCCCAACCCGATCAGGGCCGCCACGGACTTGCGTGACATAACCATTACCTAAGCCCTCGTATTTTCTCGAAATTAACTTTTTCATTTTTACTTAACACTTTAAAAGAAAACGGACTTAGACAATTGACCCACCTCTAACAACCTGGAGGGACTAACTTTGACTTAAACATTAAACATTTGAGCGTAAAACATTTCGACTTTTAAAACTAGACTAAAACCATTAATGACTTAAACCAATTGACAATTAAAGTAAGATCAATTAAAACAAAACGCTCATACGTCGATCATCAAAACACGACACTAATATTACCTATAATTTCGAAAGACTCAAGAAAACAAACTGCGTGGATTGCTCTAAAAATCGAGCACATCCTTACCTGTTTTAAAATAACCCAAACAGTTCCAGTATATTTCTAAAATTAAGAATCCACATTCTAAACATTCTACTTCCACTACATGTACATCATCACTTGACTTTTCATACATTTTTTCTATCAAAACATTTAATCCATATACTTAAACTTGAGAAACATTCATTTAGTCCCGTGAGAAACATTCATTTAGTCCCGTGAGAAACATTCATTTAGTCCCGTGAGAAACATTCATTTAGTCCCGTGAGAAACATTCATTTAGTCCCGTGAGAAACATTCATTTAGTCCCGTGAGAAACATTCATTTAGTCCCGTGAGAAACATTCATTTAGTCCCGTGAGAAACATTCATTTAGTCCCGTGAGAAACATACATCATTCCCGTGAGAAACATTCATTTAGTCCCGTGAGAAACATACATCATTCCCGTGAGAAACATACATCATTCCCGTGAGAAACATTCATTTAGTCCCGTGAGAAACATTCATTTAGTCCCGTGAGAAACATACATCATTCCCGTGAGAAACATTCATTTAGTCCCGTGAGAAACATTCATTTAGTCCCGTGAGAAACATTCATTTAGTCCCGTGAGAAACATTCATTTAGTCCCGTGAGAAACATTCATTTAGTCCCGTGAGAAACATTCATTTAGTCCTTCATACTTTCACAAACAAAACCTACACGTAGACCTACTAACCAACAAAACTAACTCACATCAATTGCCACCAAAACAGTTCGGGGCACACCATCGGATCGTCAAGCCAAGCCAAAACACACCCCGTCGCCACGAGCACCATCCGTCGACCACCTGTTCTTTGTCATCAAGAGAAACTCTCGCTTTCGCACCTGTCACCTACATCATGCAACATATACATTAAGCCTAATGCTTAGTAAGAGAATGCACTAAACATAACATTGACATATATGCATGACATTATTAAAACAGTTTCGTTTCATTTCGTAAAACCTTTTTCTTGTCCCGTGAAAAACATTCATTTAGTCCCGTGAGAAACATTCATTTAGTCCCGTGAGAAACATTCATTTAGTCCCGTGAGAAACATACAGTCAGGCCCATGAGAAGCATACACGTGAGAATCATACAACATTCCCGTGAGAAACATACATCATTCCCGTGAGAAACATACATCATTCACTTGATCGTTCTTTACTTCAACGTTTCACATATCATCTTTAAATCATTATCGTTCAATTCATCGTGAAAACATGCTCGTAAATAGTTCGTATGCACCTTTTATAAAACATGATGCATGAGGAGTTCACATATGACATATTCATAAACATACATAGACATGCTTTAATCACTACGAACCTATCAAACAACTATTAACTAATAACCTAGGCTACCCGACACTTCAAGATCCCACAATCAGAAAATCATCATCAAAACAGAAAAACCTAACGTTGACACGATGTAGGGCCTTAAGGGCCGGAAACCTAACATTCACTTACCTGGCGTCCGTAGCAAGCCGTGCACCGTCCAAAAGCCGTGTCCACCTAAGGCATTTCATAAATAAAGGACATTAAAATCGACCCTAAATAAACGAATCTCAAACTTAAACTAAGCTCCATGCTAAAGCAATTTCTCCTAAACTTTTTATTTTCTCCATTCGGGCATTTCATCGAGCACGTGGTGCTCACAATTTACTTAACCTCCATTAATGGTTTTCCAATAATCTCCAATATTCAAACTTTAACCTAAATCCACCAATAATCATCAATTCATTTAATCTACCTAAATAACGACAAGTGTATTCACTAATAAGCATAAAAGCATAATATCATCAATTTCTAACTAAAACTTAATTAAACGGCCATTAATTTGGGTTCGATAAAAACCGACCCAAAACTTCAAACGCGCGTAACTTTTGCGTCGGTTATCGGAATCGAACGATTCCAGCGGCCACGTACTCCTCTAATAACCTATTTTAATCTGCCAAAAGGAATTTTAAAACAAACGACTGTAACTAGGTCAATTATTGCAAAACCCGATTCTGCCCTTTTTCAGAAAATTCCCCTTTTTCGATTTTTCATCAAATTCCACTCATTTCCTCCTAAATCGACAACATATACCCTCAATTAGAATAATCTAACCCAAAATCGAAGCTACACTCACCAAAACCGAAGTGCCCTAAATCGGGCTTCACTGATTTTCGCCCAAATTGGGCATTCCACGGCCAAGCAATTATTGCCAGCCTACTAACCGACAATCTCAGGCCAAAATCGCCCAAAAACGGCCGGCGATCGGAGCTCAATCGAGCTCGCCACCCACGGCCATAAACCGAACCGAAAACAGAGGAGAAAACCGAGCTTACCGTCGGTTCGTGCGCGGAGACAGGCCGGAAACCGCACGTCGCCGTCGTCTGGCCGGAGAGGGTCGGAAGTCGCCGGCGTTCGTCGATCGTCGCCTCCCTCGTCGCTTCTGTTCTTCGCTCGCGGAGCTCGGGCTCGAGCTCGAAGGCCATTCTGTTGTTTTATATTATTATTATTATTATTATTATTAATAATAATAATAATAATAATAAAACAATAATAAAACTAACCATTAATTAATCCTCATTTACCGTGTTTCCGACCATTTCGAATTTCACTAAATCTCATTATTAAATTGTAACCCACGGCTTACTTTCACTGGAAGTGCCCGAATCTAAATTAATTAACCAATTAGGTTAACCAAATTTATTCACTTTTCTTTTAAATTACTTAAAACAATTATTTATTAAATAATTACCTTATCATTTTATTTTTCTCTCAAAAATCCCGGGCGTTACATCCTTCCCTCCTTAATTGGAATTTTGTCCCCAAAATTGCTGTTTGGTCAACTTCTAATCACTCTTACTCACCTTGCCTAAGAAATAATCTCGTAACACTAGCCTCGACACTTCTATGATCTCTCTCACCCTTCGGGTCTTCATAGTTCTCTATATCTCCAAAGCTTTCAATCCATCTAACTTTGCACTTTGTAAGTTAATTACTCATACATCCATCGACTTCAACCTAACCCTTCGTCACCTAGACCTTCGAATTTCATTTAACTTAACTCCAACTCTAGTTTGTCCCTCAAGCTAAATTCATTCAATTTCTAACTCTTAAAATTTCGTGACAAAAATTCGTACTTAATCACTTCAAACATTTAAAGCTTCTTCGATTCAATAACACTAAGGACCTGATACTTAGATCTCTCATCATAATCCTCTGTTTCGAACTCCTCTTTACACTACTATCTACTTTCCAAATTATCAATCTCATTTTCTATACCTACTTACCTTGCGTAACTATAGCATTTCCTTAGCCACTCTAATGCCATTCCTTTATACAGAACCTTTGTTACTTAAATCTTTCCCTTTATGCTCTCAAGGTATCCTCTAAGTCTCTACTATTTTGTCCAATATGCTCGTTTTATACAACTCTTACCTCGGTCATCATCAATCACTAATGAATTCTTAAATCTAAACAAATTCGTTAAACCATTTACCCAACACCTTATGGGCGCTTAAACAATTCAACATTACCTATGAATCGGAACTTTCCTATACCTCTTGTTCTAACTTCACATTCAAGCTCGTTTGCACAGTCTTCGTGCAAATTTCTCTTCCTTTCATCCAATATGCTCCAAATTTCACAACCTCCACTACTTGACTCATAACTCAACCTTCCCTTTAATCTAATTAATTTTTTTCTCACTTATCTCAATGACACTATTTGAAGCCCAAATATCAACGTAACCAGCCATTTTATCTTACATCCCATAGTCCTTATTTTCCTTAAGTTGCGACCTCATTCGTTTACTTAAGCTTATTTACTTTAACCTTAGCCGTTCCCAAAATCATTGGCTTCAACTTCGTTATATAGGTTGGCCCCTTTTAGATTCCAAATTTAATCTTATTCCTAATGTACTTGATAACTCACCAATCCCTTGATTCGCAAGACTTCACATTCGGGCTTAACTCCACATCCAAATCCTTTATTTAATTTAACAATGTCCTATACTCATTCTTAATATCCCACATGGACTTCCTCAAAAGTTACTAACTAGCCTATTATCCTTCATTCCTTCTAGTCAGGTTCTAAATATTCTCTTTGGCTTCTTCACGATGATTTATCTAAAGATTTTCTTGTTAGCAAACTTGTTGTAAATTGATTTACAATCTTAATCCTAATCTTCTAAAATTCTCAAATCTTGTCCTTCTATTTTCCCAAAAAAAAACTTAGAAGCATCCTTTACCTGGAATGGAACTAAGCATGCCATGGCTCATACCGCAAGCCCTATCTATTCTCATGTCTCCAGGCAAATACCAAAGTGATTGAGTTCACTTCCTTAAACTCTCACATGTATCAGTCTTCTCTTAATCCCTTATAGGCCAAACTTTCTAATTCACCTAATTTGATCTCATTCTCCAGATTTCCTCAATTTCTACTTAGGTGCTAAATTTTGACTGGCCTACAGCTTTAACCACCTATTGAGTAATGACTATTTCTATATTCCCAAAGTTCTAAACTTCTCCCCCAACTTCACGCTCTATCGTTCGATCACTCATACGCACTTCGAGTCCCACTTAATTAGTCATCACCCAAACTCTCCAGTCAATTCTTTTCCCAAAAAAATTTGGAAATGACACTTCATTACGATCTACCTCTCGGGTCCTTTAAACACTAAAGTTCCTACTTCCATCTTGGAGGTAAGTCACAGATTCCTTATCAACTTTAGACTTACTACTTATCTCTTATCTTTCTAAACCAAAAGTTCGAAATCAACTACTCGTTACTTTTCTAATTGATGCTCACTCTGTCGAACCACTATTACGCCTAACTTTGAACTATACCTCAAATCATGACCTTTACTTTAGGGTGTTAAATTCCTCTCAAATTAACTGACACATCTAAATCTCTAGATTAACTCTAACTCTCATCTACTTGCCCCATAATCTCCGAACAACACGCACTCATGACTTGACGTGCCTATTACTTACAGATCGCTCTTAGCTTAACTTAGTTTTTCTCCCCTATCGTGTTGGTCGTAAACCTCACACATTAAAGAGAGAAACAAATCTCCCCTTTATCGACTAACCTTCTAAGGTGGTACCTATCTCCTAGCAAACGTCTAATCCTTATAACTTAAATACCACCTTACATAAGATTCCCTATTCTCTAAAGTCTCTAAATTTGTTAACCTACCAACTGCACCTCAATATTTTTGTTCTCTTCACTGATATTTACTCAGTCAAATGCTCCTATTCGACAATTCACCTAAGATAGACTTTTGGTTATTACCTTCATTTAAATACTTAGGGGATTCGTCAAACCGTTAGATCTCTTAAGTCGTATCCCTCCAACGGTAATAAATTCTAAGTATGTGCACACTTGCACAATTATCCCAGGTTATTCATCTCATTACGTAACTTTCTCTATTCACAATCCTCCTTCTTTCTAATATACAAAAGTTACGTTTTAAACCCCTACTCTAATTACACTTCTTCTCCAACGCTCCTTATCTTATTAATCGTCACTATATGAATATACCAGGAATAACTGATGGTTGAGCGGTTCCTTCATCCTCGATCAAGGTATACATCCTCGGAGGACAACACGGTGGTATCTTATTCCGTCCTAGACAATCTCTGGCCTTGTGCCCCACCTTGTCGCACCGAAAACATCGACCGGAATGCAACTTGCACTCCCCTCCATGACACTTCTTACACATTTGGCATTGAGGGAACTGCACAAGCCTTCGTGTAAGTTTCTCATCTACCACGCTAATTAAATCCTCACCAACTCTTTTTATGCCCCTATCTGGTAGCTGCTCCTCCTCTACCTCAAAAACTCGCACCTGATCTATAAATTGGCTAATCGGATCCACTCGGAGTTGACTAGGTGCCTCGGCATTTCTCGTTCCTAGACACAATACAAACAAAAGACAAAAACAATATAAACATCTATGAATCAAACTTAAAATTAAATACTTACAGTCGATGGAGAGTCCTCGTGATGCGGTGTGTTTTTGGCAGGCATATCACAGAACTCGCTTTTAAAACTCCGTCTCTCTGATACCATAACTGTGACGACCCCAACCCGATCAGGGCCGCCACGGACTTGCGTGACATAACCATTACCTAAGCCCTCGTATTTTCTCGAAATTAACTTTTTCATTTTTACTTAACACTTTAAAAGAAAACGGACTTAGACAATTGACCCACCTCTAACAACCTGGAGGGACTAACTTTGACTTAAACATTAAACATTTGAGCGTAAAACATTTCGACTTTTAAAACATTTAAAACTAGACTAAAACCATTAATGACTTAAACCAATTGACAATTAAAGTAAGATCAATTAAAACAAAACGCTCATACGTCGATCATCAAAACACGACACTAATATTACCTATAATTTCGAAAGACTCAAGAAAACAAACTGCGTGGATCGCTCTAAAAATCGAGCACATCCTTACCTGTTTGAAAATAACCCAAACAGTTCCAGTATATTTCTAAAATTAAGAATCCACATTCTAAACATTCTACTTCCACTACATGTACATCATCACTTGACTTTTCATACATTTTTTCTATCAAAACATTTAATCCATACACTTAAACCTTTTCATACTTTCAAAAACAAAACCTACACGTAGACCTACTAACCAACAAAACTAACTCACATCAATTGCTACCAAAACAGTTCGGGGCACACCATCGGATCGTCAAGCCAAGCCAAAACACACCCCGTCGCCACGAGCACCATCTGTCGACCACCTGTTCTTTGTCATCAAGAGAAACTCTCGCTTTCGCACCTGTCACCTACATCATGCAACATATACATTAAGCCTAATGCTTAGTAAGAGAATGCACTAAACATAACATTGATATATATGCATGACATTATTAAAACAGTTTCGTTTCATTTCGTAAAACCTTTTTCTTGTCCCGTGAAAAACATTCATTTAGTCCCGTGAGAAACATTCATTTAGTCCCGTGAGAAACATACAGTCAGGCCCGTGAGAAGCATACACGTGAGAATCATACAACATTCCCGTGAGAAACATACATCATTCCCGTGAGAAACATACATCATTCACGTGAGAAACATACATCATTCACTTGATCGTTCTTTACTTCAACGTTTCACATATCATCTTTAAATCATTATCGTTCAATTCATCGTGAAAACATGCTCGTAAATAGTTCGTATGCACCTTTTATAAAACATGATGCATGAGGAGTTCACATATGACATATTCATAAACATACATAGACATGCTTTAATCACTACGAACCTATCAAACAACTATTAACTAATAACCTAGGCTACCCGACACTTCAAGATCCCACAATCAGAAAATCATCATCTAAACAGAAAAACCTAACGTTGACATGATGTAGGGCCTTAAGGGCCGGAAACTTAACATCCACTTACCTGGCGTCCGTAGCAAGCCGTGCACCGTCCAAAAGCCGTGTCCACCTAAGGCATTTCATAAATAAAGGACATTAAAATCGATCATAAATAAACGAATCTCAAACTTAAACTAAGCTCCAAGCTAAAGCAATTTCTCCTAAAACTTTTATTTTCTCCATTCGGGCATTTCATCGAGCACGTGGTGCTCACAATTTACTTAACCTCCATTAATGGTTTTCCAATAATCTCCAATATTCAAACTTTAACCTAAATCCACCAATAATCATCAATTCATTTAATCTACCTAAATAACGACAAGTGTATTCACTAATAAGCATAAAAGCATAATATCATCAATTTCTAACTAAAACTTAATTAAACGGCCACTAATTTGGGTTCTGTAAAAACCGACCCGAAACTTCAAACGCGCGTAACTTTTGCGTCGGTTATCGGAATCGAACGATTCCAGCGGCCACGTACTCCTCTAATAACCTTTTTTAATCTTCCAAAAGGAATTTTAAAACAAACGACTGTAACTAGGTCAATTATTGCAAAACCCGATTCTGCCCTTTTTCAGAAAATTCCCCTTTTTCGATTTTTCATCAAATTCCACTCATTTCCTCCTCAATCGACCACATATACCCTCAATTAGAATAATTTAACCCAAAATCGAAGCTACACTCACCAAAACTGAAGTGCCCTAAATCGGGCTTCACTAATTTTCGCCCAAATTGGGCATTCCACGGCCAAGCAATTATTGCCAGCCTACTACCCAACAATCTCAAGCCAAAATCGCCCGAAAACGGCCGGCGATCGGAGCTCAATCGAGCTCGCCACCCACGGCCATAAACCGAACCGAAAACAGAGGAGAAAACCGAGCTTACCGCCGGTTCGTGCGCGGAGACAGGCCGAAAACCGCACGTCGCCGTCGTCTGGCCGGAGAGGGTCAGAAGTCGCCGGCGTTCGTCGATCGTCGCCTCCCTCGTCGCCTCTGTTCTTCGCTCGCGGAGCTCGGGCTCGAGCTCAAACAACAGAATGGCCTTCGGGCCATTCTGTTGTTTTATGTTATTATTATTAATAATAATAATAATAATAATAATAATAATAATAAAAATAAAACAATAATAAAACTAACCATTAATTAATCCTCATTTATCGTGTTTCCGACCATTTCGAATTTCATTAAATCTCATTATTAAATTGTAACCCACGGCTTACTTTCACTGGAAGTGCCCGAATCTAAATTAATTAACCAATTAGGTTAACCAAATTTATTCACTTTTCTTTTAAATTACTTAAAACAATTATTTATTAAATAATTACCTTATCATTTTATTTTTCTCTCAAAAATCCCGGGCGTTACACTCTCTGTTGTTGTTGCTGAGGCTGTGCTTTAGGTTGCCAGCCCTTATTCCTGATCTGGGGGTGAATCTCTCGAAAGAAGCCCTTAGATGGCTCCCTCGGTTTGACAGAATCTCGGTCAACTGCCTCAATCGCAAGCGCCCTGGCTACAATCTCGTCATAGGATACATTCCGTACCCCTAATATAGTAAGGCGCATCCGAAACTGCTGGCTAAGTCCTTGTCCTCGTTAACGCTGACCTGACGTGGCGCAAATCAGGACAGTGCTTCAAACTTCCTTACGTACTCGGCAATAGAACCAACCTGCCGCAACTGCATAAATTCAACCATCTTGGCCTCTCATACGGTATGGCTGAAATACTTGTCATAAAACAACTCTTTGAATCTCTCCCAGCTCATAATAGTCACGTCCGTGGTAGCTTTGATGGAATCCCACCAAAACCGAGCATCTAACGCCAGGTGGTAAGTCACCAACGCCACCTTTTCTCCGTCTTCGATGCTGGCATTGGCCAACATATCCTCCATAGTACGAATCCACTCCTCGGCTGAAGCGGGATCCGTAGATTGTCCATTAAATATATGAGGTTGGAGCTTCTGGAATCTCTCCATCCCTTATTGCCAGGAGTCGCCGCCTCACGAGCTCTAACGCCCTCGCGGTCAATTAAGGTGCCCAGTTGTTGAGACTGTCTCTCCATCTGTTGAGCCTGTCGCTCCATATGTTGAGACTGCTGGGCAATAAAATCTTTGAGGGTATCTATCGTATCATCTCGGTCGTCTCGGTCGTTTCCTCGACGCACCATTTTTATAAATAGCTCCTATAAAAGTTAAATGCAAACATCTCTAAGAAATTGAAATCAAAGAAAACCATAAACGTACTTACAGTTGATGAAGAATGTCCGCGTAGTGGCTGTGCAGTCGAGCAGTCTACAGAACCGATTTTAAAACCCGGGGGCTCTGATACCATAAATTGTGACGACCCTAACACTATACCCAATTTGCCGTACTATATATATTTTTTATCTTTATATCCTAAATAAATCTCGTACGTGTGAGCGGAATTAAAACATTTTAAATCGGAATCGGAATTTGTTTAGAAAATAGGTTTGAACAAATCTTAAAACAAATTAAATAAAAGATTAAAACCATTAAAATTATTAACTAATTAAAATAAAACTAATTAAAACTAATTTAATCATCGGCAGAGGCTTCGAGGGCATAAGGGACAATTTGTCCCAGCGATCGCTCGGCAACTTCTCTGGAAAATCTAGAGAAGTTAACAATCAGGGGGAGAACGATCGCCCCTCTGGCGATCGTTCGGCAGCCCCTCTGGGATCGCTTCCCAGAGGGCTCACCCACCCCCCCCCCCCCCTCCCTCTCCCCCCCCTTCTCTCTTCCTTCTCACTTCCTGCATAACACTTCGAAACACACACTAAAAATTAAACACTCCCCAATATTTCTTTCATCAATTGCCTCAAACATCTCATAATTTCATCTATTTCTCATTTCACCAATCACTCTAAAAACAAACGTCTCTAAACACATTTAAATCATAACCCAATTTCATATAAACAATTTGCGTGGATACGTTTAAAACCTAGACAAATCCTCCTGTTTTGAAAATCAAACAACAGATTATAAAAATCAATTTCCAAAACATTTCAAACATAATACGTAAATCTATCCAGACCCAAACAACCTAAAGTGTATCTATACAGCCATTAACCCAAAATATCACCAAAACTCTCAAAACATCTAACCATGAGTCCCACAGGTCAAAATGAGCCTCGACTGCGCCAACGCACTCCCGCGACCATCCTTCGTGAACCGCATCACTCCTCAGGTGGAGGGACCTCGTCCTCACCTATGTCGAAGTCACCTGCACCATACAGACACCTATGAGATAAAAATCTCAGCAAATTCTCATAAATGTAAATGCATGCTATGCATATGAGTTCAGAAATCATGCAGCATTTTCTTTATCTTTACTCTGTGGGTGTCACCGAGATCTCAGCCTCCTAACCGGAGAGAGCACATCCAGCGGTCGGACTACTCTTTCCAACTAGAAGATGGGGGTACACGCTTACAACGCGTACAGCCGTGCCTGAGCCCCATCTCGCGTGACCTATAACTGTATGAGTATGTGTTAAATGTGGTATTGTGATAGACCCATTCGTGCCTACACAATAGATCAATAGCCCCTCTCCAGGCCGCATTACCATTTTCTTTAAAACATCGTGCGGAAATTTATTTTCTATGTTCTTTCAAAGCACGTGATGCATGAACAGTTCAATATGACATAAAGTAAACATACATGATTTGTACCATCAAGACAATAAAGCAATTAAAAGCATAACCTATACAGAACTAATCCTAACTACCCAACCAAAACAATTTAAACATACGTATCTCCAGAATTCCTCGAGACGACTTCGAAGTACGGTGTAGGCCAATCGACCAAAGAAGATCACGAGAACTTACCTCGTGCACGCTGCAATCCAAGCTCCATCCACGAGCGTTGTTTACCTAAGCAATTTCACAATATTATTGTTAAAACGAGCTTAAACCGTTAAATGTCCAAATTTAACGAAACCTTGATTAAGGACATTCCTTAAAGCTCTAATTTGATTCACTAACGCATTTTAGCGAACATTTCACATTCTATATTTCGATACTTCAATTAACGAGCATTTTCCACAAACTCGAAAATCCTAAAACTTTAACATTCTCACAAATCAATCTAACTACGTCCAATAACGTTCAATACGTTCACTATATCCTTAATCTCGATAAACCTATCAATCTCGAACCATAAATCACGTTTTTTACAAACCCTAAACGAAACCCTAATCGTTTTTAACTCCGTAAAATCGAACAATAAGCTTCAAAAGCTTTAGAATCATACCTAGAGCTGCGAGAGGAGGAAGATACGTGAAGAAAACGGGACAATCGGAGAGCTTGATCGTCGGAAATGGAGGACGCGTGAGGGAATCGCCGGAGGAGAGGATTTCGCAGGGAAGAGGAGAAGTGGCGTGGAGAAGAAGAAGAAAGTGGGTTTTAATTAAAATTTAAATTGGCAATTTACTATTTTGCCCTTCCTTTGTTTTCTATTTGTTTCGTCCTTCGTTTCGTTAATTAGCTAACGATTCGGTTTCTCCAAACTCTCGTATTTCGCCAATAACTTCAGCTTATTACTAGGGTTCCATTAAAACTGTCCGTTTGCAAAACGGACCCCATTTACTATTTTTACTAAAACGTCCTTCATATTACGAGAAACGTAATTACTCGAAATATAGCGTTATTACTCCAAAAATTCTCGTAAATTCCTTAAAATTTCTATTATTCGTTAAGATCGTAATAACACTTTTTTTTCGTAAAACGAGCTTGATTTGACATATTTACAAAAATACCATTAATACTAAAATATTAGTATTCCGTACAACCGGGTATTACACGTCACCTTCCGGTTCGCCCGCACGGACGTATTGCCATCCGGGTTCCGGTTCGTGCAGCCATCGTACACATACTTACACATCCGGGTCAACACACCCTGTCCACTTGAATGTAATGTAAAGTAATGTTCATGTATTTCAAAAGTTCATGCATAGCATATGCATCACTGAATTGTATGTTCTTACTGAGCTCTAGGCTAAAAGTTGAACTCCCTGTTGTAGGTACTAATCCACCGGATGAGGACTTTGTGCTTCAGGCCGACGAGTAGGTGCAGTTGGCGGGACGAGCTCGTGGGGTTGGTTACGGCAGTCAAACGCATTTTTGACCTGTGGGGTGATGTTTTGAAGTGTATATCATGGTTGTATAGTTTCGAGATCTAAGATGATGTATAGGCTTCCTGTCGATGTTTTAAAACCTCTGTTTTGATTGTTGTCTTTTGAAATATTCTGGAATAGTATGGGATCTTTTTTGTTGTGCATAGGTTGGTTTGAGTTTTAGAGCTGTCCATGCAGTTGGATTTTTGAACTTCCGTCATGTTTTCTAACACGTTTAAAATTATGTTTTGAATCGGATTTTTGGGGTTTTGAAGCATTTTGTGTCTAAAGAGGTAGGAGGAAGAAGTAGATCAGCAAACAAAGGGGTAGTCGATCGATCGGCGTAGTGTTGAGATAAAAGTGTTTATGTCATCCACTTTACGTCTTCCATTTTATGTCATCTATTTTATGTCATCCGTTTTTTGTCATCCACTTTATATCATCCACTTTATGTCTTCCATTTTACGTCTTCCATTTTATGTCATTCACTCTATGTCTTCCACTTTATGTCATCTGTTTTATGTCATCTGTTTTACGTCATCCGTTTTATGTCATCCGTTTTATGTCATCCACTTTACGTCTTCCATTTTATGTCATTCGTTTTATGTTTTCCACTTTCTGTCATCCACTCTATGTCATTCACTTCTGTCATCCACTTATGTCAACTATGGCGAGCAATCGCCCTGTTGTTTGGGCGATTTCCCCCTTATTAAAAAAAAATAATAATTATATATATATAATATAATATAATATAATAATAGATTTAATTTAATTGTTTAATAATTGTTTTAATTAATTATTTAAGTTTTAATTTAATTGATTTAAGTTATTTAAATAGTTATAAACATAGATTTAAATTGATTTCAATTCCAATTCGATTTTAAAAAGTTTTATTTCCGCTCAAAGGCCAGATTTAAAGTTTGTACGTATAAAAAAAAAAAAAAAAAAAAAAAAAAAAAAAAAAAAAAATTGTACGGTAAAAATTAGGGTACGGGTAAGGGTCGCTACAGTTATGGTATCAGAGCTGGCAAGCGTGCCTGGAACTGAGTACGGCTAACCGGGGAGCGCACCATCACTTACATTACCCTTTTTTTTAATTCAATATTTATTATGACATGAAAGAGAATGAACTCTTAAGCCTCTTTGAGACAAATCCGCGAATAAGACAAGCAACTGATCCACTTCTGTCATCAACTTTCTGTCATCCACTTTTTGTCATCCACTTTATGTCTTCCAGTTTACGTCATCCACTTTACGTCTTCCACTTTACGTCTTCTACTTTTATGTCTTCTAGTTTATGTCATGTCTTCCACTCTATGTCTTTCATTCTACGTATTCCATTTTATGTCTTCCATTTTATACCTTCAATTTTATGTCTTGCCATTTTAAATGTTCAAGAGTTTTAAAAAGTTGAAAAAATTTTACGCCCAAAATGTCAAAGTCCAAGTGAACGTCTGTTCCCGTCCCGTGTGCTAGCCCGGCGGGTTCGGGTCGTCACATATATAATGAACAATCAAGAAGGAGGAACCAGTAAGTCACTAGCCTGCGATTAATTTGAGGAAATTTTTTTTTTTTTTGGAGC
>CM039510.1:31252196-31475234 GCA_022432975.1 Begonia masoniana
CTAAGAACAGTCATGTCAAGACTCCGTAGGTCAGCATCTAAAGATTGAAGATAAAGATAGGTAAGGCAAATGAAAATCAGGATAAAGTTGACTCACCGAATTGAAGAAAATTGATTTTCTTTCTTGAACAACATTTTAATGACCATAGCGCGAGAAAGAAAGACAAAGAAAACGTTTTCCATTTCCCGCAAATATAAGCAAAAGAGACACCATCAAAGGTGCGATGTACAAATAAATTATTTTGAAGAAGCTTCAGTTGAAAATTAGTATTGTGGATGTTTTTATGTATATTTCTGTTCTTCTTTTTTTATCGATTGAAATTTTTAATGTCAGGGTCATGAATCTTCAATTTTGAACTGCGATGGCTTTTGAATAAAATGAAATGAAACCCTGCTCCAATATTGGCATCACGGGATGTTCTCTATTTTTTATCTTTAGAGAATAAAAACTTATGTTATGGCACTATAGACTGGTCATCTAGCTGTGGTTATTGAAACATATTTGTTTGCGTTATTCAAGGATTAACAATATTGGTTTCTTTATGTGAGGATTTGTCAAATTTGCCTAACATAGGCGATATGTTTATCCAACTTTATTAGCCAACATGTCATTAAAACCTGTTGCCGTTATTCATAGGACATATGGGGACCGTCACGTTAGAAATCTGTCGGCTCTAGATGATTTCATTACTTTTATTGATGATCATACAAAAAAATATGGACATAGTGACACTATGGGGACCGATATACGGTTATAAATCTGTCCCCCCCCCCCCGGCCCAAACACCCGTCTCGATGACTCACCTTACTCCTTTAATTGATGATCATACAAAAAACATATGGATTACCTCTTTTCAAAGGAAAAATATGAGGTGTTGAAACTTTCAAAAATAAACTCTATGATTAAAACTTAATTTCAGTCTCAATTCAAGTTTGAGAAACTGATAATTAAAGGAGAAACCCGTAAAAACAATCCCATAAAGAATTTTGCCACCATTCGAGAGAATTTTTTCTTCTGATAAAATTGTGAAAATTCTGGAATGATTTCACTTATTATATAATTTAGAAAATCAGAATACAATGGTGTTTCATCAATTCTCAGCAATTGTTAATCAAGAAAAGATTATTGAATAGACCTTCTTATGTTATTCACTTCTTGCTCTATCCTAGATAGATGAACTGCCACTTGGCTCTCACACCCCTTTCGGTCTCTTATTTCTAAATCAAATTCTTAGAATAGTAAAATCCAATGAATTAGTCTCGGTTTTGCATCTTTCTTGGTCATCGGATATTTATTACCGGAATGATTTGTATAAACCACAACTTTGGTTCCAATCACGTATCATCTGAAGTCAAAAGCGTAGACTACAACTAGAAGTTCCTTTTTGTAGTTGTATAGTTCAACTATGCGTCTAAGAGGGTCTTGCTGGCTTAATATATAGAATGGAAGACTTGCTCTTTCCTTTGTCCTAAGAACAACTCGAAGAATAATCACAGGAGCTGTTACGAGCTTTTCTTTCAATTACTTAAAAGCTCTGTTGTGTGCATCATCAAATTTAGACACTACATTGTTTTCTAATAGTGAGCATAAATGTTTAGTAACTTTTGAAGAATCCTTAATGAACATTCAAAATAACTTGTATGTCCAAAAAACCTTCTAATACCTCTAACCATTGTGGGTGGCAGAACTTTTTCAATAACTTCAATCTTTGCCCTATCTACCTCAATACCCTTTCTCTAAAAATCTATGACCTAGCACAATACCTTTTATTACCATGAAATGACATTTTTCCTAGTGAAAAACTAGGTTAGTGTCCATACAATGCTGCAACTTTTTTTTCCAAATTTTCTAAACATCATTGAAAGGAATTTCTCAACACTGAAAAATCATCCATAAAAAATCTCCAAAATTTTCTGTAAGGACCCCCAGCACTCACAGCTGAGCTCGGAGCCCATGGACGCATCGCCATCAACCCTACCCTCACTCATGAACTTCTCCTTCCTGGAAAGGAGTTTTATGCCTCCCCAGTTATTCGAACCCAGGCCTCCAGGCAACATATGCCAAAGGTTCACATCACTGGTACCACTTGGGCTAGTGGCTCAAGTGGTACCAGTGATGTGAACCTTTGGCATATGTTGCTTGGAGACCTAGGTTCGAATCACTTAAGAGGCATAAAACTCCTTGCTAGGAAGGAGAAGTTCATGAGTGAGGGTCGGGCTGATGGCGGTGCGTCCGCGGGCTCTGAGCCTAGTCGTGAGTGCTGGGGGTCATTACAAAAAAGACACCTTTTTTGTTATGACCCCCAGCACTCATGGCTGGGCATGGAGCCTGCGGACGCACCGCCATTCACCCGACCCTCACTCATGAACTTCTCCTTCCTGGCAAGGAGTTTTATGCCTCCCCAGTGATTCGAACCCATGCCTCCATATTTGAGAAAATAGCCTTCATACATATTTGGAAAGTAGCTGGAGCATTGCAAATTGCGAACGACATTCTCCTAAAAGCAAAGGTTCCATATGGGTAAGTTAAGGTTGTCTTCTCTTGATCATCGGGTGCAAAATTTATCCGATTGTAGCTTGAGTAGCCTTCTAAGAAACAATAGTATTCATTTCTCGCCAACCTATCAAGCATTTGATCCAAAAAAGGAAGAGGAAAGTGATTCTTTCTTGTCATTTTATTGAGCTTCTTGTAATCCATACATAATCGCCAACCAACTAATGTTCGAGTTTGAATTAACTCATTTTTATCATTCGAGACTCTATGATCCCATCTTTGTTAAGTACACACTGCACATGGCTAACTCACGAACCGTCAGATATAGGATAGAAAATTCCTACATGTAACCACTTTATAACTTCTTGTTTCACCACTTCCTTCATAATCGAGTTTAAGCGCCTTTGTTGTTCAACAGACATACTATAATCTTATTCCAATAATAGTTTATGCATGCATATGCTTGAGCTAATACCTTTTATGTCGGCTATGGTCCATGCAAAAGCTCCTTTGTATTTCTTTAAAACATCCATTAGTTCATCTTCTTGTGTAGAACTTAACGCTACCGAAATGATTACTAGAAAAGTGTTAGTAAGGCTTAAAAAAACATACTTTAAATGGTTGGGAAATTCTTTTTGTTCTAGCTTGGGTGGTTCTTCAATGGATGTTTTGATATTTTTAACACTTCATTAGTTCTGCCCAAATCCTCAAATTTGCTACTCCTTTTGCAAATTTGTTCTTCTACTATATATTTTGCAGCATCAGCATGTTCTTTATATAACCCAACATTTATTATTAAGAAATAGTCCTTAGCTTTAGCAGGGAACTTCATAGCTTTTAACACATTAAAAGTTACTTGTTGATCATATACCCTCGTGGTAAGTTTTCTTTTTTGTACGTCAATTAAAGTGCGTGCAGTGGCTAGCCTCATAATCCAAAATGATAAAATATGCTAGGAAGATAAATTTGTCTACTTTTACCAAAACATTCTCAATTTTTCCTTCACTGTGAGCTAGAGATCAGTCAGCTAGTTGTAACGTAACTATGGTAGGTCTCACTTGTCTGATTCCCAGCTTCTGAAAGATCGACATTGGCATAAGGTTGACACTTGCTTCCAGATGGCAAAGAGCTTTATCGATATATTGATCACCAATCATGCATGGTATAGTGAAGCTTCTTCGATCTTTAAGCTTTGGTGGAAACTTATTTTGTAAGATGTAGCTGTGTAACGCCCCGAGTTTTCTTAACCCGGTTCGCTACCCACAAACCTGAACATAACTAGGAAATTTTGGACCAAATTTAAAACTTCGCTCGAAAGTCAAATTTGAACGTTTGCTAAAAACATAAAACTTGCAGCGAAAAATCTTTGAGCAAAGAAAAGTTAAGCAAAACTATAAAACAGTGTTCGAATAATCAGTTAAAATATTAAGAATTAATTTGGACAAAAGAGATGAAGGCTTAAGCGTAAAATACTCAAAATTCGTAAAAAGTCAAACGTATCTGCCGCTAAACAAGGTCAACACAAAAAAACAGAAATAAACTGAAGACTTCCATCGATGACGTCAGCCGAAAGAATCACTCTTCCAACTTCAGCCGATCGCAAAACGACAAGTTTTGCTACTCGCATCTACCGATGATGTCAGCCAGATGAATCATCCATCCAACCTCTGCCGATCACAAAACGACAACTATACTTACTCACATCTTCCGGTAGATAAAATACTCGACATCATCCGGTTACAAAACGACAAAAGACTTTTACCTTCATCATCCGATGGATAAATTACTCGACATCATCCGGTTACAAAACGACAAATTTTCTACTTATATCTTCCGATGGCTTCCACTGAAGACATCATCCGATGACTTTACTGAAGACATCATCCGATGGCTTTACTGAAGACATCTTCCGATAGACAACAGAACAACAACTCTATATAGCAGCTTATCGAGCATTTTCTCTCTACACAAAGAAAGCTCTGACTACCAAAAGAATTTGAGTATTTTACTAAAAATCATTCAAAACTATTTAAATCCGTGTATTACTCCAAACTTTAGTAAACACCACTATTAAATCCAACAGAGTATCATTATCAGAAAAGTCTCAAATTGAATTCAAACATCAAAACTACCACTGTCATAGAAACTCACAACATGCTTAAATTGAATCATAGTTCACTAAACCTTCTCATCCACTGACACCAGTTAAACCGCCTCATCAGTTGCCAGATTGTTACATAGATGCACTCCTCCAACCAGACTAGTCCTCAGTAAACTCAGTGAACACACCTGCTGTCACTTCTTCACCTACATCACAAAACTCATCTATTAGCCTAATGCTAAGTAAGTAAAGCAATAATGAAATGAAATGCTGAAACATAAATTCCTAAATATGCAGTTTCTACTTTCTCATCTCAGTTGCATATGCATTCGTTTCTGATCTGATCCCCCTGTGAAATTGGGAGTTGTATCACTTCTCCCAAAGTCATACATCCTCTCTCTTGATAAGGGGCGGATTAGTTCCATTAACAAACTGTTCAGATCCCCCTGTGAAATTGGGAGTTGGATCACTTCTCCCAAAGTCATACATCCTCTCTCTTGATTAAGGGGCGGATTAGTTCCCTTAACAACTGTTACAGTATGTCCATTCCTTACCATGCCATTTCATGTAAATTCATTTTCGCATACTTTCAAAATATGATGCAAGACATAAAACACATTCAAGCAACACAATCCTACTGTTTTGTGATGTAGGCCCGAAGGCACACGCATACTTTACTTACCTGGCTCTCCTTGAAATCGTTCGGCTGTAAGCTACTTAGAAGCTCGCTCACCTAAGTTCATAACAGAACATCAATCAAACCTTCACTAAACTTTACCAAAAATTAACCAGAAAAACAAGGAAACCAGTTTGGAATTCTACTGCTTGCACATTCCCATTTATCCCCAAAAACCCGAACCTACTCTCATCTACAGCATCCTTGAAATCCTCACATTGTACTCCCTCAGTTATCTAACTGCTAAAACACAAGAGAATGAGGAAAAACATACCTAAGTTGAAAGAGAATCGAGCAAGGAAAATCGCTTAGAGAGCTCTGCTGCTTGAACTGAAAACCCGAAGAGGGAAAGTATGAAATGGTGGTGGCTACAGTGCATTAAACCCAACCCTCTTTCCTTAAATAGGTTATCTACTTAAAATTTCTAATTACCCTTATGCCCTTGCCTAGTCATCCATTAATTTAAAAGAATAGAGAATTAGTTTGATAAAACCGGGTGTTACAATCTACCCTCCTTAAAAGAATTTTTTCCTCAAAATTCAGTACCTGAATAATTTTGGATGTTGGTCCATCATGTCTTGCTGACGTTCCCAGGTTGTCTCCTCTATGTTCTGGTTATGCCATAAGACTTTCACTAAGGGAACCTCTTTGTTGTGCAATACCTTCACTGCATAGTCCAGGATCCTTACTGGTTTCTCCTCATAGGTAAGGGCAGGATGAACTTCAATGCCTTGTTGCTCCACAACTTGATATGGATCCCTTATGCACTTCTTCAACATAGAAACATGGAACACACTATGGATTCCTTACATAGAGATGAATAGCTGTAAATCGTAAGCTGCCTTCCCGATCCTTTTTAAGATTGAAAAGGATCCAATAAATCTGGGGTTCAACTTGCCTCTCTTTCCAAACCTCACAACTCCTTTAAATGGTGATACCTTGAGGAAAACTTCATCACCTACTTCAAACTCTAGTTCTCTGCGTCTTCTGTCGGCATAACTTTTCTGCCGGCTTTGAGCTGTTAAGATCCTCTGGCGGATGAGGACAACCTTCTCAACAGTTTGTTGCACAATGTTAGGACCAAGCAACTGTGCTTCACCAACTTCGTCCCAGTACAAAGGAGATCCGCACTTTCGTCCATACAGTGCTTCATACGGTGCCATACCGATAGTTGCCTGAAAACTGTTATTATAAGAGAATTCTACTAAGGATAGATACTTGCTCCAAGAACCTTGAAAATCCAATATGCATGCACGAAGCATGTCCTCTAATATTTGGATGGTTCTTTCGGACTGTCCATCTGTTTGAGGGTGAAAGGCTGTGCTAAAGTTGAGCTGTGTACCCATAGCCTGGTGCAAACTCTTCCAAAACTTAGATGTAAATCTAGAATCGCGGTCTGAAACTATGGTATTTGGGACTCCATGTAACCTAATAATTTCTTGCACATACAATTCAGCAAGTTGATCCATCGAGTAAGTCACCTTTATTGGTAGGAAATGAGCTGATTTGGTTAATCGATCAACTATTACCCAGATTGCATCATGTCCTTTTGCTGTTCTAGGCAATCCCACAACAAAGTCCATCATTATTTGTTCCCATTTTCATTCAAGAACTGGCAAAGGTTGCAATGCTCCTGAGGGTCTCTGATGCTCAACTTTAATTTGCTGACAACACAAGCATGATCCTACATACTCTGCCACACACCTTTTTATACCCGGCCAGCAATAATGTTGTTTGAGGTCCTTGTACATCTTTGTACTCCCAGGGTGAACAGAGAGCCTGGAAGAATGTGCTTCAGAAAGAATCTCATCACGAAGTTCTTTAACGGCAGAGACAAACCATCTATTTCTAAACTTAAGAATTCCATCAGCAGAATAGTTAAAATCTGTTTTGTCCGTAGAATTCATGCTTAACTTGTACTTATTACACTCGTCATCATTCGTCTGAGCTTCCTTTATTTTCTCCAGAATAGTAGGCTTTAAGGTTATGGCTGAAAGTATAGCTGATACACTGGATACTGCTTCTAGATTAAAACTTTGGACTTCTGACTCTAAGGCTAATGACATGTTGAAAACCATAGTTGGGGTTGGTGTTGTTACTCTACTCAAGGCATCTGCCACAACATTTGCTTTGCTGGGATGGTATTTAATCTCAAAATCATAATCCTTTACAAATTCCAACCATCGACGCTGCCTCATATTCAATTCCTTCTGTGTGAAAATATACTTCAGGCTCTTGTGATCTGAAAATATCTCGCAAGATTGTCCATACAAGTAATGTCTCCAAATTTTAAGTGCGAACACCATTGCAGCTAATTCCAAGTCATATGTGGGGTAATTCTTCTCATGTACTTTCAACTGTCTAGAGGCATAAACTATTACCTTACCATCTTGCATCAACACACATCCAAGACCAATTTTGGAAGCGTCACAATAAATGCTAAATTTACCATCTTCAACTGGAAGGGTTAATATTGGGGCATCGGTCAATTTCCGTTTCAAGGTCTGAAAACTATGCTCACATTCATCAGTCCATATATACTTCACACTTTTCCTTGTTAACTTAGTAAGGGGTGTAACAATCTTCAAAAATCCTTCAATTAACTTTCTATAATATCCTGCAAGTCCAAGAAAACTCCTAATTTCTGTAGCATTCGTTGGTTGAGGCCATTTCTTAACTGCCTGAATCTTGGCTGGATCAACAGATATTCCATCACCAGAGATAACATGTCCTAAAAAGTGAACTTGGTCCAATAAAAACTCACACTTAGAAAACTTGGCATAAAGTTAGTGCTGTCTAAGTACTCCTAACACCAAACTCAAATGTCTTGCATGCTCGTCCTTAGCACGTGAATAGATTAGAATGTCGTCTATAAACACAATGACAAACTTGTCCAAAACTCATGAAACACTCTATTCATAAGATCCATGAAGGCTGCCGGTGCATTAGTCAATCCAAAGGACATAAACAAAAACTCATAATGTCCGTACCTTGTGCGAAAGGCAGTCTTAGGGATATCTTCATATTTAACCTTCAACTGGTAATAACCGGACCTAAGGTCAATCTTAGAGAAAACTCTTGCACCATTAAGTTAGTCGAATAGATCGTTTATCCTCGGCAATGGAAACTTATTCTTAACAGTTAGTTTATTTAGTTTTCGATAATCAATGCACATTCGCATCGATCATCCTTCTTTTTGACAAAAAGGACAGGTGCTCCACACGGTGAAAAGCTAGGGCGTATGAACCCTTTCTCCAATAAATCCTCCAACTGTTTCTTTAATTCCTTAAGTTATGTTGGTGCTAATCTATATGGATTCTTGGACACAGGCTTGGCGCCAGGGTAAACATCTACAACAAATTCAATTTCCCTATCTGGTGGCAAGCTAGAAAGGTCATCTAGAAACACTTCTGGAAAATCTTGGACAACTAAGACATTTTGGGGAGTTGCTTTTCCTACTAGTTGTGTATCCAAAACACTAGCTAAGAAGCACAAATACTCTCCATGTAACACCCGACATTTTCAGCCAAGTGATTTTCTTAACGGAATTAACTGTCACCTTTACTGTTAATCTTTAATTCAAATTTTAATGCCTAAGTTTATTTGTTTCCTATTTGTGTGATGGCAGAACCGTAATTAAGAGGGATTTTATTTGGTATAAAAAAAGAAAATGGAAACCTTAAACCTCACTTAAACCTCACGGTAGCCGACATTCCCTCTCTGCGATTCCTCATTCTTCCGAGCTCTCCATCTCTCTGCCAGCGACTCCCTCTCATCGACGACTGATCCTTCAGCTTTCACTCCGTTAACCCGCGCTTTAGGTAAGGTTCTAACAATGTAGTTACTGGTTAGCTACTTCGAACTCTTTTTTTTAGTTAAAATGTGAAGTTCGGTTTCTTCAATGACAGAGAGATAATAGTAACATTTGTTAATCTGAGCTTAGTAATGACATTTCTGTTTCGTATCTGAACATTTAGATAACCGGCTGGGTTTAGTTGCTAGGTTGAATCTGGCCGTTTAGATTTCGAGTATTTAAATATGCACAGAGTGCTTGACTAAGGGGTTCAGGAATATAGACATATGTATTTAGACGATAGATTTTAGGATGGATTCCTGATTAGAACTTTTAGGGTTTTGTTTTAACTACTGTAATGTGAAATGTTCTAGGTGAAGAAGTTTGAAGAAAAGAAGTTCAAGTTGCTAAGGAAACCAGGTAAGTGAATGTGTAGGATTCCCGGCCATTAGGGCCCTACATCACAAGGATGCTAGGTAGAAACTGATACGATGACTAGAAGTTATTTAATCTATTGTCTGTTACTTATGCTGATGTTTGACTTAATGACATGATTTCACGCCGGATGAATGCACTATTCTGTAGCTTGATGAATTAAGAGTTCTCATGTTCATGCATAATGAATGTTTTATGCATATGAAAATGTTTTAAGAGCATGTTTTCCTCATGAATAAGATAAGAATATAAAACTTATGCAACGTGAATTATGCGAGGGTTGGGGGCGGTTTGGCGTATGTCATTGTCCAAAAAGGAAGGACCATGATTACGACCCGCAAGGGACTATGTACACTCTCACTGTCAACCCCCTTTATCGGCACAAATCCTCTCTTAATTCACACAACCTGAATGAAGAATATGATTGATGAATATGAATGAAGAATATGAATGATGAATATGAATGATGAGCATGAATGATGATTATGAACGATGAATATGAACGATGAACAAGAATGAAGACCTTGAGTATGAATATGAATAAGAAAAGATTCATGAGCATTTGTTTCTTAAAATGGGCATTCATGCATACTTGTTAGTATTGCATTCCTTACTAAGCATTAGGCTTATAGTTTAAACCTTATGGCATTCCTTACTAAGCATTAGGCTTATAGTTTAAACATTATGATGTAGGTGAAGATTTAGCAGGTGAGGATTCCAAATTCAGTGATGATGTCTAAAGGCTGGTTGCAGGATGGTGCTTAGGGTGGAAGACTATGGCTGGCAGGCGAATATGACCCGTAGTTAAGCTCATAATCTGTCAGTAAGATTTATGATGAACTGATGTTTAAGTAGAATGAGATTTTCTCTAGAATACTGGATTCTGTGATTATCTAGTTTGGTTACCAAAACTTGGGGTGATTATATGAGTATAGAATGATCTGTTTTAATTGAGTCTTCCGCTCAAGTATCCTGAATGAGTCTATGATTCTTAATCGTTTGAGGTTTATGTCCATCAAGTTGAGATTTAGGTGAGTTGTGGTATTCTTTGTTGGATGGGTTTTTTGAGGATTGCAGTGTTTTACTGCTGAATGATAGAAGCTGGATGAGTGTATCATCCGACTGACGTCATCGGCAGGAGTTGGATGATAGAAGTTGATTGATTGAACCTTCCGGCTGACGTCACCGGATGATGTCGAGTATTTTACTCACCGGATGATGTCGAGTATTTTACTCACCGGATGATGTAGGTATTGTTTTGTCGTCTAGCAATCGGGCGATGTAGTGTATTTCAAATACCGGATGAGGAAGGTGTTTTGTCGTTTAGCCACCGGTAGATGTAGCGTATTTAGTACCGGATGAGGAAGGTCTTTTGTCGTTTAGCCACCGATAGATGTAGCATATTTAGTACCGGATGAGGAAGTGTCTTTATCGTTTAGCCACCGGTAGATGTAGCGTATTTAGTACCGGATGAGGAAGGTGTTTTGTCGTTTAGTGACCGGGCGAGGTTTAAAAGAGTCACGTGTTTGACTCGTGTTCACCGGTAGATGCCCACTACCGGGCGAATTCAAATTAATCACGCGGGGTGCTTGGATACATCGGATGAAGAGCACCCTATCGGACGATGCATGCTAACCCATGCAGTACGAATAGATCGACGTCGATTGATTGAAGGTCATTCTTTCCTTGCCCGATTATGTCATGGAACCGATAGCCGAACGTAGTCGCTCGATTCTGTGAGCTAGTGAGTTATCAGATTAATGAAAAAGTCGAGTCTTGGATGATTTAATTCCATCGGATGATATGTTGTCCATGAGTCAAGTTTTAAGTTCTATGTTCCCAAAAAAAAAAAAAAGAAATAATGCTAATAATGAACAAGGTGCAGAAAGTAAGAACTAAAACTTTAGGAAAGTCATGAATTACGTGGCGACTCCAACTGGGGTTGTTACACTCCACATAAGGAAGGTCTAGTGTTAATAGAAGTCATCACAGACATTTCCTTACTCTTCCTTGAAACTTGAAAGGTATGTTTCAAATTACCAGGGGGTTGGAAGCTAACTATTCCAGTCCTACAATCAATTGTGGCGTGGTGTTTAAACAACCAGTCCATTTCTAGGATTACATCAAATCCCATTATATCCATAATAATAAGATCAGCAGGTAGACTTACGTTCCCTACTAACACATCACTGTCAAGCATCACTTGGTTAGAGTGCATGCGTTCACCAGAGGGTAATGCAACATTAAACACATGCATGGAAGGGGTAAACTGTACATCTAACTTAACAGCAAATGCAGATGCTATAAATGAATGTGTTGCACCAGAATCTATTAAAGTAAAAGCAGGCACAGAGTTGATCAATATAGTACCTGACACAACAGCGGGC
This sequence comes from Begonia masoniana, assembly GCA_022432975.1. Taxonomy (NCBI): domain Eukaryota; kingdom Viridiplantae; phylum Streptophyta; class Magnoliopsida; order Cucurbitales; family Begoniaceae; genus Begonia; species Begonia masoniana. The sequence goes on from CM039510.1 coordinate 31,264,082, forward strand.
TGTTCCTCACCCGACTCCGTCATGGAGAATATTCTCGGTTTAATCATAGCAGAGCCACTCTTAGAAGTTGGGCAGTCTCTGCTAATGTGGCCGACCTTATTACAATTGTAGCATCTGGTGATTCTAGGCTTCGGGCATTCTTTGATCGTGTGTCCAACCTCCTCACAGTTGAAACACTTCCCAAAGCCCAATCTGCACTCGCCCGGGTGGTTCTTCAAACACTTAGGACACTGGGGAAATTTCCTAGCATTTTGTATTTTCCCTCCTGCTCCTTGACTATTCTGGCCTTCACTAGGCCTCTTCATTCATCTTTGCTGGTGTGGCTGGATAAACTTTTGTGGGACCTCTTTTGGTCCAGTATACTTCCTTTCAGCTTCTTCAACTTCTAGAGCAGTGGACACAACTTCACTGAATGTCAAGCCTTTAATACCACAAAATTTAACTTCTCGGTAAATTTCTGGCTTCAGTCCATGCACAAATTTGAACACCTTATCCTCGTCCTTGTGAGCAAAATGTCCAGCAAACCTGGACAGGGACTCGAACTGCCTACTATACTCGGCCACAGACCCTGTCTGCTTCAAGTTCAAAAAGTCCAACTTCTTCGCGGTCTGGACTGTGCTGTTAAAATACTTCTCATAGAAAATGTCCTTGAATTGCAACCAAGGCATCGCCAAAACATCAGTGGTGGTCTTTATTGTTTCCCACCAAAGTTGAGCTTCACCAGCCAAGTAAAATGTTGCCAACGTGACCTTGTCTCCTTCTCCAATGTTGGCGCACCTAAACATACTTTCAATCTTCCTAAGCCATCCTTCAGCAATAACTGGATCAGATGATTGTCCATCAAACGTGGGTGGTCTTAGTCTCCGGAATCTATCTCCAGAATGTTCATTGCTAGAACCCGAGTTGGCACTTCCTTGTACTTCTCGGTTCAACAGTACTCCTAGTTGATCAGACTGTTGGCGCACTAAATCAGTTTGCTGACGCACTAAATCTGTCAGCTGCCTAATCACACTAGGCTCCTCTTCACCTCTCACATTTGGCACTTCTCTTCGCACTCTAGGTCTCCCTGGGCGTCTGGCCATTGAACTAAATTCCTGTACAGGGTTAATTACACTCTTAAATATCTATTAGCTAAGGTTAACATAAACACTTACAGTTGTTGAAGTACTTCCATGCAACGATTGACACTGATGAGTAATCTTTTGAACAGTTTAACTGAATGTCTCTGATACCATACTATAACACTCCGAGTTTTCTTAACCCGATTCGCTACCCAAAAACCCGAACATAACTAGGAAATTTTGGACCAAATTTAAAACTTCGCTCGAAAGTTCAATTTGAACGTTTGCTAAAAACATAAAACTTGCAGCGGAAAATCTTTGAGCAAAGCAAAGTTAAGCAAAACTATAAAACAGTATTCGAATAATCAGTTAAAATATTATGAATTAATTCGGACAAAAGAGATGAAGGCTTAAGCGTAAAATACTCAAAATTCGTAAAAAGTCAAATGCATCTGCCGCTAAACAAGGTCAACACAAAAAAACAGAAATAAACTGAAGACTTCCACCGATGACGTCAGCCGGAAGAATCACTCTTCCAACTTCAGCTGATCGCAAAACGACAAGTTTTGCTACTCGCATCTACCAATGACGTCAGTCGGATGAATCATCCATCCAGCCTCTGCCGATCACAAAACGACAACTATACTTACTCACATCTTCCGATAGATAAAATACTCGACATCATCCGGTTACAAAACGACAAAAGACTTTTACCTTCATCATTCGATGGATAAATTACTCGACATCATCCGATTACAAAACGACAAAAAACTTTTACCTTCATCATCCGATGGATGAATTACTCGACATCATCCGGTTACAAAACGACAAATTTTCTACTTATATCTTCCGATGGCTTCCACTGAAGACATCATCCGATGACTTTACTGAAGACATCATCCGATGGCTTTACTGAAGACATCTTCCGATAGACAACAGAACAACAACTCTATATAGCAGCTTATCGAGCATTTTCTCTTTACACAAAGAAAGCTCTGACTACCAAAAGAATTTGAGCATTTTACTAAAAATCGTTCAAAACTATTTAAATCCGTGTATTACTCCAAACTTTAGCAAACACCACTATTAAATCCAACAGAGTATCATTATCAGAAATGTCTCAAATTGAATTCAAACATCAAAACTACCACTGTCATAGAAACTCACAACATGCTTAAATTGAATCATAGTTCACTAAACCTTCTCATCCACTGACACCAGTTAAACCGCCTCATCAGTTGCCAGATTGTTACATAGATGCACTCCTCCAACCAGACTAGTCCTCAGTAAACTCAGTGAACACACCTGCTGTCACTTCTTCACCTACATCACAAAACTCATCTATTAGCCTAATGCTAAGTAAGTAAAGCAATAATGAAATGAAATGCTGAAACATAAATTCCTAAATATGCAGTTTCTACTTTCTCATCTCAGTTGCATATGCATTCGTTTCTGATCTGATCCCCCTGTGAAATTGGGAGTTGTATCACTTCTCCCAAAGTCATACATCCTCTCTCTTGATAAGGGGCGGATTAGTTCCATTAACAAACTGTTCAGATCCCCTGTGAAATTGGGAGTTGGATCACTTCTCCCAAAGTCATACATCCTCTCTCTTGATTAAGGGGCGGATTAGTTCCCTTAACAACTGTTACAGTATGTCCATTCCTTACCATGCCATTTCATGTAAATTCATTTTCGCATACTTTCAAAATATGATGCAAGACATAAAACACATTCAAGCAACACAATCCTACTGTTTTGTGATGTAGGCCCGAAGGCACACGCATACTTTACTTACCTGGCTCTCCTTGAAATCGTTCGGCTGTAAGCTACTTAGAAGCTCGCTCACCTAAGTTCATAACAGAACATCAATCAAACCTTCACTAAACTTTACCAAAAATTAACCAGAAAAACAAGGAAACCAGTTTGGAATTCTACTGCTTGCACATTCCCATTTATCCCCAAAAACCCGAACCTACTCTCATCTACAGCATCCTTGAAATCCTCACATTGTACTCCCTCAGTTATCTAACTGCTAAAACACAAGAGAATGAGGAAAAACATACCTAAGTTGAAAGAGAATCGAGCAAGGAAAATCGCTTAGAGAGCTCTGCTGCTTGAACTGAAAACCCGAAGAGGGAAAGTATGAAATGGTGGTGGCTACAGTGCATTAAACCCAACCCTCTTTCCTTAAATAGGTTATCTACTTAAAATTTCTAATTACCCTTATGCCCTTGCCTAGTCATCCATTAATTTAAAAGAATAGAGAATTAGTTTGATAAAACCGGGTGTTACAAGCTACTCTTCTCCTTGATTGCTACAGTTTCAAAATCCCTTAGCCGTCTCTTTTTTGAAAGAATGTCTTTCATAAATTTTGTATGAGCGACATTTGTTCTAGTGCTTCTACAAATGGAATATATGGAGCTGCTTAAGAATATCCATAAATTTTTGGAATTGCTTATCTTGTTGTTGCTTTTGAAATCATTGAGGAAACAGTGAAGGTGGTTTTTTTTTTTTCTGAATTTTTCATCTGGTTGCTATGGTAATTCTATAGCATCAATTTTTCAACTGTTTTCCTTTCCTTTTGACTTATTCTCTGCCACTATTTCTTCTTGTACTTCCTTAGTGTTCTTCTTTTGTTGTGATTGATCTTTAACGGACTCAACCTCCCTTCTATTTCTTCGCAAAATTTATTTGCAGTGTTCTTTCCCTTCTCTTTTTGGAGCTTCAGTAACGCTTGGTAATGTTCCAGGTGTTTGTTGTTAAGAGATTGCGTTATTTTCCCCACTTGGTTTTCTAAGTTGTGTAATGATGCTGCTTGATTATGAATCAGGGTATTCTGCCTTGCATAAGAGCATCATTTTTTTATCATATAATCGCTTATTAATTTCTCCAATGTAGATTGTTGATTTTGGTCACCATGCCCTTCTTTTGTTTTCTGTTGTCCAAAATTTTCACTTGCTTGAGAAAACCCAGGTGGGTAGGAGTTAGTTGCGTTTATTGTAGTTTTTCTTATTAGAGTTTGAGAAGACATCGTTATTTATGTTGTACACTACATATTTAATGGATTCAGGGTTTGCTAGGCAAGCTTCAAATAAATGTCCTTATCCGCATAAGGTGCATGAAATATTCATTGCTTGCTAGTTCATTGGTGCACTCATGGATTTGATAGCATTTGTAAGCGAAGATAGTCATGGTGTCGAGCTCTAAAACTCCAATGATTCACTTATTTGGTGCTGCTCTTTTAGAGGGCCATTAATAGTTATTTGTGGACATTGTTTCCAATAATTCAAATGCTTCACTGTTTGTCTTTGTTAAAATTGCTCCATTGGCTGATGCATCTAAGATAGTTTGGGTTTGACCGGTTCACTCATTGTAAAAAGTTTTAAATTGAACCCATGTGGATACGCAATGATTTCGACATTGTCGTACTAACTCTTTAAATCTTTCTCATCCTTCGTATACTAATTTCCCTTCTTGTTGTTGAAAACTGGTGATAACATTTCTCATTCTAGCGTTTTTTACTATAGGGAAATATTTTATCAGAAATCTCCTGGCAGGTTCTGCCTATGAATTTACGGAGTTTGGTGTCAACGAATTCAGCCACGCCCTGACTCGGTCTAACAGTGAATATGGGAAGAGTTTAAGTCTCAATGGTTCTTGATGTGTCGCGTTGCCTTCCAACGTATCACATAATTGCATAAAGAACTTTTCATGTTGGTTTGGGTTTTCAATTGCCATCTCGCTGAATTATCCAATTGTCTGCAACATTTGAAACATTACAGGTCTCAACTCACATTGTGCTGCCCAAATATTTAGTCGAACAATTATGCAGTTTAATTGGTCGTGGTCCAAAATAACATAATCTCGAATTGGGTGTTTTGGTTCTTCACCAATATCAATCTGTTCATTCTTTCTTCTGCGAATTGTTGTTGTTTTTGTCGTCTTATTTCTTGTAAGTTTCATTCAATCTGTGCATTGTAGGGAAGTAAGTTTTTATCTTATTCGTCGTGCATCAATTTGTGTTGATACCTAACAAAAGGAACTAATTAACTAATATATATATAATTCTACAAAAATTAAAATTTGAAAAATTTTGTCATCGGCTATGACACTGAAAACTTGTTGTGCAAAATCGTTACACTACGCAAGTCCACATGCCATAATCAAGTAATAAAGTGAAAGTAAGTATCAAACCCACGAGGAAAAAATTTATTAAGAGTTAAATTTAAGTAGAATGAAATTATGGTGACCAAAGTGATAGTTAAAATAGTAGAAAAGTCGCTGTGACAGTCTTGCCATATGAAGGCAAAAAGAGTTCAATGTAAAGTTTCACCTTATACTAGTAGGGGTGTACAATCCCACATCGTTTGTGAGAGTGAAAAATGTATGGTTTATAAGTAAGGTTTTTCTCCTTACCTAGTACAACGCGTTTTGTGTTAACCCTAAGAACAAAATGTATGGGCTTCGGTGCAAAGTATACAATTTTGTACTAGGAGAATTGAGGACGTTACAAATGGTATCAAATGTAAAACTGTTGCAGCCCGCCATGTGAAGGTTAGGATGGCCCATAGGGGTGCACAATAGCACATCACTTGAAAGAGTGAAAAATGCATGGTTTATAAGTAGGGTAATTCCTACCTAGTACAATGCATTTTGAGATAATCTCAAGAACAAATCAGCGGACAATATTTTACTGGATCGAGAGATGTTACAAATGATATTAGAGCTACTATCTAACCAGAAGTGTGGTCGACGAGGACGTCGGGCCCCGAATGGGAGGAAATTGTGCCAGCTAGCCATGTGAAGGCTAGGATGACCTAGTGGAGACCAACCCATATTAGTAGGGGTGCACAATCCCACATCGTTTCGGAGAATGAAAAATGCATGGTTTATAAATAGAGTTCTCTTTCATACCTAATACAACATGTTTGGAGCTAATATTAAGAACAAATATGTGCAGGCTTTGACTCAAAGCAGATAACATTATACTAGGAGTACCGGTAGACGTTATAAAAACCCAACCGAAGTGTACCCCATGAGGACGTCAAGCACCAAAGGGCCATTGTGATAGTCAACCATGTGAAGGAAATGAAGGCCCAATGTGAGGGCATGCCAGTGGGGATGCACAATGTGATGACCCGAATGTGCACGTATGAGTATGACTGCGGGGCAAACCTCGGAACCTAAGCCGAGTGTCGGCGAATCCCGGACTCGAGTATAGGCAAATCCCGGGTCGTAAAGAGGGGGTCGTCACAATCCCACATCGCTTGGGGAAGTATATGGAAATGAAACATATGTAAAGAGACCCTCCCAATATAGAAAGACGCATTTTGGAGCACAATTGACAACGGATCCCATAAGAACTCTGAAGTTAAAAGTGCTTCGGCGAGAGCAATTCCAGGTTGGGTGACCTTCTGGGAAGTTCTCGCCAAACAAAGCCGTGAGGGGAGGATATTGGGCTGCGGCCCAATCCCCAGAGCGGACAATATCTTGCTGGGATATGGGGTCGTTACAAATGGTATAAGAGCCTGTACCCAATCGGAAATGTGGCCAACGAGGACGTTGGGCCCCCGAGGGGGGGTGATTGTGATGACCCGAATGTGCACGTATGAGTATGACTGCGGGGCAAACCTCGGGTTGCGGGGCAAACCTCGGGACCTAAGCCGAGTGTAGGTGAATCCCGGACTCGAGTATAGGCAAATCCCGGGTCGTAAAGAGGGGGTCGTCACAATCCCACATCGCTTGGGGAAGTATATGGAAATGAAACATATGTAAAGAGACCCTCCCAATATAGAAAGACGCGTTTTGGAGCACAATTGACAACGGATCCCATAAGAACTCCGAAGTTAAAAGTGCTTCGGCGAGAGTAATTCCAGGTTGGGTGACCTTCTGGGAAGTTCTCGCCAAACAAAGCCGTGAGGGGAGGATATTGGGCTGCGGCCCAATCCCCAGAGCGGACAATATCTTGCTGGGATATGGGGTCGTTACACACAATCTCACATCGCTTAGGAGAGTTAGAAATGTGTGATTTATAGGTAGAGTTCACCTCTCTATCTAGTACAATGTATTTTAAGCTAACTACAAGTACAAAACCGTCTGAGCTTCAACCCAAAGTATAAAATTTTGTACTAGGAGAACTGAAGACGTTACAAGATCTCTATGTTGAAAAATGATCTATCTCTTTGTTCCAAAATGAAGAATCTAGGGAGATTAGTTGTTTCCTTGGCCTTAAAGATAAAAAATAAGAGCAATAATATTTCATTTCTCAAAAAGGATACGTCAAGAAGCTTCTGCAACTTAGCATGGGGCAGGCAGAAGAAAAAGCCACACCCATAGAGCCATATATCAAGCTAATGAAAGATGATGGAGAAGTGTTAAAGGATGCCACAAGATTTAGACAATTTATTGATAGTTTAATTATTTAACTATAACAAGGCATGAAATTTCTCGTTCTGTTAACAAGTTTCCAATTGATGCAATATCCAAGAAGTGCTCACTTAGATGCAACAAGACAATTACTAGTAGGGCTGGGCATGGTCCGGTCCGGGCCGGTTCGGGCCGGTTCTGGGCTGGAATTGGACCGGACCGTTGGTTTCGGGAAATAAATTCCCGAAACCGAAACCAGCCCATACCAGAACCAGTACCGAACTGGAACCGGACCGACTTTTATGGTCCGGTTCCGGTTCGGTACCGGTTCCCTCCCGTACAATTTCCACTGATTTTCTTCTGACTTCTGAGGAGCTTTAATGGCTACACCTACCTCTCTTTAATGACTCTCTCTCTCTCCCCTACCCTTCATCGATTCCTCTCTTTAATGTCTCTCTCTCCTACCCTTCATCGATTCCTTTCTTTAATGACTCTCTCTCTCTCCTACCCTTCATCGATTCCTACTTCCATTCTCTCCCCCTTTCTCTGTCTAACTTCGTCTGAAAAACACATGGAAAAGAGACAGATATCTGCGAGAGAAAACGGTTATGAAAAGCTGAGAGATGAGAAGGAAAACCAGAAGCGTTTGATCAAGCTTGGAAGAAGAAACCCTAGTTTTCAGCCGATATTGATCTGTCTCTATCTCCTGCTCTTTCAATGTCGTCTGAAATGTTCTACAGACAGGAGGAAAGTCTTAAGTCTATGTAATGAACTGCGAAAGTTGCTGGTCGACGGTCGGAGCTGCTTGAATCTGAGACGTGAGGTCGCCAACTCGCTAGGTCGGGGTTGGGGACGGGTCGCCGATTCGGTGCTAAGGAGTGAAATGAGGAAGGGCTCTCGCTGGACGTGGACTAGGGCTGTTGTTTTAGTGTTTTTATTTTTTTTTTAAGTTATCCGACCCATGGGTCGGATAACCCACTGGGCGACCCATGGGTCGGTTCTCTCGTGGGATTTTTCGGTCCAGGATTCGAGAACCGAGAACCTGACCGCGGTTCTTGGTTCTCGAATCCGTGGAAACAGGACCGGTTCCACAGTAGGCAGAACCGGCCAAGAACCAGCCCGAACCACCGGACCAGTCCGGTTTTGCGGTTCCGGGCCGGTTCTGCCCACCCCTAATTACTAGGTTGAGTAAAGGCTCCCTTGATCATGGTCTTATGTACAAAAGAAGTGAAAATCTAATTTTGAAGGGAATTCACCTGATGCATATTGAACAGGAGATGCAACCGATAGATGTTCACCTTCCAGAGATATTGTTTCAACATTGGTTCAACAATGATATCTTGGTGTAACAAGAAGAAACATGGTTGAAGGGGTTGAATTTACTTTATCTAACACTAAAGTTGAATATGTGCCAGCAGCCATGGCTGCACAAGGATGTACATGATATGTATAGTTGAATATGTTGTACATAGTAAACGTGACAATGAAATGGTCATTAAACTTGCTGCAATATTTTCTACGAGCGAACAATGCATATCGAAGTGTGTCATCACTACATTAGAGATAATACAATAAATTAAAAAAAATGAGTTAAAAAATGAACAAGTTGCTGACAAATTTCTAATTTTGAATGTATCAGAGCCAACCGTTCTCGAACTCATTGATAGTATGCATGCACTAAATGGGAGTGGTGAAACTTATAAGAATAATTTGTTTTTTGCTGGAGAATATCAGAAACACATTATTAGGATCCTTTAATAAAAGGTACTGTCTCTATTTTATTTCAGAGTCCTTACTCAAAAAAGACGCTCTACCTCTTATGCTCAAACAACGTTTAACAACAGTTATCCAACAACTTTTGGATCTTCAAATTTAAAATTATCATTTTTAAATTATTGGCATGAAATTGAAATTATCATTTCAATTTAGTTTTAACGAATCCAATAAATGCACAAACTTCAACTATATACCTTCATGGAACATAAATAGTTTTTCAATGAGCAATTTCTATCATCCATATATTGTTATGGAGTCGATGTTAAAATTCAATTTAAAGATTTAGTATGATTAGATTAATTTTATTCAATCATAAAAGCACAAAATTCAATCTGTAATTGAAAATAAATAATTAAAAATGAATAATACTATGTTTATTCTCTTATTTTATTTCAATTTCTTATATCTATCTTACATGTAATTTCAATCATCATACATAATCAATCATTAGAAACTCTCAAGTGATATAATAAATAAATATAAAAGAAGTACAATTTTAAATAATTACAATAAATTATTAAAATAATATCTAATAAAATGAAATTAATAATTTCTTGTGATACCATCAACCATGCCAGGGCCCAACAGAGCCGAGATTTCTAAAAGAAGCGGCAATTTTTAACTTAGATTGGAGGGATGCGCCAGGCCAGTGCAGTAGTGCAACGCAGAGGCGACGCTCGAGAACCCCAGCAGCAAGCTACTGTAGTGGGCCTTCCCCAAAAAAAATAAATTTAATATCAAGTGGGCCGATGGCCCACGTATCAGATATTAAACTGATAAGAACAGATACTACACTTGATCTTAGCCAAAAGGCCGAGAAAGGTATGAATTAGCGTAAGAAAGCCTCCTTTAGTTTATATGGTTCTCCCTTCTCATACCACTTTTCTTATTCCGATGTGGGAGACAAGTCCATCAATTATTTCAGGATGGACGCCCTGTAGTCTTTGCTTCTTCTCTAACTCCGTGGAAGAAGGCGAAGAGCTGCCGCAGCGACGAACCCAAGGTTAGATTCGAACTCTCCCAAAGTTTGTTTCTACCATGATTTTTTGAGGATTTCTGAGGAAAAACATGTTTGATATGCGGCAGGAAATGCGTTTGAACATTCTTGTTCCTCTCGGGATATGCGAATTCAACAATCAAGTATCTGTAGTGGGCCCTGGATCAGGAGTTTTCTGCATCTTCTCACTTTCCCCTAGATTTGGCAGAACTGGATCATGATGTCAAGTTCTGGGTCATCTCTGCAACATAGCCACAACAATTAGTTGACAAAAGATGAGAAGCAAAAGAGATTTTGTTCTTCCAAATTAATTTTAGACGTTCAATATGTTATTCCAATCAAAGTTGTTGGTAACATATCCTTTTACTGGGTAATAAAATGAACTAACATATGTAAGAACTTGAGAATGAGAATAATCAAATAAGTAACAAGGAATTAATAAGAATAATTTCCCAAAAAAAAAATTCGCAGAAAGAAAGACTGAAAGAATCAATAATTTTTTTAAATTGCTTGGTCCGTGCAAATGGTTTGTCTTTCTCAAGTTCTTACTCTTAAATCCTTGCTTCAGCTTCCCGCTTTTGAGCTAGACCCTTGCCCCATTCCAGTGTTACTTCCCATAAATAGGTTCAGCTCCCGTACCGCTTGTAGATGTATCCATCTCTTTGAACCTGTTATTGTGACCAAATGTAAAACTGTAGCACTAATCTTTTCACTGATTAAAAAATCAATTTCAGACAACAACCAAACAAGATCAAGTCTCATGTTCAAGTGCTCCAAAAAAACACTATAGAACTGGTTATTAAAAAGACAAATAAAATGATAAAACTGAAAACCAAAGCATGCATTTGAAAGATTGATACGGAGTAAATAGTGATCTAAAAGACAAGGGAATAATTTTTTTTATAAGCAGGGCAGAAGGGATATTAACTAATACAATAATCAAAGAATTGAGGCTTTATTACGTTCTTCGATCTATCCAGATAGTGGTGTACTGCTTTTTCTTTTAAGTTCTTCACGCAGAGAAAGAGTAGGAGAAAGAGAAAGAGGCATAACAAGGGATGGCAAATTATTCATGGAACAATACCCAAAGAATTGAATGACAAAAGGTAGACTTTTTACATCATAATTCACGAGTAGAATTTTACCTTAATCAATCATCTTTCTTAGTTTTAGCAATCTGTTCCCTGATATCTCGACCAGATATCAAACCAGTCTTTGGCTGCTCTTTCAAGGAAGCTGGAAGGGCTAGCTTCTTCTGGATTTTCCTGGATGGGGACAGGTCTGGTGGCAGAGATATTCTTGAAGCATCAGTTTCAGTTGTAAGTCCACGAGCAGATAGCTCAGGTGACCTGGCTCTCTTGATTGTTGGAGGAAAACTCTTGTTAGGAAATAACAAGGCTTTCACAATTGAAGGGGAAGGATAATCAAGGTTAATATGTTTAATGGATGTATTTATATTATTTGACAAGTGAGGTACGTGGCTCAGTTAAAAAGAATTTTGTTATCGATTCGGGCCTTTTTTCCAAATTAGATGACACTCTTGTGTAAGGAGCCTACTACCGTGGCGCCGAATCCGCATTAGCTTATTTGATGACAACTTATTACACTTTGATCATAAGCATCTAGAGCTATGAGGTTTAGAGGCTAGTGACATGTGCACTCTATGTGTGGCCCAATAGTGTCACTATGTGGGTGGTAGAGCTGACAAACGAGTCGACTGAGTTTAATCGAGGCTGAAAGAGCCTGTGAACCTAACGAGCACGCTAAAAAAATTTCCAATCCGAGTCGGCTTGCGCGAGCTTAACGAGCCGAGTTTAGCCGGCCCAACGAGCCGAGTCTAACATGCCCAGTCAACCTGCCTATTTAGCACCTCTTAAGAAATAGAATAAAATTAGTGTACATTTTAAAATAATTTAAAAAAAGTTATATGAACAAATAACAATATTGACGGTCAACGTGTCACGAGTTGACTTCTTTTGTCGTGTTGTGATCACGTTGGATTTTTTGATCAATTGGTCAAAATCAATCATTTAGAAAATTACCATGTGATTAAATTTAAGAAAGATAAATAGTATGGATATTGAAATAAATTTTCGTGTAAATTTGAAATAACGTTAGGAGTTTTTAAAAATAAGAATTTAATAGATTTTTATTTAATATAAATTATATTTATATTAAATAAAGTAAATTAAATTAAAATTAAATAAAAAGGTTAATTTATTATAAGGGTGGAAAACCCTTCTTTCTTCCTCACTTGACTCGGCTCGTTACTCTAGCGAGCCGAGTTGAGCTCGACCCGCTACAGTGACGGGTAGAGCGACCTGCCCGTTTATCATCTCTACTCTATGAAAATTGTGGTGGTAGACCAATTTGGGTACCTATTATGTCTTTTTTACAAATATTTTCCAGTTTGGGTCTTATTCACTATTTAGAATTAACCTATTATTTTAAGAGTCTTAAAAGTAGGGCTGATTATGATCCGGTTTTAAGAGGGACTATGACCTGACCAATATATTTTGATTTTTAATTTTTAGAACCAATACCTATGGTTGGAAGTGATGGGACCGGTCCAGAAATTCGATTATGGTTTTGGTCCGATTCTGGTTTTTTCCCATATAAAATAATTTTTTTATTAAAAAAATCAAAATTTAAAATAAAGAAATAAAATGTTAACATAAGATTCATAAACTTCAACGAGTAAACATATTCCTAATCAATAAAGTAATTAGGCAAATAAAGTATAAGTCTCCATTAGAATTCAATGATAAAAACAAACTATATCAGTCACTTAATTTTCTGTTGAACTTCCAAACTCTCCATTATATTACGAAATATCCTCTATTGTTTTACAAACATGCAAAAATGAAAAAATATTACACGTCAACATTAAAAGATGCAAAAAAATATAGTACTAATAAAAATGTAATTAAATAGAAAATGAAGTACAAATCAATCAAACATACACCAAAGAAATTGAATGTTCTCAATAGTCGCTTATTTTAATTGGTCCGCTATCTCCATCTGTTGATGTAAAATTTATAAAATATAAGTTCCAAAGTAAGTACATAATATATAATAATTACTAAAAATAATAGGAGACAAATTTAAAACATACCTTTGTCAAAATCATCCACCATATCATTAAAGTTGTCTAAAAAATGTTTTGCCTCACGAATCTAGCTTTGAGTGCAAATAAGTGTCTCGACAATCTTTGATGATAAAGAGCTATGAAAAAAATCAAGTATACGTCCTCCACTACTGAAAGCTGACTCCGACGGAACTATGGAAATAGGAATAACCAATACATCTTTTGCAATTTTACTTAATATTAGATATTTTAATGAATTCACTTTCCACCATGCCAAACCATCTTGATTGTCTAAAATTTTTTCCAATTCTTCAGATAAATATTGATCAACTTTCATTCTCTTTCTTAAAGCATCTAGCTCAATATGACGTCTACAAAACATCTCATATACCTTGTGGGTACTGTGAACGACGATGTTGCAACACTTGTTCTACAATAATTTTGTGACATTTCAAAACTAAAATCAAACTTGTATTGAAGATATAATCTGTTAATCACAGTTTGTACTTAGACTCACCAAATCTGTTGTTTTATTATTGTCAACCAACATGATAAGACAATGTTGCAAAAACTATATTTTACATCTCAGATCTAAGATAACTGCAACGTATATCAAAAAATTAATCTTCTCACAATTTCCTCAATACTTGTCAAATTTTCCTTGCATTCTAATAATCATTTTCCTCAATGATGGATTGTCACACTCAGCATACTCCACATGATAACCATTTTAAAATTGCATACTTCGCTAAAATAAATATTTGAAGTAACATGCGAAGAGGCTGAAACAATCACCATTGTATAATAAAAAATCTTTAAAAACTTAATAAGTTCTCTAATATTTTCCCAATGTATTGTAGTGGGAGGTGTTTCCCCACTCAAATTGTAACGACCCAACCCACCGATGGGCCAGGCTGTGCAGTGCCCCTCGATGGGCCCGCTGCCATGTGGTTTCCCGAAGGCCATCCCACATGTACTCACGATCTTCTCCCCCCCCTAAAGGGAGTTTTTGCCTCCCCCCACTCGAATCCAAGACCTCAGGGACTAGTACCTGGGCTACAAGTGAGGAGTACCACTTGAGCTACACCCCCCGATGGGCCAGGCCGTGCAGTGGCCCCCGTTGGACCCGCTGCCACGTGGTTTCCTGAAGGCCGTCCCACATGTACTCACTATCTTCTCCCCCCTGAAGGGAGTTTTTGCCTCCCCCCCACTCGAACCCAAGACCTTATGGACTAGTACTTGGGCTCCAACAGGGGGCACTGCACGACCTGGCCCATCTGGGGGTTGGGTCGTTACACAAATCATCAACATAATTACTATCGATTTCTATTAACTTGTCAAAAGCTTTTTCAAAATTTTCAGCACTTGCTAACATCAAATATGTAAAATTCTATTTTGTAGACACATCCAGATAAACATTACTTTTGCATACGATCTTAAAAATATCAACACAATTCTTAAAATTTTATAACTTTGTAGGTGAAGATCGAACATACTTAACAGCTCTGCATACTCTACTAATAGGCTCTTGATGATCTTTTAATCCATCACATACAATCAAGTTCAATATGTGTGCAAAAACATCACATGTGCATTTATTCTCCATTCAAAACAAAATCATTTCAATTTTGAACACTTTTGATCAAATATGAAATTACAACATCATTCGAAGAAGCATTATCAACCGTAACAGTCAACACATTTTTAATTCTCCATTGTAACAAATATCTTTCTACTTCTCTACCAATTGTCTCACCTTTATGATTCGAAAGCAAACAAAAATTTAAAATATTCTTATGCATTTTAATCACTATCACTATAATGAGCAGTTAAAACCATATAATTTAAATTTTAAATAGAATTTCATGTAACTATAGTCAAACATACTCGTTGCGATGTTGTTCTAAAGTATTCTTTTAACTTCATTTGTTTTTTTTTTTATAAAGATTAAAAACATTACGAGCAACAATAAATCTATAAGGTATGAAAAACCTCGGTTGCAAATATTGAGAATATGCTCTAAAACTCTCTCCTTCAATAAACTTCAAGGACAAATCATCAATAATTATCATCTTCGCAAGCAGTTTTTGACAAGTAACAATACTAAAACATGAAAGTTGTTGTCCCATATTATTCATATTATGAAAGCTCAAACTCTTTTGCTTCACATTTAAATTTGTTCGTAATTTTGTACAAATACGAATGTATTTTTTCAAACTTGATGTCTTATTTTTCAATATATCACATGTATATATTTTTTCACAATGATTATATTTAGCTCTAAAATTCTTATAATCACCATTTTCAACATTTATTCAAGTTTTTTATAAAACCACCAAAAATCTCTACATAAGGAGTACCTAAATATTTGATGAGTGATAATTGATGAAAACTAAAAAAAAAATAGCAACTAATAATTAAAATAGTACAAGGTAACAATTTGATGTTCTATTCCATGTGAACAAAGATTGAAAGACAATTTTTGGCCACTTATAGATTTTGTTTGTGTCATAGCAATGCTATAGAAATATCAATTATTTAACTTGAAACCTTAAAATATATGACAATAATATATCGATCTACAATATTAAATGCTTTTATTTATTCTCATAATATGTATGGGAGAAGATTTAGCAAAAAATAAAGATAAAGATTTATTTGGTATAACTCTGTATGTCTATAGAGATTGTATTAAAAGTGCAAACTTTATTTCTAAAACTAACTAATGCACATAATCCGATATAACTTTTAGATTTAAGTAACCGTTCGACACATAAGAATCTAATGATGCAGTCAATCGTCCTTTTACCATGAATAAAACAACGCACAATATTGAATAAAATGTTTGATAAAATAATAAAAATGTCAATAACACATAAATATGAATTACAAAGTTAGGTACTCGATACTCTCAATCTAAAAAAAAATAGTCAGCAAGACTAAGATGAAAAGCAAAACCATGGATAGATCATTGAACAAAAGATAAATAAAAACAAATAAAACAATAAACTAATCCTCTTTGACGGTCAATCTCAAAAGACAGGTTTTTTTGTACCAGATGTGGCTCTCTCTCTCTGTGTTCTTCCTTGTGTGCGAAAACTACACAAAATTAAACTTGAAACTAATTCTAAGACTCAATAGAAACAAATTGCAATGTTGAGGATTAACATTGGCTATTTATTGATGAAGATTTAGATTTAATTAGGTAACTTCATGGTATTGTGAACTTTCCAAATATCCAGTCTTGTTTAACAATTAGCTTCCAAATCTATTTTCTTTTAATTTATAGTAATTTTCTAATTTTTCTTCTTTCCATTTCCTTAATGCCTTCTAGGATTTTCTTTTCTGCAACAACCAAGAGAGAATAACCTTCAAAGGAGTGCAGTACTTTCCATACCCCAAACTTAAACTTGGGTTGACTATTATTGTTGTCAATTTAAAAGATGAAATGGTAGGATTTGAATTTCTTTGGTGACTTGTGAAAATTTGGGGAAAATTTATTGAGCGATGAGTCGGCAGATCGTGATGAAAATAATAAGGTAATGTGCATGTGGACGTGGGCTTGGGCTACTAATTTTTGGGCTCTAAGTTTAATAGTGTCACGCATCCCTTGTTGTGATGTAGCTGCGAATTTAAAGCACTCTTGTATGTTGTGGCACTGCCCACTACTTCTGTTTGAAGACATTTCCTCACAAAACGAACAACTAAAATTACTACTGACGCTAACCTAAACTATGAATGGAACTAAAAATGCAAAAGCTAAACACGGGCTACCCTTAATAGCTCTTGTGTTTAAGTCTTCATCTTGACTACTCTCTGCTTTACTCATCTTAGCTCTTACAAAGAGATGAAAGTTTTCTCCTTGCTAAATACTCCTGTAACACCCGACATTTTTTGCCGGGAAATTATCCCTCGAATTATCGAATGAGATTAGGTTTATGTTAATATAATGTGTGTTTTGGTGAAATCTGTTGGAATGTTTAGTGGAAAACTAAACAAAGGAGTAACCAAAACAAATCACTTAGTTAGAAACCAATGGAGGGGCAGTTTAGGTAGGAATTAAGGTAGGTGGGAGGAAGCCAATGGTTGGATGCCAAGTGTCCAAACTTGTTGAGGAAGCCATACAACCTCTCTTCCTCTCTTCCCTTCCCTCCTACGAGAGACACTTCTCTGTTTCTCTCCATTCTCTTCTCTGTTTTCTCTCTTCCAGATGAAGTGCAACCATTTCCAAAAATCTGTCTTCTCCTGTTTTCTTCCATTTCTCCGTTAAAGGTTTGAGACCCACCGAGAATAACAAATCTTGCAACTCACGGACAACAGGTAAGTTCATATCCATAAGTTGGCTCTTAAGACCCTACATCACGGAGGTACTAGGTTTTCATTTCTGTCGGGTTGTTTTGGATAGATAAGTTATCTATATTTCTTTTCACAACCTGTGGTGTTATTTCTGTTGTTTGTTGTATTAAGTTTAAGCACTGTAAAAGTTCATGCATACACGTTTTTCCTCGAAAGCCATGAAAATGTTTTCTGTATACGTTTTGAAGTTAAGAATGATAAAACCTGTAAGGTAATGTTAGGTTAAGTGTGGGACGGGGACTGGTGTTCTGTTCTGTATCCCTGTAAAGTGCCTGATAGTGCACTTCTGTTACGCCAGTTCCTCCAAGCTCCACTTATACCTTCTGTGCACTCGACGTAATGTAAAGTAATGTTCTGTAATGTCACTGTATTCCGAAATGTTCATGCACAACATATGCATCCCTGCATTTTTATATGTTCTTACTGAGCCCTAGGCTCATAGTTAAACTCCTTGTTGTAGGTACGGATCCAGTGGATGAGGCCTTTGTGCCTCAGGCCGATGTGTAGGTGCTGTTGGCAGAATGAGCTTACGGGGGTTGGTTGTGGCAGCCAAACATATTTTGATTCTGTGAGGGTATTTTAAAAGTGTATGTCCGGTTCTGTAATGCTTTTTGAAAGTTTAAACTGATGTATAGACTCTGTGTAAATGTTTTTAAAACCCTCTGTATTTGACAGTTGTAAATATATTTTGAAGTATTCTGGAACTGCTTGGAGTTCTTCTTTTAGGTTCTGCATGATTGCCTTGAGTTTTGATGCTTTTGTGTCAAAAGATGTAAGTTGTCCATTTTGCCTGTAAAACCGTCATCCACTCTATATCATCCGCTCCTGTCATCCACCTTATGTCTTCCACCTTACCACCTTACGTCTTACGTCTTCTGCCTTACGTCTTCAGCCTTGCGTCTTCCGCCTTACGTCTTCCGCCTTACATCTTCCACTCTATGTCTTCCATTTTATGTCTTCCGTTTTATATCATCCGCTCCTGTCATGCACTCCTGTCATCCACTTTACGTCTTCCAGTTTATGTCTTCCATATTATGCCTTCAATTTCTCGTCTTGCCATTTTAAAAGTTCAAAAAGAAAAAAAATGTCACGTTTTCTAAAAAATGTCCGGAGTGATGGCTCCTCGACCCCGATTGGGTCTGGTGTCGTCACAGAAATGGTATCAGAGCAAAATCAGGTTTTAAAAGCGATTCTGTAAACTGTCTGACTGCACAATCCGCCACGTGAGATCGCTCCACCAACTGTAAGTGTTTAAGTTTCTGTACCCATTTTATTTATTAAGTTGAGTTCGTTATTTCATATAGGGTTTTCTAGAAATGGTGAGAGGAATCAAGGTGATGTAAACGACAGAGGCGACGCCCTCGATCGTCTAACTGAGCTAGTCGACGTTCAGTCACACATGATGGAATGCATGATGGCAGACAACGGGAACAACAACCATACGCCACGTGACACCAGTGGAGACAGATTCCGGCGACTCCAACCGCCTATGTTTGATGGGCTATCTACGGACCCAACTCATGCTGAGGAATGGATCCGGCATATTGAGAGAATGTTCAACTACGCAGAGGTGGAAGAAAGCAAGAAAGTGATATGTGCCATGTTTCACCTCACCAAAAGTGCTGGATTTTGGTGGGACACAGTGCAGTCGACGGTAGCATTAAGCTGGGAAGGATTCAAAAGAATTTTCTACGAGAAATATTTTAACCGCAGCGCGAGGAAGGAAAAGATGATGGAATTCTCTCGGCTACGACAGTACGGATCGGTGGCTGAGTATGTTCAGAAGTTCGAGTTACTGTCTCGCTACGCACCTCATCTGGTGGCCACTGACGAAAACAAGGTACACAAGTTCATCCAGGGTTTGAAGATGGTCCTTTTACGGGGAATCACTGATAACTCTTAAATTAGAGTTATTTTATACGATATTTAATTGATAAAACTTATATGATTTGAGTGAATGTAAGAAGAAATTGATGAAATTTACTATAATTGCTATAAGATGCTACATAATCAATACCTTAATTTAATTTAATATATATTCCGTACATATTTTCTATTTTGAGCAAATTTTTCTCTATAATTTGAATTTCATATTTTCGTATTTGAATGTAAAATTAATAGCGGGAATATTAACTCCAGATGCGGAAGACTTATGAAGAAAGAGAAAACAAATCACGAAAAATGAGAAATTTGTTGCGCTGAATATGGGAAAAAAAATGGATATTATTTGGCTGCGTTTTTAATGAGGAAAAACACAGTCAACTTTGGACGCCAACAGTGCAAATGGACGATGGATAAAGAAGGAAAGGGCACTGTGCAGCGGTAGATGTGAAAAAGCAGCGGTAGATGCTGAAAGAAAAGGCACTGTGCAGCGGTAGATGCTGAAAGAAAAGGCATTGTGCAGCGGTAGATGCTGAAAGAAATAAAAGACAGACACTGGGCAGCTGTTAATGTGAAAAAGGGCAGCGGTAAAAGACAAAAGCAGCGGTCGATGTTGAAAGGAGGAAATAAAAGACAGGCACTGGGCAGCGGTCGACGTAAAAAGGGGTAGCACTAAAAGACAAAAAAAAACTCAACAAAGAGATTTATGGAGAGAGAGAAAAGGCAAAAATCCCAGAAGAAGGCTTAAAAAGGCGAACAATAAAATAAAGAAGATTGGAGAGAGAAAATAGTAGATTACATGCAAACCAAACGAGGGAGCATAAAGGAAGAGGGATTATTCTGGCATGGAGGGGAGCTCTGGATCTGGAGAAGACGACTGCCGACGATTCTTGATCTTTTTCTTCTTCTAGTTTTTTTACTGTTTATGAACAATATTATTTCTGAGTTTTAATTAGTTATGTCTAGTAGCTAAACTTTTCTACTTGGTTAGGACGATAGTACTCGTTACGGGTTTTGCTACGATCTCAGTTTTGTTATGCAATTGTTTATTGAACAATTATTTGTGATATTCCTTGCTAAGTCATATCATATCGATAGATAGGTTGACGATCCATGTTTATATTGTATCGATAGATAGATATAAATTGTTAGATGCACGAATAATTAATTGGATTAAATTGTTACAACGTGGTTAACATTAATTCGATTGGCAATAAAAATGAAGCAATTAAGAAATTCAATATTAGTTACATTCCTTCAAGATTGAAAGAAATTCTTAATTGAATTTACCTAGCCAATTCGAAAGAATCATAGAATTATTTAATTCTTGCTGTTCATAGACAATGCTGCAAAGCATTACCAGAGCATCAGTAGTAAAATTATCGTCACGAAGAAATTGCTCCTAGCCATGGCTTCCTTTTATTGATTTTATCTCATTTATCTTGTTTTTATTTTGTTACATCATTATTCAGATTTAATTCTAATTATTTTCATCCATCATTTTAATATTTTTATAAGATCTTTATATCAATTAATTCAATTGAGAATATCCTTGTGGGATCGATACTTTACTTACTTATTACTTCGTTAGCGACACGTGCACTTGTGTGAAAGTGTAGAAAATCACTAACAAGTTTTTGGCGCCGTTGCCGGGGATATTGATTAGTTGTGATTATTTTGCTATAACTATTTTATTTTATTTTTTGTTATTTTATTTTTATTTTGTTTCCCTATTTTTAGATACTCTTGATTTATGCCGGACGAAGAAAACGCACAGGATCTTGTACCCATAGATCCCGAAATTGAAAGAACATTTAGAGCTAGAAGAAGACAGCAGCAACAACAATTTATTGAGGGAGAAAATATGGCGAACTTAGAAAGAGAAAGGGACAATGTTGAAAGAATTATTGATGACAGAGATAGACCTATTCAGGATTTTGCAATTCCTACACTCAATGATCTTAATCCTGTAATAGTCAGACCTGATCTTTGTGCCATCAGATTTGAGCTAAAACCAGTGATGTTCCAAATGCTCCAAACGGTTGGACAATTCACTGGAGCAATCAC
This sequence comes from Begonia masoniana, assembly GCA_022432975.1. Classification (NCBI taxonomy): domain Eukaryota; kingdom Viridiplantae; phylum Streptophyta; class Magnoliopsida; order Cucurbitales; family Begoniaceae; genus Begonia; species Begonia masoniana. Next base: position 31,285,677 of record CM039510.1, read on the forward strand.
AGATAATCCTCATCGCCATTTGAAAGTTTTTGGAGAAGTTAGTGACTCATTTAACTTCCCTGGAGTTTCTGCAGAAGCTTTGAGATTAAAACTATTTCCATATTCCCTAAGAGATCGAGCTAGAGATTGGTTAAATAGCATTTCTTCAGATACCATCACTACTTGGGGGGATCTGGCCAAGAAATTCATTATAAAGTGTCACCCACCAGTGAGAAACGCAATGATGAGAAATGACATAACCAGTTTCCAGCAGAGGGATGGAGAATCGCTCTACGAAGCGTGGGATAGATTTAAAGAACTGCTGCGACAGTGCCCAAATCACAGGATACCTCATTGGATCCAGTTGGAAACTTTTTACAACGGGTTGAATGGACAGACCCGATCGATTATTGATGTAGCAGCCAATGGAACACTGCTATCAAAATCTTTTAACGAGGCATATGACTTATTGGAAAGAATGGGGGTGAATAGCTATCAATGGCCATCAGACAGAAACACAACTGCAAGGAGAGCACCTGAAGTTTATGAAGTCGATGAAGTAGCTGCTCTTAATGCAAAGATAGCCTCACCCGAAAATGCCGTCAAGGCTATGAACAAACAACATCAACCAGTAACCAGAGAGATTTCATGCATTTTTTGCGGGGAGAACCATGATGATAGCTCATGCCCTACAAATTCCGAATCAGCAAATTACGTGGGGTATAACCGAAATAATAATCCATTTTCATAGACGTACAACCCTGGATGGAGGCAGCATCCGAACTGCCAATGGAATTCGCAGCAACAGAATAATGCAATACCTACAAGATCTACCGATAACTATGCCCAGAATACACCCAGCAAGCTCAGAAACCTGCAACTCAAGAAAAACCAGATAGTTTTGCAAGGGAATATGCTTCAAGGACAGACATAATATTGAAAAATTTAGTAGCCTTTATAAAGAATATTGAAACCTAGTTGGGGTAGCTAGCGCAATCTGCAAATTCGAGAAGCATTGGACAATTACCCAGCGACACTGAAATTCCACAAAGATTGGGAAAGGAACACTGCAAAACAATAATATTAAGGAATGGAAGAGAAGTGGAGATTCTAGAGAAGCCACAGAGGGTGGAGAAACCAAAGAAAAATAGCCAGGAAAAGGAAGCAGAACAGCAACCCAGTAATGAGGGTTTACAAGAAGGAGAAATGATGATTGAGAAAGAAAGAACTTAGGAGGCTGAAGAGAATAATTCTGAATCTAGAGAAATTAATATCAATGCCGCAGTTCCGCTCGCAGCATCGACCTGCAGAAATGTAACTCCAGAAACCTCCCCTACCATTTCCACAAAGGCTACAAAAACACAACCAGGAAAAGCAATTTAAAAAGTTTCTAGACGTTTTGAAGCAACTCCATATCAATGTACCTCTGGTGGAAGCCCTTGAACAGATGCCAAATTACACTAAATTCATGAAAGACATCTTATCCAAAAAGAGGAGGTTGGGAGAATATGAGATGGTGGCTATGACTGAGGAAACCAGCTACATATTGCAGAATAAGATTCCACCAAAGTTGAAGGACCCTGGTAGCTTCACTATCCCTTGCACAATCGGCAATAATTATTTCGAAAAGGCTCTATGTGATCTTGGAGCTAGCATAAATTTGATGCCCATGTCAATCTTTAAGACGCTTGGAATTGGAGAAGCTCGGCCAACAACAGTAACTCTGCAGTTTGCTGACCGATCACTAACCCACCCTCAAGGAAAGATTGAAGATGTGCTAGTAAAAGTGGACAAGTTCATATTCCCTGCAGACTTTATCATTCTTGACTATGAAGCAGATCGGGAGGTGCCGATAATTTTGGGGTGGCCATTTTTGGCTACTGGCAGAACTCTTATTGATGTCCAGAGAGGAAAACTCACAATAAGAGTTAACGACCAGCAAGTTACTTTCAACATTTTAAAGGCCATGAAATGTCCATATGATGAAGAAGAGTGTTTTAATATTTCAGATGAAATTAAAACAGCAGAAACGAAACAATATTTAGGAGGGTATAGAAGGCAGTTCGAAGCATTAATCCGATCCGAAGAAAGCAAAGAAGATTGGCAGCATTCCAGTGAAGAAACACAAACAGTGGAACTCAAACAGCTGCCACCTCACTTGAAGTATGTATTTCTTGGACTCAAAGAGACATTCCCTGCTATTATTTCTACTACTTTATCTAACATGCAGGAGCAAGAGTTAATAGAGGTGCTGAAAAGATACAAGCCCGTTTTAGCATGGACAGTGAAAGACATCAAAGGGATAAGCCCAAACATTTGTATGCACAAAATCAGATTGGAGGAAGGAGTAACTGCAACAATAGGTCAGCAAAGAAGATTAAACCCTATTATGAAAGAAGTTGTAAAGAAGGAGATACTCAAATGGTTGGATGCAGGAATAATTTATCCTATTTTTGATAGCTCGTTGATTAGTCCAATTCACAGTGTTCCAAAGAAAGGAGGGACGACTGTTACAACCAATGAAAAAAATGATTTATTTCCAACAAGGACAGTAACAGGATGACGGATTTGCATGGACTACAGGAAGCTGAATAAAGCCACCCGAAAGGACCATTTTTCTCTACCCTTTATTGATCAAATGTTGGACAGACTAGCAGGTAAAAAATTCTACTGTTTTTTGGACGGATATTAGGGGTACAATCAGATTACAATCGCCCTAGAAGATCAGGAGAAAACAACCTTCACCTGCCCATATGGAACTTTCGCTTTCAGGAGGATGCCTTTCGGGTTATGCAATGCTCCTGCCACATTCCAGCGTTGCATGATGGCCATTTTCTCAGACATGATTGAAGAATGCTTGGAAATATTTATGGATGATTTCTCCATTGTTGGAGACTCTTTCGAGAATTGTCTGGAAAATCTAGAAAGGGTATTGAAAAGATGCATGGAAACTAATTTAGTTTTAAACTGGGAAAAGTGCCATTTTATGGTTCCAAAAGGAACAGTCCTTGGGCACAAGGTTTTAGAAAAAGGTTTGGAGGTGGATAAAGCGAAGATCGAAATTATTGAGAAGTTACCTCCACCAAAAACGGTGAAAGGAATCAAAAGCTTTCTTGGGCATGCAGGATTCTACAGGCGCTTCATTAAAGATTTCTCAAAAATATTGAATCCCTTATGTATGTTACTGGAGCAGAACACTACGTTTAATTTCGACAGGAACTGTCTGGAAGCTTTTAACCTGTTGAAGCAAAAATTGATTACTGCACCTGTGATAGCTGCACCCGACTGGAGTTCACCTTTTATTTTAATGTGTGATGCAAGTGATTATTGTAACACCCGGGATTTTCTAGAGCGTATGAGTGTTCTCCTTAGTGTTTTTCTAGAGTTTTGAAGAGAAGTGAAAGTTAGAGAGAGTTGGAAACTAACAACTAAAGTAGGTGATGTTCTATAGTATTTAGATTTGTTTTCTTATTTGACTTGATTTAGTGCTTTCACTTGACTTAATTAGATAGTTGAAAAGGCAAGGATAAAGAATTTATAAACAATGAAAAAGTGAATTAAAAATATGGAAAGTGATGGTTGAAAAGTCAAAGGAGAGTTTAGCCAATAGAAAAGAAAAGAAGTAAGTGATTTAAATATAAAATAAAATAAAATAAAATAAAATAAAATAAAATAAAATAAAATAAAATAAAATAAAATAAAATAAAATAAAATAAAATAAAATAAAATAAAATAAAATAAAATAAAATAAAATAAAATAAAATAAAATAAAATAAAATAAAATAAAATAAAATAAAATAAAATAAAATAAAATAAAATAAAATAAAATAAAATAAAATAAAATAAAATAAAATAAAATAAAATAAAATAAAATAAAATAAAATAAAATAAAATAAAATAAAATAAAATAAAATAAAATAAAATAAAATAAAATAAAATAAAATAAAATAAAATAAAATAAAATAAAATAAAATAAAATAAAATAAAATAAAATAAAATAAAATAAAATAAAATAAAATAAAATAAAATAAAATAAAATAAAATAAAATAAAATAAAATAAAATAAAATAAAATAAAATAAAATAAAATAAAATAAAATAAAATAAAATAAAATAAAATAAAATAAAATAAAATAAAATAAAATAAATTTAATGAAAAGTGATTGTTGAATGCTATTCACGTGGAGGAGAAATCAAAGAAAAAGGAGGGTTGGAAAAGTCAAAAAGTTAAAAGTGGAATTTATGTAAAAGTGAATTAAATGTTAAACTAAATAGAAAAGGGATAAATGAATGAAAAAGTAAAGGAAATTGGGAGGCTTCCACGTGGGCATGAAGAAGGGTAAGAGGTGAAAAGTTATTAAGTAAATGGACATAGGGTTTTAGTTGAAAATCAAATAAAGGTGAATGATTGGAAAAGTAAAAAGAAGAATGAGAAGGAAAATGAAGTCTTCCACGTTGGCATAAAGCTAAAGGTAAGGTTACTTTTCTAAAAAAAAAATAATATAAAAGAAAGAAAGAAAAAGAAAAAGTGTTTTGAAGGGCATTTTTGGAATAAACAATTTCTTTTTGTTAAAGCTTATCCTTTTAATGGATAAAATGAAGAAAAAATTGTCATTTTTATGGCCTTCTTCCCACGAAGCTTGGCAGCCATGGATGAAGCCCTCCACCTCTCATTTCTTCAATTTTAGCAAGGAACTTAAGGTTAGTTGAATGGGTTTTTAATTATTTGCAAATTGGTGAAGATTAAGGGTGTTTTTAGTGGAATTGGTGGCGTTTTTGGAAAGTTTAGGAAACCCTAATGAGGGATTCCGAAATTTGTGAGTTCTTGATGAAAGTTTCTTGTTGTTTTGGTGATTTAGGCTTAAGATAGGTTATTTTAGGTTGATTAGATAGAAAGTTTAGGAGTTTGGTTGAATTAGTTGAAAAATCGGTTTTGTACAACTTCGGGGCCGGTTCTGTTTTTCCATTTTCGGCGTGGCCATGGAGTTTGGTTGGTTAAATAGTTTGTTTCAATGGAAAGTAGACGTGTAGAGGTTTCCGAATTGGGGTGGCGCGTCGAAATCCGTTGAAAAATGAGAGAGTTATGACCGATTGAAGTTGGACGGTGGAAATTAGAGGAAAAATCGGGTGTTGAGGTTTTTAATTTGAAAAGTTAGTTTGGTTGTGTGAGAAATTTAGTAAATATCCTTTAGTTTATGTTTTGGTGATTTTAAGTTATTTTGCAAATTGGTGAAGATTAAGGGTGTTTTTAGTGGAATTGGTGGCGTTTTTGGAAAGTTTAGGAAACCCTAATGAGGGATTCCGAAATTTGTGAGTTCTTGATGAAAGTTTCTTGTTGTTTTGGTGATTTAGGCTTAAGATAGGTTATTTTAGGTTGATTAGATAGAAAGTTTAGGAGTTTGGTTGAATTAGTTGAAAAATCGGTTTTGTACAACTTCGGGGCCGGTTCTGTTTTTCCATTTTCGGCGTGGCCATGGAGTTTGGTTGGTTAAATAGTTTGTTTCAATGGAAAGTAGACGTGTAGAGGTTTCCGAATTGGGGTGGCGCGTCGAAATCCGTTGAAAAATGAGAGAGTTATGACCGATTGAAGTTGGACGGTGGAAATTAGAGGAAAAATCGGGTGTTGAGGTTTTTAATTTGAAAAGTTAGTTTGGTTGTGTGAGAAATTTAGTAAATATCCTTTAGTTTATGTTTTGGTGATTTTAAGTTATTTTTCCATTAATGTGCTAGGTTAACGATCGAGTAAATTATACACTCGGAGTGAGCCAACACGTGCTGGAGTTCAGGTAAGTAGTGGATTGTAATTGTTTTGCCTTCGGGCCTACACCACGGAACGGTAGGATTTATTTTATTGATTGTATTTTGTTGGTTGTTAGTCGTTGGTTGTTAGTTGTTGGTTGTTAGTTGTTTGTTGTCTGTTGGTTGGTTGTTTTCTTCGTTGGTTAAGCCTTGTTAGTTGTTGGACGTTTGTGTTGTTTGGTTGCTTGAATGTTTGGTTAAGTATAGTTTTAAACGTTTGGTTGTGGTTAAAATGTTGGTTGTGGTTAAGCATGTTTTGAATGTTTTGTGTTGGTTAAGCATTAGTGGCATATGCATGGTTTTGAAAGTGGTCTATTGGCGGTGGCTCCTCGTCGCGAAGTAGTGTCTGAAATATGGCAAGCTTCGAGAGGTTTCCACAAAAGTTGTGTAGTGGCTCCTCGTCGCGAAGTAGTGTTTGAAATATGGCAAGCTTCGGGAGGTTTCCACAAAAGCTGTGTAGTGGCTCCTCGTCGCGAAGTAGTGTCTGAAATATGGCAAGCTTCGGGAGGTTTCCACAAAAGCTGTGTAGTGGCTCCTCGTCGCGAAGTAGTGTCTGAAATATGGCAAGCTTCGGGAGGTTTCCACAAAAGTTGTGTAGTGGCTCCTCGTCGCGAAGTAGTGTCTGAAATATGGCAAGCTTCGGGAGGTTCTGCATGAGGCACCTAACTGTGTATACGTAAGACGTTGTGTGATAGTTGGTTAAAGTGTAAGGCACTTCGGTGCGGGCAACTAAGGCATCCTTTTGGGTGCGGCAACTAGCATTGTGTGGTCGTGTTGTTGTGTTGTGTTGAGTCGGTTTGTTGAGTTGCCTTAGAGTGTGGTGTTATGTTGTCGTGTTGGGTAATGTTGTGTTGCGTTGTAGTGCCGAGTAGTGTTGTGTTGTTATGTTAGGGTTGTGTGAGGTTGTGTGTGCATTGTGCTTGTTTATATGGTTATCCCTACTTGCTAAGCGTAAGCTTACGTGTGTGTGTGTTCTGTGGTGTAGGTGACGGAGCTTTCACAGGTGAGCTTGAGAGTGAGGATCGGGACTAGGAGCAGTCGGAGATCCACGGAGCTCGCCGGTGCAGGCCAGTTGTCGGGGCGTTTCGACTTAGTTCTCGGGGTGTGGGTTGTATTGGGGATTTTGAGATTTGTGAGATTATGGTTGGTAGTTGAGATTGTGAGATTTTATATTTTGGTTAGTTTTGGTTGGAGTTGATGGGTGTATACAGGAGTGGTATAATTATTTGTGGTTTAGTGTTGTGGTGTATTTTGTGTAGTGTAGTTGGGATTTGCTTTTAGTGTTCGTTTGGTTCGATTATGTTTTGATGTATATAGTACTGGTTGATTCTGGCTTGGATTGGTTTGAATTGTGTTTTAAATGTATTGTTTTCAGGTTATGGATTTCAAAACTTATAGGCGTTATATTGTCGTTTTTTTTTAAATCGAGTCAAATATTTTAGGAAAATTATTTTAAGTTATGTTTTAAACGCGGCGTTGGCTAGCAAAGTAGCGCACCGAGCCTGGGCGGGTTCGGGGCGTTACAATTATGCAGTGGGAGTGGTTCTTGGGCAGAAGAAAGAGAAAATTTTTCACTCTATTTACTACGCAAGCAAAACCTTGAATGAAGCTCAAAAGAACTACACAACAACAGAGAAAGAGCTATTAGCGGTGGTATTTGTATTTGACAAATTCAGAGCGTATTTAATTGGCACCAAGGTTATCGTCTATACGGATCATGCAGCAATAAAATATTTGGTTGCTAAGAAGGATGCTAAACCTAGGCTTATTCGATGGGTGCTGTTACTACAAGAGTTTGATATGGAGATTTGAGATAGAAAGGAATGCGAAAACCATGTGGTTGATCATTTATCTCGTATGGAAAATATGGGTGAACAACAAGATGAAGGGATTATAAGAGAATGCTTCCTTGATGAACAAATACTGAAGCTGAAAGTTTCTTCCACCCCTTGGTATGCAGATTTTGTTAACTTTATTGTAAGTGAAATAATCCCTTTTAGCTTAGATTATCAACAGCGAAGGAAGTTCCTGAAAGATGTTAAGCAATACTTCTGGGACGAGCCATTTCTCTTCAAGCAATGCGCTGACCAGTTGTTGAGAAGATGTGTTCCAGAGGAAGAAATGCAATCAGTGCTGCAGCAATGCCACGCAGCATCATATGGTGGCCATTATGGAGGAACTAGAACAGCAGCTAAAATTTTGCAATCAGGTTTGTACTGGCCCTCTCTTTTTAAGGATGCTAATAAATTTGTTAAATATTGTGACAGATGCCAAAGAGTAGGGAATATCTCAAGGAAATATGAATTGCCACTCACAAATATATTGGAAGTGGAAATATTCGACGTATGGGGAATAGACTTCATGGGACCTTTTCCACCTTCTTTTGGAAATCAATACATTTTATTGGCTGTGGATTATTTATCTAAATGGGTTGAGGCAGTGGCACTTCCGAATAATGAAGGAAAGAGTGTTTTAAAATTTCTACAGAAAAACATCTTTACACATTTTGGAACACCGCGAGCTATTATAAGCGATGGAGGTTCTCACTTTTGCAACAAGATGTTCACTGGACTATTGAGTAAATATGGAGTGAGACATAAAGTCATGACAGCTTATCATCCACAGAGCAATGGGCAGGCAGAAGTTTCAAACAGGGAGATAAAGAAAATATTGGAAAAAGTGGTGCACCCTAATCGGAAGGATTGGTCTCAGAAATTGGACGATGCTTTATGGGCGTATAGAACAGCATATAAAACACCTTTGGGCACCACACCTTATAATTTGATTTATGGAAAGGCTTGTCATTTACCAGTGGAGCTTGAGCACAAGGCATATTGGGCAATAAAAACTCTAAACTTGGATTTACAAGGGGCAGGAAAATATAGATTTTTGCAGTTGCAAGAATTGGAAGAGTTAAGGCTGGGAGCATATGAAAATGCGAAACTTTACAAGAAAAAAGTTAAAAGATGGCATGATAAAAAGTTACAGGCAAGGTCATTTGAAAAAGGTGAAAAAATCTTGCTATTTAATTCTATGATGAAACTCTTCCCAGGAAAGTTAAAGTCAAGATGGTCTGGACCTTTTGAAATTGTAGAAGTATATATGGAGCAGTGGAGTTGCACGATGAAAAAAGTTGAAGAAATTTTACGGTTAATGGCCAACGAATCAAACATTATTTTGGAGAACAATTGACAAAAATTATGTCAATTTCTCTAACAGATTTTGAAGAATAATGGGCAAATGGAAGTCTGGCTGAAGACTTAAACAAAAACTTAGCGCTATTCGGGAGGCAACCCTAAATTATATCCTTTAATTTTCATTTTTATTTATAATTTCCTTGTTTTAAGTTTAAATACATTGATTTAGAATTTCAACTTCATTTATCTGATTTTCCTCACAGCAATTCTCTCTAACCAGTGGGTAGGGTTTTTTACCGCTTTCGATTCGCCGTCGACATCAGTGAGATTATTGCACCTTTCTGCTCCCTGCCGCTCCTATAAACGCTCGAGCGTTTGCAGATAAGTTAAATCGACATTTTCCAGCGCCAATTTTTGATTACGAAGATGAAGCTAAAATAGAAGGGAAGGAAGAACGTTAAGAAAGTGAACAGAATGGCTTTCATCTCTGAGGAGGCAAAGCTGCGATACGAGCAAGCTTTACAACAGCGGTCTTTTGCTCAAGAAAAAGGTCTCCTAGTCGAAGCAGAGCACATACAAAGGTACCCGAGTTATATTAGCACTATTATTAAAGAAAGATGCTGGGAAAAACTTTGTGCTGTTCCAGAACCAGCAGTGAAAAATTTAGTGCGCGAGTTTTATGCAAACTTCGAAGGTGATTTGCCCGAAAAGATTCAAGTTCGAACAATTGATGTGGGAATCGGACCCTCTGAAATCAGCGATTTTTACAATCTGGAGCAAGTTGATGATGAGTTTTATAAGTTTGAAGATAATCTATCTCTGGGCTTTCTGAATACGGCTTTGAAGGAAATAGCCGTGCCTGGCACAGAATGGGTGCAATCGAAAACCGGCTTTCTTTCCATTCCTCGGCTTGCCCTGCTTCCCAAGGCCAAGGTTTGGTATCATTTTCTCAAACTCCAGATATTCCCCTCTTCCCATGGTCAACATGTGACAAGAGATCGCGCTATTCTGCTTTATTACATTTTAACCAATAAGAAGATAAATATTGGTTTGGTTATCTACCGGAATCTATGTGCAAATGCCCTGAAACCAAAAGGGCAACTATTATTTCCATCCTTAATTTCTGGGCTTTGTGAAATGGCGGGGGTCTCTTATGACATAGATGAAGAACATCTTTCACCAGGCCCAGTGATGTGCCTATGATCCTGAATTGTCAAGCACAGGCCAATGTATGAATTTTGACTATTTTATTTACTAAATGGTTTGGGAATTTTGTAGGAAAAATGTTTACTTAAAGCTTGGAATTTTAAAGAGGGAATTTGTCTTCCCTTCATCAATTGTGTAACCAAGCTAATTGCATAATTTTTAGTTTAACTTTAATTTGGCAAACATTGGCCTTTTATGTAATTTGGACAAACATTTATTCCTTATATTTAGTCATGCATAATTAGGCATTTAGGGGTAGATTGTGTGGTTAGGATTAGTTGGTGGCATAGATGTTTGGTAAACTCATGAGCCATGAGAGCAACTAGCCCACGTGCAATTAAAGTGGAAATTGGGCCATACTCGTCAACTAAGCCCATAAGCTTATGAAATAAGTCTCAGCCCAGCCCACTTAACCTTACATGAAGCAGCCCAGCCCAATTGAAATCAGTTGAATTACAGCTTGCTCCTCAAATCCACGACAAAGCCCAGCGAGCAGCTCAGCAACAGAGGCGATCTTCAGACGATCTTCAGCAAGCGACCACGGGATTCAGAGATCAACGGCAAGCACTCTGCGAGTACGCGGATTGCTCACCTGGACTAGCTGACCAACCAAAGTCTCTCTTTGCTCTAAGCAAGCGGCCTCGTCAGCATAAGCCCTCCATTTCGCGAACGCCAGCAGAAGCCTTGCAACGGCTAGTTCTTCCTCTGGGTATTTCTAAACCTAGCCACCTTAGGTATTTAAGCATCGCTTTCAGTGTTTGTACACAATGTTTTTGGATCAATACAAACTTATTTTGCTCTTTCTGAAAATCCAGAAGGATTTCTGGTTGCCGTCAAGGTAAGCCACGGCTCTGCCATGAGGAGTGTGCCTCCATTGATCATCAGTCTTACGGTGGCTGTGATCTCTTATTTTCCCTCCCTCTCTGTTATCAGAGTTTAAAAGGCTGAGGATGGCAACCGGGCCCAGCAGTTGTTGCCTTTCCACGGGAAGGCATGCACCGAGAAGCATAACATAAGCTAGCTTCTCGGTCAGCCAAGGGTTTTCCACATTCCTTTTCTCCTCCATTGCATTCTGTCATTTTTCTTCCGTATTCTTTTTTTGAGCCATTTTTACTACATCCTCCGCTGCAAGTTTAATCTGTTTTGTTTTGTGTATTTTACCCCCCTATTTCTTTGTCAAGTGGTATCAAAGCCGAACCTGGCTTTGTGTTGTTTTTATTTTCTCTGTTTGTGTGTTCTGTTCTGTGTTGTCAAACCAATAGCAGTTCCTGTTCTGATTAGCATGTTTATTTTTCATGTCTTCTTTTCTGTTCTATTTTCCTTTGTCTGTTTCTGTCATGTTTTCATTTCTGTTTAGGATATGTTTCTGTTTAGGTTGTTAAACTTATGTCTTAAAGCATGAATTTCTATCTCTATTATTCTGTTTTGGTGCTTAACTGTTGGTGTTGATTTCATGTTTAAAATCACCTTTAGCTAACCGAGTTGTTTGACTGTTGTTTTTGTTTAAATTTCCTGTTCTGTGTCTGTTTTGTTCTCTATTTTTGTCTGTTGTGTTAACTTGTTTATTCTGCATGAATGAACTTGATGTATCTTATCTGTTAACTAAGGTTGTTTTTACTGCATGATCATCATGAACTCATGTTTTGCTAACCAGGTTGCTCCGTTGTGGCTGTGTTACTGTTATCTTGTCTCTTGTATTTATTTTCAATTGTCTTGAATTACACAATTCTCTGCACACAATGAATCTGAATTTATAATTTTAACAGCAAGTCACTTATATGGCTGGCTAACCTCTGTTGAAATTTCAAATTAATTGGACTGGATTTGGGATAATTTTTCTGTTTTGGTACAAGAAGTTGTTTCTAAACCGTGCTTTATACTGCTATTTTAATCTGTTTCTAGTGTAGCCAAGAAAACCAGTGAAATTCTGCTGCAATTTTGGTTTTCTAAAACCAAATTTCTGTTTCTACTGATTGATAAAATTATTTATTGTTCCATCGATTTACAACATATGTTCTGTGCCTTATGTGGTTTTTCAAGCTTTAAACATTCTCATTTAATGACCTATTAAAGTTTCATCAAATCTGTTATGAGCATCGATAGTTGGTTTAGTTTTTACTGATAAAATATTTTGGTCTGCTGATATTACTTTTGCTGTCAGGTTCTTACTTACTGCTGTTCTGCCTTTATCATTGCTACTAATCTCTATTTCCAGCATGAAAACATTCACCTGCATCAAATTGTTGCATCAAATTTATTGCTGTATTTATTATTAACCTTTGAGTTTGTGAAAGAAAAAAATGGCTACTACAAATTGAATTATCTTTTCATGCTAAAACCAAAATTCTTTTTGAACACTAAAACTGCTTCATGTGATATTCAAACCGTTTACTTTAATTTAATGATGATATTTTGAGATTGTGAAAATATTTTAGGTTGCTTCTAGCTGGATTTTTTCTTTCGATCAAGGACAAAATTCTGTTTCATCCAATGATAATTTGCTTGAACTTCCACTGGCCAAAAACTATCTATCCAATTAGTTGCTGCAAGTTGATAATCAGGTTTGGGTATTGATCTATTTTGTTGTAGCAGAGTATTGCTGTTATTTGATATTGTTATTTGCTTATTGGTTCAACATATTTTACAGCAAAATAGCATAACTTAAACAAGACCATAAGTGTAGTAAATCAGCATCTTATAAGTGATTAATACTTGTTGTTTTGCATTATTCATCTGTTGCATTCCTTTGTTTTTAGTGCATTGTCTTTTGTTTTGATTTCAGAATATTAGCAAGTTGCTATTTATTAGCCGAAGGTAAGTGCGTTGGATTGTTTATCAAAATGGTTAGGCATAATCATTCCAATTGTGATCAAATTGATCCTGAGTTTGATTGTCAATTAACAAATAAACTTGTTGAAAATTATGCCCGAGCCGAAAGATTATGGATTAAAAACTATGTACTTTTTCTTGAAGAAAACATTGAATGGTTAATTAAATGGTTTCCTAATTTGTACCTTGAGTATATGCATTTTTTAGAATTAGAAAATGCCATGAATGATGGTTTTAAGGAACAAGATGTTAAAAGTGTATTGTTGGAAGATGTCTTTGATGAATCACCACTTCTGAATTTATTTTGTGAACATTTATATGAATTGGAATGTGTTGATGAATTAGTTTGTGTGGAAGAACTAACTAATTGCAGTAAAGTTGTGGAAGAGCTTTCCCCCCAAAAGGAAGAACTTCATTGCTTGGATAAAATGTTTTCTGCCATACGAAATCGAATAGCTCCTGAGGTTATCATGTGGTATAACCCATTTTATGACGACCCTAGGAAGGAAATTTTAGCTGAAGCCTTTGTTGAGTTGCCCATAGCTAAAGAGGAACCCTTCCAACTTGTGGCTAAAGGTTTGTCGGATCTCCAAACCCGACAAGGCACAACCATGGTAAACACTATAAACCCAAGGTGTGTACCTTTAGATACTTTAATTTCTTGGTTGTTTAAAATTGGATGGTTTGAAAGCTATTTGGATAAGAGTGCTAATTTATCTTGGTTGCTTAATATTAATGAGCATATTAATCTTTTTGACTTGTTTAAAAATAGAGCTTCTATTGTGTCATCTCTTGATTTTTCAAATTGCCTTAGTAAGAAAAATTATGATTTATTGCACTTTATGAGAATGAATCTTCCGTGCATCAACAATAAGTAGTATCATTTTGAAAGGTTCCTAAAATTTGTTTTACCTTTTTGTGGTATGGGACTTATTATTGAAGTTAAACTTTTTGAGTTCATAACCACCTATTTTGGGAAGAATAGTGAATTTAAAGACTTGATTGAAGCTTATTTGTACATTTTCGTAGGGAAGAATTTATTATGTTGGTTTGGTATTGATAATGAATATTTTACTTTTCGATTTATTGGTGATAACTTGTTAACCGAACTTGATTCATATGTTGTAGAAAATGAGTATTTTTCTGTTTTGAGTACTAAAATTAAAGAAAATTTTTGGAGAACCTCATGGTTTCCCAAACCTCTAACGGAAGATGCTAGCCAAGGAGCCACAGGTGAGCCAATTATTATGACTAATACAAGGTATGTATCTCTTGACCATCTACTTGATTGGTTATTTAAAATTGATTGGATGGAAAATTATTTTGATAGTGCATTAAAGGTTCCTCATATTTTGCATAATGGTTGGAATAACTATATAAATTTGGATCTTTCTTTCATTCATCCTCCCTGGCGACATTCCTCTAGTTTCGTAAAGATTATTCTCTGCTTAAATGACATGAGGCTATTAGATAAATTTAGAATCATTGAGATAAAGAATTATGACGATAATGATGTTGTTTGGAATACTTGGGAGTTTATTTTTGACAAATCCATACTTGACTCACCCATGTTCCGTAAGTTTCACTTGCCAAGCTATGACTCTTATTTTATGTCTAGAAATATTTCATCTAATCATTTGATTTCTTGGTTACTTAGAATTGGATGGGTTGATAATTGTTTTGATGGCATTATGAAATTATATGCTTATAACCGAACTCTTTTTGTCCTTACTATATTCATTGGATACAAAAGCAAGTATTATTTGCCCAAACATTATTATGAAGTGATGAAAAGGACTAGAAAGAAAGGAACTAAAGGTAAACCTCTTAACGAGAAGATAAGCCCTCGGATCCCTAAGTGTACATTGACATTTAAGTTGAGTACTAGTTTGATTGAATATCTATTTTTTGTTAATGCTTGGAAATCTTTTTTGCTTGGGAATGACTTGAAATTATTTGGTGATATCGTAACTTGTCCTAAGAATTTTGATGTAAATGCTAAATTTTACTTCAAGCCATACTTTGATAGAATTGAAATAGGTACTCAAATTTTTAATGAAATTATATTGGGGATACCCTTGTTGGGAGATTACACGCATAGTAATTCTTCTTTGTGAACCATTTTTATTTGTTCAATGGATGTGCCATAATGTTATTAACGTTGATTGAATATTATTGGTGGTTAAAAGGCTTTCAATTATTTACATTGATGAATGTTTACTTTTTAACCCTTTTTAAATTCAAAATAATTAGTTCTAATTTTGAAGAACACCTACTTCGGGCGGACCAACCATTAGATTTGAGGTCAAATCTTCAATCACCCAGAGAGGATGATGTGCCTACGATCCTGAATTGTCAAGCACAGACCAAGGTATGAATTTTGACTATTTTATTTACTAAATGGTTTGGGAATTTTGTAGGAAAAATGTTTACTTAAAGCTTGAAATTTTAAAGAGGGAATTTGTCTTCCCTTCATCAATTGTGTAACCAAGCTAATTGCATAATTTTTAGTTTAACTTTAATTTGGCAAACATTGGCCTTTTATGTAATTTGGACAAACATTTAGTCCTTATATTTAGTCATGCATAATTAGGCATTTAGGGATAGATTGTGTGGTTAGGATTAGTTGGTGGCATAGATGTTTGGTAAACTCATGAGCCATGAGAGCAACTAGCCCACGTGCAATTAAAGAGGAAATTGGGCCATACTCGTCAACTAAGCCCATAAGCTTATGAAATCAGTCTCAGCCCAGCCCACTTAACCTTACATGAAGCAGCCCAACCCAATTGAAATCAGTTGAATTACAGCTTGCTCCTCAAATCCACGACGAAGCCCAGCGAGCAGCTCAGCGACAGAGGCGATCTTCAGACGATCTTCAGCAAGCGACCACGGGATTCAGAGATCGACGGCAAGCACTCTGCGAGCGCGCGGATTGCTCACCTGGACTAGCTAACCAACCGAAGTCTCTCTTTGCTCCAAGCAAGCGGCCTCATCAGCATAAGCCCTCCATTTCGCGAATGCCAGCAGAAGCCTTGCAACGGCTAGTTATTCCTCTGGGTATTTCCAAACCTAGCCACCTTAGGTATTTAAGCATCGCTTTTAGTGTTTGTACACAATTTTTTTGGATCAATACAAACTTATTTTGCTCTTTCTAAAAATCCAGAAGGATTTCTGGTTGTCGTCAAGGTAAGCCATAGCTCTGCCGTGAGGAGTGTGCCTCCATTGATCATCAGTCTTACGGTGGCTGTGATCTCTTATTTTCCCTCCCTCTCTGTTATCAGAGTTTAAAAGGCTGAGGATGGCAACCGGGCCTAGCAGTTGTTACCTTTCCACGGGAAGGCATGCACCGAGAAGCATAACATAAGCTAGCTTCTCGGTCAGCCAAGGGTTTTCCACATTCCTTTTCTCCTCCATTGCATTCTGTCATTTTTCTTCCGCATTCTATTTTTGAGCCATTTTTACTACATCCTCCGCTGCAAGTTTAATCTGTTTTGTTTTGTGTATTTTACCCCCTATTTCTCTGTCACCCAGCAATGACACCAACTATTGTTAAGAGGATTGCTGCAGAAGGTTTTGAGGTCCATGAAACAGAGGTTGAAGGTGGCGCCAATGCTGCAAGCAACGCAGAAGCATTATCTAGCAACAGCAACATCCAACAGCAAATACTTGACAGTTTGAAGTTTTTGCATACCAAACTCGACTGGCACGAATCTCATATTGAGACTTTAAAGCAGAAACTTTCTATCCAGGAGATGCTACAATATAAGATGTCGGAAACAGTAAAAAAGTCTCAAACGCAAAAATAGAATATTCTGGCAGTATACCAAGCTGCGTGATACAGCATTGGCAGCTAGCTTTGCCAAGAAACCAAAGGATCCATCTCCTGTTTTCCCACATTTCCCAACAGCACTCTTGAGAGACTCTAATGATGAATCAGAGAATGATGCATAACGACCAGGGAAGTTCTAAATCTCTAGTTTTTCTTTTTATTTTTTGTTTTTTTTTCTATGAACTCAATTTTATGTTAGTTATCTGTAAACTTAATTTTGTTTGGCAGTGGGGACACTGCCAATTTTTAAGTATGGGGGTGAGCAGCATGTTTAATTGTTTAATTTGGTTTTCTGGATTTACTGTTTACTTTGGTTTTCTGAAAGTGTTTAGAATGTTAGTTTTGATTGTTTAAACCTTACTTTATGGAATTTAGTCTTCTGCTTAATTTGGTTTAGTTTGTGGTTCATGTTTTCGTTGCTATATAAAAAAAAAAAAAAACAACGAAGTGTAATTTAATTTCCTAATATCTTTTAATTTAGTAAGTTATTGAATAATGTTATTGTCACATATTATTAGAAATTAATTAAGATTTATTCCCATATGCTTAGTTGTTCCTAACACACAAACTCCTTTGGGTTACTTAGAAATATCATTTTTTCTAGACATTACAATTTTATCTAGATGTCAATAATTTAGTGCTTGATGAAAGAAATTAGCGATTAAAGACTTCTTCTAAAAAAATATATATAATAAATAATAAGTTTGGGGCTTAAAAAAAAAAACAAAAAATTGCAATTTCTTAATCTACTTTCAATTTCGAGTGAGCTTTTTAGATACTCAATGGGTAGAAATAAATTAGAGGAACTTTAAGAGGAACTCCGTTGCATATTTATTGGCTATACTCTTCTATTCTATATGAGTATATATCTTGAGGTGACATTACCGAGTAACCGGAGGACTTCATCACCAATGTTGTCAATCGCGTAAAAAGATAGTGTGACTAAAAGATAAAGTCAATATAAAAATTATTATTGTGTATCCCCTTGACTTATGTTATAAAAAAAAAAAGAGAAGAATCTTTGAAAGCTAATGGATTTAGGAAGGACATTAAAAAATTGACATATTATGATATGAATTGTGATGTTTAGTTTTGATTTTTGAACTTAGCAATTCAAATGGAGTTTGAGCACACACACTTTGAAAATTAGTTTATTTGAAATTAAGTCTATATTGATTGCTTTTAATTGTGATAATGAAATTTTTCAATAATTTACAAGTTATTAGATATTTTGAAATTATACAAAATTTGTTAATGTTAATTTGGGAACTTATTTTTGTTTTGCATCACTCGAGGAAGAGTAATGATTTAAGTTTGGAGGTATTTGATAACTCTTAAATTAGAGTTATTTTATACGATATTTAATTGATAAAACTTACATGATTTGAGTGAATGTAAGAAGAAATTGATGAAATTTACTATAATTGCTATAAGATGCTACATAATCAATACCTTAATTTAATTTAATATATATTTCGTACATATTTTCTATTTTGAGCAAATTTTTCTCTATAATTTGAATTTCAGATTTTCGTATTTGAATGCAAAATTAATAGCGGGAATATCAACTCCAGATGCGGAAGACTTATGAAGAAACATAAAGCAAATCATGGAAAATGAGAAATTTGTTGCGCTAAATATGGGAAAAGAAATGGATATTATTTGGCTGCGTTTTTAATGAGGAAAAACAAAGTCAACTTTGGACACCAACAGTGCAAATGGATGATGGATAAAGAAGGAAAGGGCACTGTGCAGCGGTAGATGTTAAAAAGCAGCGGTAGATGCTGAAAGAAAAGGCACTGTGCAGCGGTAGATGCTGAAAGAAAAGGCACTGTGCAGCGGTAGATGCTGAAATAAAAGCAGCGGTTGATGCTAAAAGAAATAAAAGACAGACACTGGATAACAGTTGAAGTGAAAAAGGGTAGCGGTAAAAGACAAAAGCAGCGGTCGATGTTGAAAGGAGGAAATAAAAGACAGGCACTGGGCAGCGGTCGACGTAAAAAGGGGTAGCACTAAAAGACAAAAAAAACTCAACAAAGAGATTTATGGAAAGAGAGAAAAGACAAAAATCCCGGAAGAAGGTTTAAAAAGGGGAACAATAAAATAAAGAAGATTGGAGAGAGAAAATAGTAGATTACATGCATACCAAACGAGGGAGCATAAAGGAAGAGGGATTATTCTGGCATGGAGGGGAGCTCTGGATCTGGAGAAGACGACTGACGATGATTCTTGATCTTTTTATTCTTCTATTTTTTTTTACTGTTTATGAACAATATTATTTCTGAGTTTTATTTAGTTATGTCTAGTAGCTAAACTTTTCTACTTGGTTGGAACGATAGTACTCGTTACTGTTTTTGCTACGATCTCAGTTTTGTTATGCAATTGTTTATTGAACAATTATTTGTGATATTCCTTACTAAGTCAGATCATATCGATAGATAGGTTGACGATCCATGTTTATATTGTATCGATAGATAGATATAAATTGTTAGATGCATGAATAATTAATTGGATTAAATTGTTACAACGTGGTTAGCATTAATTCGATTGGCAATAAGAATGAGGCAATTGGAAAATTCAATATTAGTTACATTCCTTCAAGGTTGAAAGAAATTCTCAATTGAATTTAACTAGGCAATTCGAAAGAATCCTAGAATTATTTAATTCTTGCTGTTTATAGACAATGCTGCAGAGCATTACTAGAGCATCAGTAGTAAAATTATCGTCACGAAGAAATTGCTCCTAGCCAAGGCTTCCTTTTAATGATTTTATCTCATTTATCCTGTTTTTATTTTGTTACATCATTATTCAGATTTAATTCTAATTATTTTCATCCATCATTTTAATATTTTTATAAGATCTTTATAACAATTAATTCAATTGAGAATATCCTCGTGGGATCGATACTTTACTTATTACTTCGTTAGCGACACGTGCACTTGCGTGAAAGTGTAGAAAATCACTAACAATCACGACTGGGGGTTTTGACAAGGCACCGTATGCAAAGGTGGTGGCCAAGGCTTATCAGTTGGAAGCCTTAGAGACAAAGTTCCAGAAACAGAGGGATTCATCAGAAAGGTTCTATTAGGATGTTCCTCAGCAACAGTAAGGTCGTGGTTGGCAACCACAACAGCAACAAAATCGGGCGTCAAAAGGCTCAATGAGATTGCTGCCTATCCGGACAAGGGAAAAAGACCAATGAGAGCCCCTCAGCTTCCTGTTTGCTCGCGTTACCAGAAGTATCACCGAGGTGAATGCAGACTCCTTAACGGCCATTGCTTTCGATGCGACAAAGAAGGCCATCGCGTCCGGGATTGTCCAATGCCCGAAAGGAGACCGAATCATGCCATGCCAGGGGTTTTTGCATTAACAGAGAACGACGATGATGCCCAGCATACAGCGATCATAGGTACGGTCCCAATGTAGAAGTTTATAGAATAGAGAACCTTCAAATGAGGGAAAAAGTGATTGAGAGACCCTTAAGTCTAAGCGAATTTTGGGGACAAAATTCCATTTAAGGTAGGTGGAATGTAATACCTGGCATTTTTGGTTGGGAAATTATCCCTCGAATTATCGAATGGGATTAGGTTTATATTAATATAATGTGTGTTTTGGTGAAATCTGTTGGAATGTTTAGTGGAAAACTAAACAAAGGAGTAACCAAAACAAATCACTTAGTTAGAAACCAATGGAGGGGCAGTTTAGGTAAGAATTAAGGTAGGTGGGAGGAAGTCAATGGTTGGATGCCAAGTGTCCAAACTTGTTGAGGAAGCCATACAACCTCTCTTCCTCTTTTCCCTTCCTTCCTACGAGAAACACTTCTCTGTTTCTCTCCATTCTCTTATCTTTTTTCTCTCTTCCAAACGAAGTGCAACCATTTCCAAAAAACTGTCTTCTCTTGTTTTCTTCCATTTCTCCGTTAAAGGTTTGAGACCTACCAAGACGAACAACGCTTGCAACTCACGGACAACAGGTAATTTCATACCCGTAGGTTGGCCCTTAAGGCCTTACATCACAGAGGCACTAGGTTTTCTTTTTTGTCGGGTTGTTTTGGGAAGATAAGTTATCTGTATTTCTTTTCACGACATGTGGTGTTATTTCTGTTGTCTGTTGTATTAAGTTTAAGCACTGTAAAAGTTCATGCATACACATTTTTCCCCGAAAGCCATGAAAATGTTTTCTGTACATGTTTTGAAGTTAAGAATGATAAAACCTGTAAGGTAATGTTAGGTTAAGTGTGGGATAGGGACTGGTAGTCTGTTCTGTATCCCTGTAAAGTGCCTGATAGTGCACTTCTGTTACGCCAGTTCCTCCAAGCCCCACTTATACTTTCTGTGCACTCGACGTAATGTAAAGTAATGTTCTATAATGTCATTGTATTCCGAAATGTTCATGCACGGTGACACGGGATCCCTTAGAAAAGGGTCCGTGTACAACCCACAAAAGATAAGAAATGTGTTCAGTGATGAGTGTTGTGCAAAACTTAAATAAAGAGAAGAAAATGATGAAAATAAAATGCAATAAAATAAAATGGAGGAAGATTATGCAATGGCCGAATATTACATGCTAAATGATGGTATGAAATATGAAGAAAAATAAAAGAAAAGGGGATGAAGAGAAGATGTTATGCCGAGATGAAGAATGTGCTAAAAGATGAAGAAAATGGCATTAAAGTAAAGTGGATGTGTGTGATGTAGTGTGGCCGAAATTATGAGTGAGTGTTGTGTGCAAAAGTGATGGAAAAGAAAGTTATGGAAATACCTTCGGCGGTCCCGATGAGCTATCTCACATTTGACCTCTCGGGAGCACGTTTTCTAGGAGGAAAACGACCACCTAGGGCTGGGATTTTCGTCCTCAATTCCAACTCCCAAGGGAGAAGGCGAGGGAATGAGTAAGAATTAACTTAGCAACCCAAGCTAAGTTAATGATGGATGGCTACTCCACTTGGCTCAATGAACCAAGGAAAACACCAAAGGAAACACCTTGGATATTAGGGAAATAGTAGTGTATTAATTTGGGCAAAAGTTGGAATACAATCACCAATGCCATGTATTTATAGAGTCCTAAGGTGTATTAGGGTTTGGCAAGATTGAACGAGGACCATTGGATCAAGGAAATGATCAATGGCTAAGGTTGAAGGGCCGGTGCGCGTGGATCAACGGTGGAGGGCAAAGCAAGCGCGCGCCAATTGACGGCCCACGTGAAGCAGCGCGCTCGTGCCCGGATGCTGCTGCCCGCGCCCAGCTGGCCCGCCCGCTGCCCGCACCAGATGGCGTTGAGGCGCGCTCCAGTGCGCGCAGATCCAATGTCTCTCCTTAAGCCCGCGCCAAATGTCATCGAAGGTTGAGATTTTTACCAAGTCATCAATCCAAGTCTCCACCCACATGTGTACCTACATTTCCTTACCTTTTATTGTGGGCTCTTCCTTGGGCCAAGTCCTCCTTTGGGCTGCATTTGTTGTAGGCTTTTTCCTTGAATATTTGAATAGAATTTCTTCAACCCAAATCCACCACCATACATCTAGTCCTAACCACACAATCTAATGCATGAAATGCAATTATAAAATCCATACAATAAAGGCGAATGTATGCCAAATAAGTTTGAAAAAATAAAATTACACGTTTAAGGGCCCAGGAAGACAAATTCCCATAGGGCTGCCAGAAAGCTCCGTGTGAATGCTCCAATGAATGACATGACAAGGTTTCTCCATATCCTCTGAAGTCGGCTCCCAAGTGAAGTCCATGAGGGGATCAAAACCTGCAAAAAGAGACAATTCATTAGAACATTGAGTGATTAAATTTTGTGCCCGAGTTTGTGATCTTGTGACGGGCCTCTGAGGCATGTCATCCCCTCTGGGTGGCTAAGGATTTGACCTCAAATCTGTTAGCTCAGTCTCCTCTTCATGTCCCAATTCTCCAATATAAGGGGACAAATCTTGCACATTAAAGGTGGATGACACTCCATAATCACCAGGTAACTCCAATTTGTAAGCATTGTTATTTATGCGTTCCAAAATTCTATAGGGGCCCTCAGCTCTAGGCAACAGTTTGGAGCGTCTTTTGGCGAGAAATCGTTCTTTTCTGAGGAGTAACCACACCAAATCTCCAACATTAAAAATTACCTCTTTTCGTCCCTTATTTGCGTGCTTAGCATAATTGGCATTATTTTTCTATATTGTTTAGCGAACCTTTTCATACAACTTCTTCATTTGCTCCGCTTTATTAGCTCCCAAAGGGTTTATTAGGTCCTGGGTTGGAATAGGAATAAGTGTCAGGGGTGTGTTCGGATTAAATCCATAGACTACTTCAAAGGGCGTTTACTGGGTGGTGGAATGAAGGCTTCGGTTGTAACCGAATTAAACTTGGGGTAGCACTATGTCCCAATTGGTTAGATTCTTACCTATGACACTTCGGAGAAGGGTTCCCAAGGTCCTATTGACCACTTCCGTTTGGCCGTCCGTTTGGGGATGGAAAGATGTACTAAAAGAAAGCGTAGTCCACAATTTCTTCCATAGGGTTTTCCAAAAAGTGCTCAAGAACTTGGTATCACGATCGGACACGATAGATTGAGGCACTCCATGGATTCGAACTATTTCCTTGAAGAATAGGTCGGCTATAGCAGCAGAGTCGTAGGTTTTGTTGCAGGCGATAAAATGTGCCATTTTGGAGAATCTATCTACGACCACTAAAATGGAATCCTTATTGCGTCCCGTCCATGGTAACCCCAAAACAAAGTCCATACTGATTTCTACCCAAGGGTGCGTAGGAATAGGTAAAGGCAGGTAAAGTCCTTGGGGTAGAACTTTGCTTTTGGCCCTTTTACAAACAATGCACCTCTCAACATAGTGGTGTACGTCTTTCATCATGTGAGGCCAATAAAATCTTTCCTTTAATAGTTCTAGGGTTTTCTTCTCTCCAAAGTGTCCAGAAAATCCTCCTCCATGAGCTTCTTTAAGAAGACATTGTCTTAAACTGCAATCAAGAATACATAATTTCCCATTCTTGAGTAAAAATCCATCTATAAGACTATATCCTCCTTCAGCCTTATTTTGAAAATCTTGATAAGGCATCCCAAAATCTTTATTGGATTGATATAAAGTCTTGACCCATTCAAACCCAAAAAATCTAACTCTTAATTCCGTCAAGAGGATACGTCTTCAAGATAGAGCATCGGCAACGGCATTATCAGAACCTTTCAAATATTTTAAAATGTAGGGGAATCTTTCCAAGAACTCCACCCATTTTGCGTGTCTCTTGTTGAGTTTGTGTTGGCTCTTAATATGCTTGAGGGATTGATGGTCGGAATGAATCACAAACTCTTTTGAAAGAAGGTAGTGTTGCCAATGTTCTATAGCTCTAATCACAGTATAGAATTCCTTGTCGTAGGTTGAATAGTTCAAAGCAGCTCCTTTCAATTTTTCACTAAAATAAGCAAGAGGCTTGCCATCTTGCATCAATACAGCTCCAATGCCAATTCCGGAGGCATCACTCTTGATTTCAAAAACTTTATTGAAATTGGGAAGTGCCAAAACTGGTGATTGACAGGTTTTTCTTTTATCAAGTCGAAGCTACTTTGGCATGCTGGTGACCAATTAAAGTCTACTCCTTTCTTGGTGAGGTCCGTAATAGGAGCGACTAAGGAACTGAAGTCTTTAATGAACCTCCTATAAAAAGACGCTAATCCGTGAAAGCTACGGACTTCAGTGATGCTATTAGGAGTGGGCCACTCCTTGATGGCTTTGATCTTATCTTCGTCTGCTTCCAAGCCACCCTTAGAAATTATAAAGCCCAAAAAGTAAACATTTTCTTGTCCAAATGAGCATTTAGTCAAATTTCCAAACAATTTAGTTCGCCGGAGAGTTTGAAATAACATCCCGAGGTGGTTGACATGTTGTGGGAGGTCGCGACTATACACCAAGATGTCATCGAAATACACGACAACAAATTTTCCAAGAAAATCCTTAAGAACATGGTGCATTAGCCTCATGAAGGTGCTCGGGGCATTAGTAAGACTTAATGGCATAACCATCCACTCAAACAATCCGTATTTTGTTTTGAAGGCGGTTTTCCATTCATCACCTTCTTTCATCTGTATTTGGTGATATCCGCTCTTCAAGTCTACTTTGGAGAATATTGATGCTCCGCTTAACTCATCTAGCATATCTTCAAGGCTAGGGATAAGGTATCTATACTTAATGGTAATTTGGTTGATAGCTCGACTATCAACACACATTTGCATAGAGCCATCCTTTTTAGGTACCAACAAGGTTGGTACAGCATAAGGGCTTATTGATTCTCTTATGTAACCCCTACCCAATAGTTCTTGGACTTGATCTTGGAGCTCTTTCGCTTCTTCAGGCCTCATCCTATAGGCCGGTCGGTTTGGTAACTTAGCTCCAGGTTGGAGGTCAATTTGGTGTTCTATTCCTCGTATTGGTGGTAATCCGGGTGGTAGTTCTTCAAGGAAGATATCTTGGTAGATCTTAAGTAGGTTTTGGACCGGTAAAGGTATATCTCCAAGCTCCATAACACGGTCTCTAAATAATACTAGAATCATGGTCTTTCCCTTTATGACTGCAGATCTTAACCCCTTTTTTGTTAAGAAAAGATTTTCCTTAATATTTTCTTCCTTCCTAGCTGCATCGTCGTGTGCTATCTGCTCAGGGGTCATAGGACGTAATTTAATGTTCCTACCACCGAATTTCAAACTGTAATTATTGAGGAATCCATCATGCTGCACCCTACGGTCATACAGCCATGGTCTACCCAATAAGAGATGACTTGCGTTCATAGGAACGACATTGCAAAGAACCGCGTCCTTATACTTTCCAATAATGAAATTGACGGTTACTTGTTTCGTCACCTTGATGTCATCCCTATCGTCCAACCATCTTAACTTATATGGTTTAGGGTGGCTAGTTGTCTCCAATTCAAGCTTTTTCACCATATCTTGGGAAGCCACGTTGACGCAACTTCCACCATCAATAATCATGGAACAAACTTTGTCCTTGGCTGCACATCTACTTTGAAAAATATTTTCACGTTGGCAGTCTTCCTTCTCATTCTTAGACATGAGGGCTCTTCGGATGACCATTAAAAGTGGTCCTTCTTGAGCAACACATTCATCTGAGTCGTGTTCACTCTCGTCTTCTACCTCTTCTTCTTCTCCTTTTTCGAGGTATTGACCTTCATCATTCTCACTTTCCCATTCTCCGGTCGAATCCTTAATAACCATCACTCGACGGTTAGAACATTCATTTGCGTAATGTCCCTTGCCTAAACACTTGTAGCATTGGACATCACGAGCTCTTTGTCCTTTAGACGTGTTCGCTTGATTTTTATCCATCAGAGGGGGTTTGTCTTGGTTGAAGGGTGTTTTGGGTGGCCAATTACGGTTAAGTGGCTTTTTCTCTTCGTTCTTCCATGGAGGTTTGGGTTTGTCTTGATCTAGGTGCCTAGGTGGAAATTTAGTTGGAAAGTTGGTCTTGCGTTTTTGCTTGAGTTGTCTTTCCACTGTGAGGGCAAGTTGTATGACTATGTCCATGGCCTCCAATTGTTGAACTTCAACCGCGTCGCCAATATCACGGTTCAAACCTCGGATGAATCTTGTGATGAGTTGTTCTTTAGGCTCATCAATAGCACAACACATATTGAGAGTCTCAAATTCCGTGAGGTACTGATCAACCGAGAGAGAATTTTGTTTAAGGTTGTGAAGTTGATGGAAGAGTTCGTATTTGTAATGTCGGGGAACGAACCTCTTGTGCATTATGTCTTTCATGGAATTCCAGGTTGAGACGGGGTATCCTAATGTTCACATTCTTTGGTTTGTAAGGTTAGACCACCACAGTGCTGCGTGGCCCGTTAGTTCAAGAGAGGCTAATTGGATCTTTACTCGCTCGGAGTAATCATGGCACTCGAAAACTCTCTCTACCTTATCAATCCAATCAAGATATGTGTGTCCGTCACATGTTCCATTGAAAGGGGGAATGGACATCTTAACATTACGGAGGTTGTTGTTGTCCCTACGACGATTTGGTCGGTACTCTTCGTCATCTTCCATCCAATTCTCATCCTCCGAATTAACATAATGTGGTCTTCTTCTTTGGGGATCAACCCACTCCTCTTCCTCTACGGGTGATTGAAAAGGTGCTCTACGCCTAGGGCGTTCGGGGATAATCCTAGAGGAAGTCTCTTGAGAAGGGACACGTTCATGGGATTCTCTACGGGGAGGATTGTTCAATAATGATTGGATTTGTTGGGCAAGATTACTAACAACGCTCGTTAAGGCATCGATTTGTCCTTGCATGCCTCCTTGCGCGCTAGTTTCACCTTCATGACGCGTGTGTTCAGGTGGGGGAGTATCCCTAACCCGAATTGGTTCTTGATGTGGTGGATCTCGAATGAATCCACTTCGATTAGTCATAGTTAAGTGTTTTAATTAAATTCAATTTTTTTTTTGTCTAAGTTAATTTTTTTTTTCCTAAATTAGTGAGATGTTTATCTTCTTAATGTCTTAGGAAATTTTAAGCACTAAGGGATACTCTTAGCTAAGACAAAAGGAAAATGGTGAACATGCTCAAATAGGTCATCAACTTAACAATTTTAATTAACACTTAGCAATTTAACTAAAGAAATGAATATTTACTAATCACCACAAATTTTCAATAAATTCAACCAAGTTATCAACTTTTACCTAAGATCACTTATAGTAATATTAAAAATAACTAATGAACTATAAAAACAGCAAGTAATTAAATTTAGAACTCCAATTAGATCAAGATAACATGCTGAAATTCAATTTAAACATAGCAGAATTTTCATGTAGTGTTTGGTTCAATTTTGCCAATTTAATTCATGTTATTGCTAAATTCTTATAACCCAATTTCGTGCATTCAATTAACAGCATATAATAGGTGAGTTTTTAAGCTAAAACAAGAGCAACATTCAGCAAATTAATAGGCAAATTTTGAGCTTATCATAAAAATGCAAAAATCGAAGAGATAAGTCAATAATAATCCGATTTCGTTAATAATAGATCTAAACCGATTTTAGGCACCAAAATTTCCAGAAATTTAATATAGTTATCGGACAATATCTAAGTATTAAAACATGGCTCAAATGATAACAAGATAAGCTAAATAACTCAAGCCAATAACATACTAAAAACCGTGAAGGAATAAGCAAAATGTGAACCGATTTTTGTAATTTTCAATTTAAGCCAATTTCATGCTTCATTTTCTATAATATTTCCAGCCAACTTTTAGCTTAGATTTAGGTGGAAATGTTGATTCAAACAAAGCAAAATAAATGGCAAAACCGAGGCACAAAACAAAGAAAAACCAAGAACAAAGTAATGAAAATGCAATACTAACCTTGGCCAATTTTAATCCATATTGCATACCATATTTTTCCACAATAGTTCAAGCAATAAAATGGCAATAATAATGGCAGCAAAAATAATGGTTAGGTTAGCACAAAGTTAGCACAAAGTTAGCACAAAATATAAAGAAATTAATGCTAAAAATAAAACGAGCCGTTATCCCAGTTTTGTGCCGACTTTGACTATTGTCATGGCAACTAAAACGCATAATAGGAAGCTTTGTGTGTAATAACCCGAAAATTTTACCTAGTAAATTAAAAATCTTGTTAGAATTTCTGTGAGAGATTTTAACAGGTTAGCTAGTTTATTAAAACTTAAGATTTTATTTGGAAGAGGATTTCTAAAATTTTAGGTCGAGGGGGGGGGGGGGGGGGACGCGAACTTAACGGAAATATGAAAGTTCAAACATGTGAGGGCGATTTAGTAATTAAGTTAACTAAAAATAAAAAAAAAATTAATAGAAAACTGAATGGCTTCACGAAGAAGCCATTCAATTTCTACAACCCGAGCGCCCGAACAGAGGAGCCCGAGCGACGATCCTCCTCCGGCGACCACGCAGTTTCGGCCACCGTTCAGACGAGTGAGCTCCGGCGAGAAGAAATCTCTTTCTCCCTCTTTGATTGCGTGCTCAAGTCTTGACGAAAAGTGGTGAGTTTCTCCTCCCTGTTTTCCTCTCTGTCAATCGGCCAAGGTGTAGTCTGAGTGATGAGCGAATTAGGGTTATTTCTTGGTTGTTTTGTGACGAAAATTTGGGGGATTTAGAGGTGTGAGAGTGGTGATCCTCAGTGGACTGTGGTACCTCGATTTTCAGAGAGAAAACTGTGAAGGGGGAGTTCTGTGATTTCGGATTTCTGGATTTGGAAGCCTTAATTTCTGCTAAATTATGCTTAATAGGCTAGAATGTGATAGATTAGTGAGGAATTGAGCAAAATTGGTTGAAAAATCGAAAGGGGGAAATTTGGCTTTAAAAAAACCAGTTCTGATTTTAGGGTTTTTGGCCTAGCCATGACTAATAGTTTTAAAATTTCTTTTGGTATGTTAAACTAGGTTGTTAGAGGAGTACGTGGTCACTGAAATCGTTCGATTCTGATAACCGACGCAAAAATTATGTGTGATCGAAGTTTCGGGTTGGTTTTTAATCGGACCAAGTTAGTGACCCATTTAGTTAGTTGTGAGTTGGTGACACGGGGTCCCTTAGGGAAGGGGCCCGTGTATAAACCCACAAAATATTCAAGAGTGTGCTCGGGTGTGTGGTTGTGAAAATGGATGAAATAATAAAGCAAAAGTTAAAATAAAGTGCAAGAAACTAAAATGGAATTAGCTAATATGATGGCCGAAATTTAAATATGCTAAATGATGGAGAAGAATAAGAATAAAAATAAAAGAAAGGGGATGAAGGGTTAGAAGATGAATATAGAGAATAAAATGCAAGAAATAAAGGTGTAGTGTGTGAGATAGTGAATGCCAAAATGTAGAGATGATTGTGTGTGAAATGAAGACAAAAAAAATAAAGGAAATACCCTTGGCGGATCAGTAGAGCGATCTTACGGGTTAAGCTCTCGGATAAACGTTTTCCGGGAGGAAAACGACCACCGTAGGCCGGGGATTTTCTTCCTCGTTCCAACTCCCAAGGGAGATGGTGAGGGAATGAATAAGAGCTAACCTAGCAACCCAAGCTAGGTTAGCAATGGAGGCTAACTCCTCTTGGTTCAAAGAACCAAGGAAAAACTCTAAGGAAAACCTTGAGAGAATAGGGAAATAGTAGTGTATTGATTTGGGCCAAAGTTGTCTACAATCACTAATACCATGCATTTATAGAAGTCCTAGGTGGATTAGGGCCCTTGGATCAAAAAGGATGGAGGGCCAAGATCAAGGCAAACAAGCACACATCCTAGGGAGGAGATGAATGCTATGCCTAAATGGATCAATGGAGGGAATCTTGCCACATCATCAATCCATGTTGCCACTAACTTTTGTACTTGCAAAATTATACCTTTTTTTTGTGGGCTCTTCTTTGGGCCAAGGCTTCCATTGGGCTCCATTTGTTGTAGGGCCTTTTCCTTTGAATATTTTGTTGAATATCTTCAACCCATAATCCACCAACATACATCTAACCCTAACCACACAATCTAATGCATGATATGCAATTATAAATTATCCTTACAAAAAGGCTAATGTATGCCAAATAAGTTTGAAATAAAAATTACAAATTAATGGGCCGGAAAGACAAATTCCCATGGGCCAAATGGTGACTCCTCCAAGTGCTCCTTATGCATTCCTCCCATAAATTATACTTACAAAAGAAAAACACGTAATAAGTAGGAAGATTATATAAAGCTTGGGACTTTACTAATTTTTCTTTTAATTGCAACCCGAGGCACGTCATCCTCTCCGGGTGATTTGAGGATTTGACCTCAAATCCGTTGGTTGACTTCTTCCTAAAAAAGGTCTACTATGATTTCTTGTTTGCTCTTTGAAGGTTCAAATTTGAGTGTCATAAGGGGATGGTCTTTCGTTTCAGTGAGCTTCACCAAGAGATGTGTAAAATGGAAAAGGTTAAGGATGGTCTTACGAATGTTTTCTTTGGTGGGGGTGAAAAAAATTGAATTCAACGGCTACTTTGAAGGGCGATCGCTCGGTAATGGAAGAGAATTTTCCAAAGTAGGTGAATCTGACAATTAGTAAGGTAGAAATGCTAAAATCCTTCAACCAAAGAAATAGTCCAATAAATCTTAAGACCACAAAAGAAAATTTTCTACCAATTGATCTTTAACTCTAGTTCTATGGTAGAATTTATGATAGCAAAACGGTGGGGAATGAGGTTTTGGTAAACCACCAAATTGAAGGAAAGAGCGTTTGTTGGTAACAAAGAGAAATAATTTTCTACTCGTGCGTGTAGCTCTAAGAAATGATGTAGGAAAGCAATAGTTAGGCTCAATGTCATAAACTAACATCTTCCTAATCAAGGGGAATGGTAGGAAAGTTTCCTCAAATTTTGGAAAGGGAAGAAAATGAGTAATAATCATATTTCCGATACCAAAAATAATTTCTTCACTTAATTCTCCCTTTTCTTGAAAACACAAGATGTCATCCGATTGTATCTCTTCAATATAGAAAGGATTGGAACACCACTTGTTGGGATACGACATCTCTTCACCGTACAAGGGATTATCATGCCAACTGATATGAGGGGGTTCTTGTTCCCTTGACGATACCAACCCAAACTTAGATATTAAAAGATTTTCTTTAATTTGTCCTTCCTTACGAATAGCTTCATCACGTGCCACTTTCTCTGGAGTCATTGGAAGCAATTTAATTTTCCGTCCTCTAAAATTAAAGACGTATCGATTGAGAAATCCATCATAATGTACCCTACGGTCGTAGTGCCATGGTCGTCCTAGTAAAATGTGGCTGGCACTCATTGGAACAACGTCACAAATAACCGAGTCTTGGTATTTTCCTATAGTAAAATCTACGGTTACTCGCTTGGTTATCTCGTGCTCATTTTTGTCGTCCAACCATTGAAGCTTATAGGGTGTAGGATGATTAGTGGCTACTAGCCCTAATTTATCGACTATGTCTTGAGAGGCCGCATTTATGCACATTGCATACCATAGTTTTCCATAATATATTAAGCATCAAAATGACAATAATAATGGCAGCAAATATAAAAGTTAGATTAACACAAAGTTAGCACAATAATATAAAGAAAATAATGCGGAAAAATAAAGGAGCCGCTATCCCGGTTTCGTGCTATATTTTGGCCGAAGCCAAATGCAACTAAAACACATTGGGAAGCCTTGTGGCTCTGATACCACTTGACACGGGGTCCCTTAGGGAAGGGGCCCGTGTATAAACCCACAAAATATTCAAGAGTGTGCTCGGGTGTGTGGTTGTGAAAATGGATGAAATAATAAAGCAAAAGTTAAAATAAAGTGCAAGAAACTAAAATGGAATTAGCTAATATGATGGCCGAAATTTAAATATGCTAAATGATGGAGAAGAATAAGAATAAAAATAAAAGAAAGGGGATGAAGGGTTAGAAGATGAATATAGAGAATAAAATGCAAGAAATAAAGGTGTAGTGTGTGAGATAGTGAATGCAAAAATGTAGAGATGATTGTGTGTGAAATGAAGACAAAAAAAATAAAGGAAATACCCTTGGCGGATCCGTAGAGCGATCTTACGGGTTAAGCTCTCGGATAAACGTTTTTCGGGAGGAAAACGACCACCGTAGGCCGGAGATTTTCTTCCTCGTTCCAACTCCCAAGGGAGATGGTGAGGGAATGAATAAGAGCTAACCTAGCAACCCAAGCTAGGTTAGCAATGGAGGCTAACTCCTCTTGGTTCAAAGAACCAAGGAAAAACTCTAAGGAAAACCTTGAGAGAATAGGGAAATAGTAGTGTATTGATTTGGGCCAAAGTTGTCTACAATCACTAATACCATGCATTTATAGAAGTCCTAGGTGGATTAGGGCCCTTGGATCAAAAAGGATGGAGGGCCAAGATCAAGGCAAACAAGCACACATCCTAGGGAGGAGATGAATGCTATGCCTAAATGGATCAATGGAGGGAATCTTGCCACATCATCAATTCATGTTGCCACTAACTTTTGCACTTGCAAAATTATATCTTTTTTTTGTGGGCTCTTCATTGGGCCAAGGCTTCCATTGGGCTCCATTTGTTGTAGGGCCTTTTCCTTTGAATATTTTGTTGAATATCTTCAACCCATAATCCACCAACATACATCTAACCCTAACCACACAATCTAATGCATGATATGCAATTATAAATTATCCTTACAAAAAGGCTAATGTATGCCAAATAAGTTTGAAATAAAAATTACAAATTAATGGGCCGGAAAGACAAATTCCCATGGGCCAAATGGTGACTCCTCCAAGTGCTCCTTATGCATTCCTCCCATAAATTATACCTACAAAAGAAAAACACGTAATAAGTAGGAAGATTATATAAAGCTTGGGACTTTACTAATTTTTCTTTTAATTGCAACCCGAGGCACATCAGTTGGGTTAAGTTAGAAATGTTAGTTTTAGGATAAATTGGCGAGTTTAAGTCTATGTACTAACGTGGATTTTGAATTGTGCTAGGTGAAGCCATAGGTGACGTGACATGCCAAACCCGAGCTAGCTAGGATGCCAGGTAAGTAGTAGTGTGGGTGTAAATGTCTGATAGTCGCCCATAAGGGCCTACACCATAGTTGTTCGCATGTTGTGAGTCGTGTGTATGTCGTGAGTATGTCATGAGTAGTCTGTATATGACGTGTAGGTGCAGTCGTCGTTAGTGGTATGTTATGTGACTTGTGCAGGGTGTGGGTTAGTTTTATGCAGGTTGTGAGTCGTAGGTACGCGTGTGAAGTGATGGGGATGTGGAGTTGTCGTCAGTTGGTCATGGTACACCACCGTTGTTTGCATGTTGTGAGTCGTAAACACGTTTTGAGTAGTCCGTATGTGATGCGGTCCTCGAATTCCGAGTGGGACTCGGGCCGGAGGTGAGGTGCTCTGCGAATTCCGAGTGGGACTCAGGCCGGAGGTGATGTGCTCCGCGAATTTCGAGTGGGACTCGGGCCGGAGGTGATGTGCTCCGCAAATTTCAAGTGAGACTCGGGCCGGAGGTGAGGTGCTCCGCGAATTCCGAGTGAGACTCGGGCCAGAGGTGATGTGCTCCGCAAATTTCGAGTGGGACTCGGGCCGGAGGTGATGTGCTCCGCGAATTCTGAGTGGGACTCTGGCCGGAGGTGATGTGCTCCACGAATTCCGAGTGAGACTCGGGCCGGAGGTGATGTGCTCCGTGAATTCCGAGTGGGACTCGGGCCGGAGGTGAGGTGCTCCGCAAATTCCGAGTGGGACTCGGGCTGGAGGTGATGTCCGAGTGGGACTCGGGCTGGAGGTGAGGTGCTCCGCGAATTCCGAGTGAGACTCGGGTCGGGGGTGATGTGCTCCGCGAATTCCGAGTGAGACTCGGGTCGGAGGAGGTAAGCAGGTTAAGGGTCGTAGATACGTATGTGATGGGAAGTCGTCGGTAGTTGGTCAGTATGTAAGCAGTGAGCTTTGTGAGGGTTGTGGGAGTAGGTAGTGAGCCTTGTGAGGGTTGTGGGACGGTTGTACGTAGGTAGTGAGCCTTGGGAGGGTTGTGGGACGGTTGTAAGTAGATGGTGAGCCTTGTGAGGGTTGTGGGACGGTTGTACGTAGGTAGTTAGCCTTGGGAGGGTTGTGGGACGGTTGTACGTAGATGGTGAGCCTTGTGAGGGTTGTGGGACGGTTGTATGTAGGCAGTGAGCATGGTGAGGGTTGTGGGACAGTCGTACGTATGTTGTGGGCCTTGTGAGGGTTGTGAGATAGTTGTACGTAGGTAGTGAGCTTTGTGGGGATTTTTGGAACGGTTGTATGTAGGTGGTGAGTCTGGCGGGTTTGTGGGTAAGTTGTGCGTAGGTGGAGAGTCGGTCATGCGTAGGTTGTAAGTTTGGTGAGGTTGTGGGTCATGGTATGTAAGTTGTGAGTCTTGCATACGTGGTGAGTCGTAAGTACTGATGTGGACGAGAAGCTGTCGATAGTTGGTCATAGTGTAGGATGTGAGTCTTGTGTGTGTTGTGGCCATAGGTACGTATGTGTATGTGTAGTCATTGTTAGTTGTACGTTGTGAGTCTTGCATACGTGGCGGGTTGTGGGTATGAGTTGTGAGTTCTGTGTAGGTCGTGGGATAGTTTTGTGTAGGTTGTGAATCTTGTGTAGGTCGCGGCCTAGTTGTGTGTATGTTATGAGTCTTGTGCAGGTTATGGGTTGTAGGCACATTTGTGATGCGATGCGGTGAGATGACGACAACGTGTGTAGAGACCTGCATGTGTTAGGATTGCATAACCAGTTTTCATGCTTCACGTTTATTTTCCAGCACTTTACTTGCTAATTTTTGAGCTTACGGTGTGTTTTGTGGTGTAGGTACTGCTGAGCTAGTGGGTGTGTACCTAGAGTTTGACTAGGAGTAGGTGGCAGTTGGTGGCGTGCGACCAGGGCCCCGGTTGATGACAGTGTTAGGGCGACCCGACCCAGGAAGAGCTGTAGCATGGTGTTGATGGGGGGTAGGACTTTTGTCTTTTGTGGGGGTATTTGTATTTGTTGTATATAGTCATAGTTAAGGGTGATATGTCACCCTATACTGTGAACTTTCTTCGTTTTGGTCGATAGCATTTTCGTTCTGTTATGATGATTGTTTGGAGATTTCGTAGACTGGATAGTTTTGTAGGAGTATTCTGGATTGGTTGGGATTTATTCGTTTGCAAGTACTTAGCATTTTGGGGGCGCCATTTTCAGGCGTTACTCTGCCGAAGTTTTTGGGGAGGACGCCGTGGTGCTTAATGGTTAGGAATAAGGAAAATTAGTGAGTCGTTTAGCTCAGAGTAGTCCCTGTAGCGAACCGGGAATCCGGGTGGGTTTTCGGGGCGTTACATTGTGGCTCTGATACCACTTGACACGGGATCCCTTAGAAAAGGATCCGTGTACAACCCACAAAAGATAAGAAATGTGCTCGGTGATGAGTGTTGTGCAAAACTTATATAAAGAGAAGAAAATAAAATGTAATAAAATAAAATGGAGGAAGATTATGCAATGGCCGAATATTACATGCTAAATGATGGTATGAAATATGAAGAAAAATAAAAGAAAAGGGGATGAAGAGAAGATGTTATGCCAAGATGAAGAATGTGATAAAAGATGAAGAAAATGGCATTAAAGTAAAGTGGATGTGTGTGATGTAGTGTGGCCGAAATTAAGAGTGAGTGTTGTGTGCAAAAGTGATGGAAAAGAAAGTTAAGGAAATACCTTTGGCAGTTCCAAGGAGCTATCTCACGTTTGAGCTCTCGGGAGCACGTTTTTCCAGAGGAAAAAGACCACCTAGGGCTGAGATTTTCGTCCTCAATTCCAACTCCCAAGGGAAAAGGCGAGGGAATGAGTAAAAATTAACTTAGCAACCCAAACTAAGTTAATAATGGAGGGCTACTCCACTTGGCACAATGAACCAAGGAAAACACCAAAAGGAAACACCTTGGATATTAGGGAAATAGTAGTGTATTAATTTGGGCAAAAGTTGGAATACAATCACCAATGCCATGTATTTATAGAATCCTAAGGTGGATTAGGGTTTGACAAGATTGAATGAGGACCATTGGATCAAGGAAATGATCAATGGCTAAGGTTGAAGGGTTGGTGCGCGCGAATCAACGGTGGAGGGCAAAGCAGGCGCGTGCCAATCGACAGCCCACGTGAAGCAGCGCGCGCGTTCCCGGATGCTGCTGCCCGCGCCCAGCTGGCCCGCCCGCTGCCTGCACCAAATGGCGTTGAGGCGCGCTCTAGCGTGCGCAGATCCAACGTCTCTCCTTAAGCCCGCGCCAAATGTCATCAAAGGTTGAGATTTTTGCCAAGTCATCAATCCAAGTCTCCACCCACATGTGTACCTGCATTTCCTTACCTTTTATTGTGGGCTCTTCCTTGGGCCAAGTCCTCATTTGGGCTCCATTTGTTGTAGGCTTTTTCCTTGAATATTTGAATAGAATTTCGTCAACCCAAATCCACCACCATACATCTAGTCCTAACCACACAATCTAATGTATGAAATGCAATTATAAAATCCATACAATAAAGGCAAATGTATGCCAAATAAGTTTGAAAAAATAAAATTATACGTTTAAGGGCCCGAGAAGACAAATTCCCATAGGGCTGCCAGAAAGCTCCGTGTGAATGCTCCAATGAAGGATATGACAAGGTTTCTCCACATCCTTCGAAGTCGGCTCCCAAGTGAAGTCCATGTGGGATCAAAACCTGCAAAAAGAGGCAATTTATTAGAACATTGAGTGATTAAATTTTGTGCCCGAGTTTGTGATCTTGTGACGGGCCTCCGAGGCATGTCACACAGCATATGCATCCCTGCATTTTTATATGTTCTTACTGAGTCCTAGGCTCATAGTTGAACTCCCTGTTGTAGGTACGGATCCCGTGGATGAGGACTTTGTGCCTCAGGCCGATGTGTAGGTGCTGTTGGCGGAACGAGCTTACGGGGGTTGGTTGTGGCAGCCAGACATATTTTGATTATGTGAGGGTATTTTAAAAGTGTATGTCTGGTTCTGTACTACTTTTTGAAAGTTTAAACCGATGTATAGACTCTGTGTAAATGTTTTTAAAACCCTCTGTATTTGACAGTTGTAAATATATTTTGAAGTATTCTGGAACTGCTTGGAGTTCTTCTTTTAGGTTCTGCATGATTGCCTTGAGTTTTGATGC
The DNA here is from genome assembly GCA_022432975.1 of Begonia masoniana. NCBI lineage: Eukaryota > Viridiplantae > Streptophyta > Magnoliopsida > Cucurbitales > Begoniaceae > Begonia > Begonia masoniana. The sequence continues at coordinate 31,323,121 of CM039510.1, forward strand.
TTTTGTGTCAAAAGATGTAAGTTGTCCATTTTGCCTGTAAAACCGTCATCCACTCTATATCATCCGCTCCTGTCATCCACCTTATGTCTTCCACCTTATATCATCCACTCCTGTCATCCACCTTACGTCTTCCGCCTTACGTCTTCCCCCTTACGTCTTGTCTTCCATTTTATGTCTTCCGTTTTATATCATCCGCTCCTGTCATCCACTCCTGTCATCCACTTTACATCTTCCAGTTTATGTCTTCCAAATTATGCCTTCAATTTCTCGTCTTGCCATTTTAAAAGTTCAAAAAAATAAAATAAAATATGTCACGTTTTCTAAAAAATGTCCGGAGTGATGGCTCCTCGACCCTGATCGGGTCTGGGGTCATCACAACTCCTCCTTGATAGATTTTTAGGATTTGACCATTGGTTTTGAAAGTTTTCTTTGAATTAGTTTCAAGTTTCTCTTACAGGATGAGTTTCAACTACTTGAAATGACCTGACCATATTGATTTGAGCTTTCTTGAAAACAGTTTGAGTCAAAATTGAATAACAACACCAACTGCCCAACATCAATATGGTCATCCCAATATTAGTAGTTTGATAGCTTGGCAGTTTGTTCAATGGGACATTTATGTGCATCTTGTCACGACCCGAGGAGGGGTTGGGGAAGAAACGCCGGGTCAGGCGACCCGATCCCCAGAAAGGAAGCCTGATCACTCAGCTCAAGGTTACAGATTAGCAGCATAACAGTTTGAAACAAGCCAAGCCCACAAGATAATTAATCCCAAGCAGATAATATAATAACATTATAACTTAATCTGTAATATCCGGCTCGTACGGATTCTTGGGAATATTATTATTATATTATTGGATGGCATTTTTGTAAATATGTCAAAACAGATCCGTTTTACGAAAAGAAAGCGTCATGACGATCCTAACAATTAATAGGAATTTTAAAGAAATTTAGGGAATTTTTGGAATAATGTCGATATATTCCGAATAAATACGCTTTTCGTAATATAATGGACGTTTTAGTAAAAATAGTAAAACGAGGTCCGATTTGTGAACAGACAGTTTTAATAGAACCCAGATATTAAATTGGAATATTTGGAGAAATAAGGAAATTGCGGAAAAACCGAATTGGTAGACTAATTAAAGAATTAAGCATAGAATTAATATTAGAATTATTATTATTATTATTTTTATTATTATTTTAAATTAAAACAACTGAATGGCAATTTATGCCATTCAGTTCTTCGCGACGCCGAGCCCGACGCCGAGAGAGACGAGGGCGAGCAGCGACGACTCTTCTCCGGCGACCACGCGGCTCCGACCACCATTCCGACGTGCAGACGCCGTCGAGCTGAACCAGAGCGCGGTTCGGCCTTCTCCGCGCCAGACCCGACCGAAAACAGGTTGAGCTTCCTCCCTGTTTTCGTTTTGTTCATGGCCGACGGTGGCGAGCTCGATTGAGCTCCGTCCACCGGCCCTTTTTGGTTGCCTTAAACGTCAATTGGCCGAGCTCGGTGCTGGCATGGATTGCCGAGCAATGAGGAGCTCGGATTTTGGGAAAAACCGAGGGGCTAGGTTTTGGGATTTCGGGTTTTGCTTAGTGTAGCTTCGATTTTTGATTAGATATTGTTAATTGAGTGTATATGTGGTTGATTGGCGAAGAAATTGATGGAATTTGATGAAAAATCAAAAATGGGGATTTTTCGGGTAAAGGGCAGTTTCGGGTTTTTGATAAATTGACCTAGCTCCGGTCGTTTGTTTTTAAATTCCTTTTGGCATATTAAAATAGGTTATTAGAGGAGTACGTGGCCGCTGGAATCGTTCGATTCCGATAACCGACGCAAAAGTTATGCGCGTTCGAAGTTTCGGGTCGGTTTTTACCGAACCCAAATTAGAGTCCAAAATTAATAGGTTTATGGTAATTAACGATATAAAGGACGTATTGAACGTTATTGGACGGAATTAGAGTGAATTGTGAGAAATGTTAAAATTGAAGAATTTTCGGGTTTTTAGGGAAACTCGTTAATTGTGATTTTAAACTATCGAGCGTTAATCGTTGTTTAAATACTTCGATTAGTTAGGTGAAGATTTTAGGAAATTCATTAGTTAAGGTTTTTGTTAAATTTGGACATATTATTGTTTAAGTTCGTATTAACGACAAATTGATAACAATTGCGTAGGTGAACCACGCTCGTGGACGGAGCTAGCCTTGCAACGGACGTCAGGTAAGTTCTCGTGATTCCTTTCCGGCCGATTGGCCTACACCGTGCTTCGAAGTCGTTTTCGAGGATTTTGATGACGCGCTAGTTTATATTGCTTTGGTTGGGTAGTTAGGTTTAATTGTTTTGTAGGTTAGGTTTTCTTTTACAGTCTTGATGGTACGTATGCTGAGTATTTAAATTATGTTATGAACTGTTCATGCATCACGTGTTTTAAAAGAAAAGCATGAAAATGAATTTCCGCACGATGTTTTTAACTTGGCGATGTGGCCTGGAGAGGGGCAGGACCTACTGTGGAGGCCGATTACGGGCTGGTCACAGTACCACATCTATTATGTACTCACAATGTGGCCTGGAGAGGGGCGGGACCTACTGTGGAGGCCGACTACGGGCTGGTCACAGTACCACATTTATTATGCACTCATACGATGGTCATGCGAGGTGGGGCTCAGGCACGGCTGTACGTGTTGTAAGCGTGTACCCCCCTCTTCTAACTGGAAAGAGTAGTCCGCCCGCTGGATGTGCTCTCTCTAGTTAGAAGGATTAGATCTCGGTGATCCTTAATGAATAAATAAAGAAAATGCTGCATGATTTCTGAACTCACACGCATAGCATAGCATGTAGTTGCATTTACTAGAGCTTACTGAGATTTTTATCTCATAGTGTGTTGTATGGTGTAGGTGACATAGACTTCGAGATACCAGGTGAGGACGATGTCCCTCCACCTGAGGCATGAGTCCAGTTGATCGAGGGTGGCTGCGGTGGTGTGCTGGCAGCAGTCGAGGCTTCATTGACCCGTGGGGACGTATGTATAGCTTTTGGGGGCCCGTTTTAGGACATTTTGAGTTTGAGAACTGTATAGATATTTTAGGATGATTATCGTTTTGAGATTCTGGAACTGCTTGGTTTAAACTGCATTAACGTTATAGAAATGTTTTGAAATGTTTTTAGGTGGTTACGGATAGGCTCGGTTTTTAGAGCTATCCATGCCATTTGTTTTTAAGAAGTTTTATCACGTATTGGAGTATGTCTTAATCGTAAGTAAGTCTAGTGATGATCGGCAATGAAATTGAAGAAGTATTGAAGTGTTTAGTGTTTTTTTTTAAATACGAAGGAGAAAGGAGAATTTGCTCTCTGGAATCGTATTCCAGAGAGCTGAATATTTGAAGTGTTTGCTCTCTGGAAATTCCAGAGAGCTAAGTGTTTTGTTGAGAGAAATCAGATGTGTTAAATGCTGAAGAAATGATGAAGTGTTGAAACATGAAGGGTTGAAGTATTTGAAGAAGAGGGATCGCTGCATGTGCAGCGATCGATCTCTGCAAATTGCAGAGATCGATCGCCGCCCTTATTATGTAGTGCAGCGATCGATCTCTGCAGTTTGCAGAGATCAATCGCTGCTTGTTAACATATATGCAGCGATCGATCTCTGCTGCAGCGCAGAGACCGATCGCTGCCTTGGTGCAGCGATGCAGCGCTCAGTCGCTGCATATAGCAGCGACTGGTCGCTGCCACAATTGTCACGGGTTGGACAGTTTTGTCCTCCCGTCTTAAATTAAAGTTTTAATTAAATGTTTAATAAATTTAGTTGATTTTATAGTTTTTAACTATTTCATTTAATTTGTTTTTAATTGTTTTAAATGTTTTAAAAGTTAGATTTAAATTCCGATTTCGATTCTGGTTTCGATTTCGGTTTAGGTTCCGCCTAGAGTTTAACTAAAGATATTAGGATAAAAAAAAAAAAATAAAATAATAATAATAATAATATGGGAAATACGGGTACAGTATTAGGGTCGTTACATTTATGGTATCAGAGCCCCCGGGTTTTAAAATCGGTTCTGTAGACTGCTCGACTGCACAGCCACTACGCGGACATTCTTCATCAACTGTAAGTATGTTTATAGTTTTATTTGATTTCAGTTTCTTAGAGATGTTTGCATTTAACTTTTATAGGAGCTATTTATAGATATGGTGTGTCGAGGGAATGATCGAGACAACCGAGACGTTACGATAGATCACCTTAAGGATTTCGTTGCCCAACAATCCCAACACATTAGCCTACAAGCGCAGCACATAATTAGGCAATCTTGTCAGCTCGAAATATTGGGTTTGTCGCTCCCAGTAATCACGGTACGAAGAGGAAGACTCTTAATCGAAAGAAAGAAGTTACACCAAGGGTAATTACCCCGAACAAAGACAAGGATAATGCCCAACCCTCAGTTGCTTCAGGTGCAGTTTTATCCCTACAGTTAAAGGAATGAACTATATAAGAATAGAGGGTAGCCTGACTTAATAAGATTAGCCCGACTTAACCATGAAAAGTTGTACACATAGATTGTGTTACCATTAGAGGAATACAACTTATGACATATAAGATTTGAATAGATAGAAAATGAGCCATAGTCGATGAAATTTGAACCCTTAGAGTATTAAGCCTCGGAAGATGCTTTAGGTTATCAAGGTATACTAAGTGCACTTAAGCAGGTAAGAAGATATAGCAAGAGCTTGTATGCCTTAGATCCACGAAAAGATGGATGCATTTAGACAAAAACCATGTCCAAGAACTTAACTAGCGTTATTGTTGAGAGGATATGAGAACGACTATTACAATTGTAGTTTAGAAAGACGTGGTAGATCAATACAAGTCGTGGACATAGGATTTAAGTGATCGAGTAGAAGTGGTTGTATCGACCGATATTGAGGCAAAGAATAAGGGGATTTACTTATGGGTGGGAGAGTAAATAAATTCCGAAACATTATGAAATAGAGGTCATGTGCAAGGTAATACCCAAGATGCCAAATTTTGCTGTTCTCAAGAGATAAGTATCGCCTAAGAAGACTGTTCCGCAAAAAGGGCGATTACTAATTCGCAAAGAGAATCATAACTTTGGGGATCTAGGAATTTAAGTTAAATAAAGGGGAGTTTGGATTACAAGCTGGATGATGTTATGAATCCTTGAACGTTAGTCAACCCAAATGACATTGGAAGTTGATGTTATTTCGAAGGATGAAGGATCTACCCATGGAAAAATTTGAGTTAGAAGTTTGGAGAGAATTAGGACAACAATACATTAATCATGAAGATCGAAGAGTGTACGTCGACTGGGGTGCTAGAGGAACACATTACTACCACTGTTATGTATCTCTTGATGGCCTTATCAGGTTCAAGGGCCCCTATCTAAACAAAAACAAAAACTCATTTACCTAGGGTTTTGGGAGATGAGAATGTTTGATGGTCAAGTTTGCTGAGTTGCGGAAATAAAACAACAAAGTATCTCTGAAGCGCCGCCTTTGCTGATTCAATTCCGACTTTTCTACGATGGTTATGCTGTCGAGGGAACTCTTCTTGTCAATGGACAGTTGTAATTTTCAGCTCTCTTCTAGGACGATTCAGATACGTGATTCAATGATTAAAGTTGAGTCAGATTTGAAATTTGAACATCTTCAAACCGAGAATTCTTTGGAGATAGTTGGGACTAGCAATCCACCAAAGAAAACAAATCTTTCAAGAAACTTAGTTTCTCTTCTTGGCTACGGAGGAGTTCCAAAGGAATATTTCATGCATATCCTCGTGAAAGCTCTAGACGAGGCTGACATTGCTTTCTCAAGCAAACGTGCAGCGTTAAAAGTTGCGATTCATTGTGGCGAGATGGATGATTTTCTTGTGGCCAGAATGATATTGTCAGGGGTTCCTCTTAAGGAATCATACTTGGTGACTTAGGAAGGCAATGATTTTTGGAAGGGAGGTGTTAAATTACATACAACAAGTTTGCAAACAAAAAGGTTGTAGGGATGAGATGTTATAAAAGAATTTAGAAGAATGCTTGGGACCTAATTTTGGAGGAAGGATGAAATCGATATTGTAAAGTTAAGAGATAGGAATAAGATTAAATTAGGAATCAAAAGGGGAGGGGGGTCAATCTATATATAACGAAGTTGAAGCCAATGATTTTGGGAACGGCTAAGGTTAAAGTAAATAAGCTTAAGTAAACAAATGAGGTAAGGACTATGAGATGTAAGATAAAATGGCCGGTTACGTAGATATTTGGGCTTCGAATAGTGTCATAGAGATAAATGAGAAAAAAAAAAAAAAAAAAACTAATTAGATTAAAGGGAAGGTTGAGTTATGAGTCGGGAAGTGGAGGATATTTCGAGGATTTAGGAAAAGAGACAATCTTTAGTACAAACCAATTAATAAGTGAGAGAGAGTATAATGTTTTGGGTGACTAAATGCAGACCAACACGTGCTCGGGACGTTAAGTGTGAAGTACACAGTTAGAGATCGTTTGGTTAAGACTTAGAGAATTGGTAAGGTTTAATGCTTGAACTGAAAATGAGGACTACGATTAGGGAGTTAGTGTAGAAATTCGATTGGTGTGTATCCCGATTGTGAACAGGATCGAGAGGATTGCGTTGAGGTATGAGTTACAGCCCAGAAATTGGACGAAATTGTAGGCATTCAGTTTGACTGGCGTTAGGAAGTTTAGGTATAGTTATGATCTAAAGGGGACAGCAGAAGAAAGACATCGATATAGAGTGAATTTGGAGTTAGTATTATTAAGAGATTTAATCGACAAGTGATTAAGTGAAAGTCGAAAGTTGGTACATGCGCAAGTGTTAATGTGACAAATATGTTGTCGGATTAATTGATTGAGGTTTGAGAAATTGGATTGCACTTAGTACGTGAGAAAGGACGTATACGATCCAATAGAAAGTAGAGAATATGAGGTTAGGGCTAAGGTTGGAGAATATAGTAGGGCTTTGGTTTAGAACCACGAAGAAGAACCGTAAGTGCAGACGATTAACTGAAGTAAAAATGCCGCAAGATAAGAGACGTTAATGTCAAGAACTATAAGCTGTGGCAAATTTTGAGGACAAAATTCTAAATAAGGAGGGTAGAATGTAATATCCGGCTCGTACGGATTCTTGGGAATATTATTATTATATTATTGGATGGCATTTTTGTAAATATGTCAAAACAGATCCGTTTTACGAAAAGAAAGCGTCATGACGATCCTAACAATTAATAGGAATTTTAAAGAAATTTAGGGAATTTTTGGAATAATGTCGATATATTCCGAATAAATACGCTTTTCGTAATATAATGGACGTTTTAGTAAAAATAGTAAAACGAGGTCCGATTTGTGAACAGACAGTTTTAATAGAACCCAGATATTAAATTGGAATATTTGGAGAAATAAGGAAATTGCGGAAAAACCGAATTGGTAGACTAATTAAAGAATTAAGCATAGAATTAATATTAGAATTATTATTATTATTATTTTTATTATTATTTTAAATTAAAACAACTGAATGGCAATTTATGCCATTCAGTTCTTCGCGACGCCGAGCCCGACGCCGAGAGAGACGAGGGCGAGCAGCGACGACTCTTCTCCGGCGACCACGCGGCTCCGACCACCATTCCGACGTGCAGACGCCGTCGAGCTGAACCAGAGCGCGGTTCGGCCTTCTCCGCGCCAGACCCGACCGAAAACAGGTTGAGCTTCCTCCCTGTTTTCGTTTTGTTCATGGCCGACGGTGGCGAGCTCGATTGAGCTCCGTCCACCAGCCCTTTTTGGTTGCCTTAAACGTCAATTGGCCGAGCTCGGTGCTGGCATGGATTGCCGAGCAATGAGGAGCTCGGATTTTGGGAAAAACCGAGGGGCTAGGTTTTGGGATTTCGGGTTTTGCTTAGTGTAGCTTCGATTTTTGATTAGATATTGTTAATTGAGTGTATATGTGGTTGATTGGCGAAGAAATTGATGGAATTTGATGAAAAATCAAAAATGGGGATTTTTCGGGTAAAGGGCAGTTTCGGGTTTTTGATAAATTGACCTAGCTCCGGTCGTTTGTTTTTAAATTCCTTTTGGCATATTAAAATAGGTTATTAGAGGAGTACGTGGCCGCTGGAATCGTTCGATTCCGATAACCGACGCAAAAGTTATGCGCGTTCGAAGTTTCGGGTCGGTTTTTACCGAACCCAAATTAGAGTCCAAAATTAATAGGTTTATGGTAATTAACGATATAAAGGACGTATTGAACGTTATTGGACGGAATTAGAGTGAATTGTGAGAAATGTTAAAATTGAAGAATTTTCGGGTTTTTAGGGAAACTCGTTAATTGTGATTTTAAACTATCGAGCGTTAATCGTTGTTTAAATACTTCGATTAGTTAGGTGAAGATTTTAGGAAATTCATTAGTTAAGGTTTTTGTTAAATTTGGACATATTATTGTTTAAGTTCGTATTAACGACAAATTGATAACAATTGCGTAGGTGAACCACGCTCGTGGACGGAGCTAGCCTTGCAACGGACGTCAGGTAAGTTCTCGTGATTCCTTTCCGGCCGATTGGCCTACACCGTGCTTCGAAGTCGTTTTCGAGGATTTTGATGACGCGCTAGTTTATATTGCTTTGGTTGGGTAGTTAGGTTTAATTGTTTTGTAGGTTAGGTTTTCTTTTACAGTCTTGATGGTACGTATGCTGAGTATTTAAATTATGTTATGAACTGTTCATGCATCACGTGTTTTAAAAGAAAAGCATGAAAATGAATTTCCGCACGATGTTTTTAACTTGGCGATGTGGCCTGGAGAGGGGCAGGACCTACTGTGGAGGCCGATTACGGGCTGGTCACAGTACCACATCTATTATGTACTCACAATGTGGCCTGGAGAGGGGCGGGACCTACTGTGGAGGCCGACTACGGGCTGGTCACAGTACCACATTTATTATGCACTCATACGATGGTCATGCGAGGTGGGGCTCAGGCACGGCTGTACGTGTTGTAAGCGTGTACCCCCCTCTTCTAACTGGAAAGAGTAGTCCGCCCGCTGGATGTGCTCTCTCTAGTTAGAAGGATTAGATCTCGGTGATCCTTAATGAATAAATAAAGAAAATGCTGCATGATTTCTGAACTCACACGCATAGCATAGCATGTAGTTGCATTTACTAGAGCTTACTGAGATTTTTATCTCATAGTGTGTTGTATGGTGTAGGTGACATAGACTTCGAGATACCAGGTGAGGACGATGTCCCTCCACCTGAGGCATGAGTCCAGTTGATCGAGGGTGGCTGCGGTGGTGTGCTGGCGCAGTCGAGACTTCATTGACCCGTGGGGACGTATGTATAGCTTTTGGGGGCCCGTTTTAGGACATTTTGAGTTTGAGAACTGTATAGATATTTTAGGATGATTATCGTTTTGAGATTCTGGAACTGCTTGGTTTAAACTGCATTAACGTTATAGAAATGTTTTGAAATGTTTTTAGGTGGTTACGGATAGGCTCGGTTTTTAGAGCTATCCATGCCATTTGTTTTTAAGAAGTTTTATCACGTATTGGAGTATGTCTTAATCGTAAGTAAGTCTAGTGATGATCGGCAATGAAATTGAAGAAGTATTGAAGTGTTTAGTGTTTTTTTTTAAATACGAAGGAGAAAGGAGAATTTGCTCTCTGGAATCGTATTCCAGAGAGCTGAATATTTGAAGTGTTTGCTCTCTGGAAATTCCAGAGAGCTAAGTGTTTGTTGAGAGAAATCAGATGTGTTAAATGCTGAAGAAATGATGAAGTGTTGAAACATGAAGGGTTGAAGTATTTGAAGAAGAGGGATCGCTGCATGTGCAGCGATCGATCTCTGCAAATTGCAGAGATCGATCGCCGCCCTTATTATGTAGTGCAGCGATCGATCTCTGCAGTTTGCAGAGATCAATCGCTGCTTGTTACATATATGTAGTGCAGCGATCGATCTCTGCAGTTTGCAGAGATCAATCGCTGCTTGTTAACATATATGCAGCGATCGATCTCTGCAGTTTGCAGAGATCAATCGCTGCTTGTTAACATATATGCAGCGATCGATCTCTGCAAATTGCAGAGATCGATCGCCGCCCTTATTATGTAGTGCAGCGATCGATCTCTGCAGTTTGCAGAGATCAATCGCTGCTTGTTAACATATATGCAGCGATCGATCTCTGCAAATTGCAGAGATCGATCGCCGCCCTTATTATGTAGTGCAGCGATCGATCTCTGCAAATTGCAGAGATCGATCGCCGCCCTTATTATGTAGTGCAGCGATCGATCTCTGCAAATTGCAGAGATCGATCGCCGCCCTTATTATGTAGTGCAGCGATCGATCTCTGCAAATTGCAGAGATCGATCGCCGCCCTTATTATGTAGTGCAGCGATCGATCTCTGCAGTTTGCAGAGATCAATCGCTGCTTGTTAACATAGGCAGCGATCGATCTCTGCAGTTTGCAGAGCTCAATCGCTTGCTTGTTAACATATATGCAGCGAATGCGCAGCGCAGAGACCGATCGCTGCCTTGGTGCAGCGATGCAGCGCTCAGTCGCTGCATATAGCAGCGACTGGTCGCTGCCACAATTGTCACGGGTTGGACAGTTTTGTCCTCCCGTCTTAAATTAAAGTTTTAATTAAATGTTTAATAAATTTAGTTGATTTTATAGTTTTTAACTATTTCATTTAATTTGTTTTTAATTGTTTTAAATGTTTTAAAAGTTAGATTTAAATTCCGATTTCGATTCTGGTTTCGATTTCGGTTTAGGTTCCGCCTAGAGTTTAACTAAAGATATTAGGATAAAAAAAAAAAAAAATAATAATAATAATAATATGGGAAATACGGGTACAGTATTAGGGTCGTTACATAATCAATATCCAACAGTGTATGAAAATAAGTAAGCTCAATCTACAAGTTAGATTATAGACCCATATCTAAATAAGGTTTACAACTAAAGTCTTACCACATAAAACACTAATAGAAATATAAAGAAAAGAAAACAACGAAGTCCTCCTCTTATACTCCACTGGATAAAGTCCTAGCCAGTCTTCTCCTTACCTGAATTTTTTTTTTTGGTCTTTGAAGTGAGTGACTAACTTAGTAAGAAAGTTATATATAATGTATTCTGGTTAAAAGAACAATTGAAAACATGTTTTCTTTCTTTTATTTAAAACCCGGCTCTATGAGCCCTCTGTGAGGTATTCGCAAAACCTATCACATACATAGGTGTCTATACAATCAAAATATCCTCACAATTTTCCATAGAAAATATCCCAGTGAAAAGGAATTGTCGCACAAGGATCACTCCGACACACCTAAAAGAAAGACAGTGATCTGAGGACCGACAATGTCTCATGAGCCAGGAAGTAAGCGTGATGGCGATCCGAAGATCCAGCTCCTCACTTGAGTAGTCGGTGACCAATAGCCAACAACGACACAAACAGACACAAATATCCACCCCAATCTGGTTAAGGAGTTATTGGGTCCCCAAGACCACCTGCACGCAGTAGAACGAGTACTAGAATAGCCTTGTGATGCTTTGATACTAAACAACCCAAAGCATTAAGAGGATTCATCCTCTCAATGTACACATCAAAATCATCATAATATATATGCTGAATTAAACATGATCGAAAACCCTACAAACATATACATATAAAAATCCGACGTGCTGGCGACCTGACCCGTCACAATTTTATAAATGGCAACCAACAAAAATACAATTTTTAAGAAAATTGTGCAATGCTAGCATAAAACCCTTATCTTGATGACAATTCCTCTGCTTCCCCACGTGAGCTACAACCTCAAAGATCAGCTCTACATTGATGAAATTGTCTAAGAAAATAACGGGAATACCCATATTTAAAACCAGAAAAGAAGGGGTAGAAAACTGAGAAAAAACGAGGAAAATGGGTCCCAGGCCAGTTCCATTCCATTCTGATCCGATCTGGTCTGGTCCGATCCGGTCGGCCCATGTTGTGCACATTTTAAAAAAATCTCTATTTGCATCCACTCAAGTATCTCATGTTGTGTACATTCTCTTAGCAACTCTTTTAGTCTATTTCATGCTTTATAGAGCGATTCTCCATTGAATTATTGGAATGAAGTTGTGTCATTCCAAAGCTTGGCATTTCAATTGGTGGAAAATTTCGTCAAATTTTTTTTTGTCAAATCATTCCATATAACAATAGAATTTGGAGGTATGGATTGTATTCATGCTTTAGTTATGTCCTTTAAAGAGAAAGGAAAAAGTTTTAGTTTTACTGCATCTTCAAAACTCCATGCATATTGAATGTCATAGACTTCCAGATGCAGTTAAAGATCTTTTATAACTATAAACCAATGAATTGACCAGAGTTTGAAACATTTTGAAATATTAAAGGTTTAACCTCAAACTATGCAAATTTAATGTTTGGCCATTAGATCCAAGAGATTAATCTATGTGCTCTCATAATAGATAATCTCATACTGGTGTATTTCTATTATTCATATTAGTTTGTTGTTACACAAATTCTTATGAGTTTGTTGTTACACAAATTCTTATGACATTGTTGATTGATTTGATTACCTTGTTGTTTTTTCTACCTCGAAAAGTTTTCTCTAGTTCAAGATCTAGAAGCTTTAATTATGTTTTTCCTCTTGGTTTTTCTTGCAATGTAAATACCTGCCAAAAATAACCAAGTATTAAATAAAGTGCCGAAATTGGGAATTAGTTTTATGAAAATCAATTATAAGAATTATTATTTGAAACAACGCCAAAAACATGTTGTGAGATGAATATAAAGGTATTGTAAGAATTATTACCACCTATGCCGATGCCGACGACGCAAACAGTGGGCGTCGCCGGAGATTGTTGGGATTGGCATGTGGGAATCAGAACGAGGATAAATAGGATGCAAGAGAAGATAGAAATGCCGATTGATGGCTTCATGATTATCGATTCCGCTCGATTCTTATCGTTATGCTTCAGAACTTCATAGACTTCTTTTCGTTTTGAAAACGACGAGACTGCTATCCGATTGCCGATTGAAATTATCAGCACAATCTTCAGAAACTCTGACCTTGACCTTACAGTTCTGACTTGAAAACACTGTTTCTTTTTTCCAGTATTTATGGTAAGACCACTTCAGTTTTAATATGTACAGTTGAATCCCCAAGTGCGAGTTGTGGTGTTCAAAACCAACCAAACCTGATAGTTAACCGGATCGACTGATCCATTCGGATCCATGCTAACCAACCGAATCGATATAATTTGAGTTGTGAGCCCTAATTTCTTAATTTAATATGATGTTTTCTTGTCTGACTTAAAATATATATATATATATATATATATATATATATATATATATATATATATATATATATATATATATATATATCATAAAGTTTTATTGAACACATGGTAGTTGCAATAATATGTTAGAACATACTAGTGATCTGTCTTGCATTGAGACTTTCATTTTTACTGTCTTTTAATGCATTCTAATGAATGTGATACAAGATTTTCAAGACCTTTTGATGCTATCAGCTAACCACATTAAATAATACAAAAGAACAAAACATATTAAACAAAATTCAAACCATAATAACACATTTGGGAGCATTTCACACTATATACAAGTCTCATATGGCTCACAACAACTCAATTTTCAAAGTATTAATTTAGGTATAGTAAACCTTCCAAAACAAAAAAGAAATCAGCAAAAGATATAAGAAAACACCTAGAATCAGAATACAGGTCAATGAAAGCCAAATATGAACTGAAAATGTAAAGATGAAAGGGAAAATGCGAGAAAAGTTAGGTTTCATTATAAAAAAGATATATGTTAAAGTAAATATATATAAAAATGAGGGATCAGTAAGAAAAAAAGCTCAACACCTCAAAAATTTACATGAGTAAGCAATATTTTAAAATTATTTACAAACAAAAATAGAATCACAAAAAGAATACTGAAAAGACTCAACAACACTAATCTTCTTCAAAAATGTCTATGTTCCTCTTGAACCGAATGCACTAAAATATGTAGTAAGTGAGAAGACAATAATATTTTTTTTTACCTGTCATGCTCATCCCCAAACCCAAAACAACCAAAGACTTCAAGCCCAGAACTGCATCACCCACTAGACATCTGGCCTCTTCAAGAGCCAAGACTACAAGGCCATAGCAACATCCATGATGATTTTCATTTTCTTTTCTCAGCCTTGCCACATATAGCACATTTCTAAGACAGTGAAACGCCTCTATACAAGAGGCAAGGCAAACAAAGAAACATTGCACAATGATTTTGTTTCTTTAAATTAAAAAACAACACTGTTAGAATTCTTTTGCCGCAAGTCATGCCACTTAGAAGTCTTGCTGGCTGCAAGAACATCATTTGTGCAAATCGTCAAAAAAATGTCAGTGTTTCAATAAAAAAACATTTTTTATCTAGATTTTATTATTATCCTACAGTAAATCTCATTTATTAAAAACTTAAATTAATTTCTAATATATAAAAGAAATATGGATAATAATATCAATGACATGTCACAGTCTACAATTTGATCCTCAAATCCCATAAACATTTCCAAACTTGACACAACATAATTGTTTCAAAAACTACCCTCCAATATGTGAGTCAGATCTACCAGAAACACCACACGCCATAAATATTAGAATTTAATGTTCAAACAACAAATACATAACAAAAAGTTGTCGTCATACCACAGTTAAGTCAAATACTATAAAAAAATAGAAAATAATATTTTCTAAGAATAAATCAGAAATATCACAAATTCTGGATTTATAAGTGTGGCATAGCCCATATATAAATATAATATACATCACACCTTCCCACAAAAATCTAAAACCCTCGTTCGCCAAAATGCTCCGATAGTAAAACCAGAGATAAGGTTGAACAACCTAATGATCACCCACTAGAGAGTGGGTTTTCTAGCCTATCGAGATCCTTCATAAGAAACATAAGCTAAGATAACAAATATTTCGAACTATAATCTAAACCATGGTGGAAAGACTTTAGATTCAAGGAAGAAACTAAGAATCGATCAGGATAAAAAAGGGGGGCTTATATTCAGAGACTATGGCAAACATACTTACCAGTTCCACTACGACGATGACGTCCGACAGAGTTTCCAACAAATGAAATTTGTAACACCCGAGTTTTTCCAGTTTCCGCTCTAAGAGTATTTTCGTAAATAAGAAATATAGACCCGTTTTATGAGCGGGAGGTTTTATTAGGGCCCTAGAAATTTATGGGGATTTTTAGTGGAATAAATAAATTTTTAGCAATCCAAATTGATAGCGTAACGCCAAGTTTCGTTTTTAGCCCTATAGTGTTTTAAGTCGTAAAAATAGTAAATTAAGTCCTTTTTGTGAACGGAGAGTTTCGTTAGAACCCTAGGATTAAATTGGAATATTTGGAGGAATAAGGAAGTTTTGGAGAAACCAAATTGAAAGACGAAATAACGAATTAAGCAAATAATTGAACATAAAGGCAAAAGAGTAATTTGTGAGGTTTGATTTATTTAAAACACAAATCTCTCCTTTTCTTTTCTTCATTTTCACACCAAAGCTCCATAGAGCTTTTCTTTGTCATTTTGGCAATTTCTTCCTCCCTCTCACGTCGTTTCACTAATCGTCCATCCAACGCTCCGTTTTTCTTCCGATTTCCTTCTCCAATCAACATTCTGGATAAGCTCCAAGCTCTAGACCCGTTAGTTTCCATTTTATAGTTGATTTCGGTTAGGGCATTTTCGATTTAGGGTTGAGAAATCATAAGTTTTGTTAGAAATTGATAGTTTAAGAATATTAATGCCCATTGACGATGTGTTTGTTGTTATTTAGGTAGATTAAATGGATTGATGGTGTTTGAGTGATTGTTAAGTTAATTTTTAGGGTTGTTGGAGAATTGAGAAATCCATTAATTGTTGGAGAATTGAGAAATTGAGTTTAAGAGATTGTGAGCACAATGTGCTTGATGAAATGCCTGAATAACGAAAACCATAGTTTTAGGAAAAATTACCTTAGTTAGGTATTACGTTTAGCTTTGTAAATCGTTGATTTAAAATCGATTTTAATTCCTTTATTTGTGAAATGTATTAGGTGAACCAAGCTTTCGGACGGTGCTCGGCTTACTAAGGACACCAGGTAAGTGGGTTTTAGGTTTCCGGCCATTAAGGCCCTACATCATGTCGATGCTAGGTTTTCGTGTTTGATTTTCTGATTGTGGGGTTTTAACGTGTCGGGTAGCCTAGGATGTTAAGCATTAGTTGTTTGTTAGGTTCGTTGCGAGTAAAGTATGTTCATGTACATTAGTGAATTGTTTTGATGATATGTTATACGTAAATTCCTCATGCATCATGTTTACTTAAATGGCATATAAAATGTTTTACATGCATGAATTTTGTAAAGGAAATGTAACGAGAAAACATGAAATCGAAACGCACAAAATGATTAAGTGTGGGTGGGGGCTGTATGAATATGTAACAAAACCGTCCATCTCGAGGGACCATGAATCACTGTCCATGCATTGGACCATGAATACTGTCCGTAAGGACCATGTACACGCACTCTGCCTCCTCCCTAGCACGGAAAAGGATAAGAACAAGTAAATGAACATGTTTTATAAAAATCATGCATTCATGCATACGTCATTTTTAGTGCATTCTCTTACTAAGCATTAGGCTTAATGTTTATGTTGTATGATGTAGGTGAAGAGATTGGAGGTGAGGAGCCTCCTCTCGATGGTCAAGCATAGGCGGTTGATGGATAGGACTCGTGACGATGGAACGTGTTTTGGCAAGGCTTACCAACCCGTGGGTGGCTCCGAGCTATTTTGGTAAAAGTAGGCGTGTGTAGATATAGAATTTATTGGTTATAGCTTGATTGTATAGTGATTTGCTCGGAGGAAATGTGATTTTTGATAGTTGTGTTTATATGGGTCACTTTTGGATAATGTTAGGAGTTTCCGCTGCGTATATCTGATATCGATGGTTTGATGATTTTTGGTTATGGTTTTGAGATGAAAATGGTGTTTATGTCTGATGTTGTGTAGTGGATTAGGTTGAATAGTATTTGATGATTTTAGGTATTTTAAATCTGTAAGGATACGCTCGGTTTTTAGAGCGATCCACATAGTTTGTTTAGGTATTTTAAAGTCAAAAAATGCATATAGGTGGGTGAGTTATTATGTAAGATTTGATGGAGTGTTGTGGAATGAAAAGAAAATGAGGAGTGTAGTGTGCGGGGAATGGAGAAGGAAGAAGGCAACGCTCTGGAATTCAGATTCCAAAGCAGTTGCCGATCGATCGCCAAAAGGGGCGATCGATCGGCATCGATTGGCTAACCAAGGGCCGATTGATCGGCTGTCAAGTAGCTGATCGATCGCTGATGTGGATCAAATCGCATTGGATTTTCTAGAGCAACAAGATCGAGCTTTGCGAAGGCTTGACTTCCGGAGCCCATAACTTTTATCGTTGTTTTTGCAATTATTTTTATTTCTTTTAATTCCGTTATTTATTTAATTTTCTTAAGACGATATAAATAGTTTCTTTTCTTTAGGGTTGAGACAGTTTTTGAAATTGAATGAAAGTTTGCCTCTTTTTCCAATTTTCGATTTCTCTTAGGATTTCAAAAATTGATGCCTTTAATTTGGTAATTGTATGCAATTCAACAGATTTTAGAAGACAACTGCTGGTAATCGTGCGCGGTTCAACAACTTTTGTGAGTTCCGATAATTTTTTCTGCAATTTCCACTACGTCAGTTGGTATCAGAGACAAATCGATTATTGCATCCATGACAGGTAGAAGGAATCAGAATCAGAGACAACAACGGGTTAAAGAAATTTACGATCGCACTAACGAGGTGGGGTTGGATGAATGAATCGCCCAGATCATCGATCAGCGATTGGATCAGGTTATGGATCAATTAACAGCGAGGATGACTGCGCTATTCGAAAACCAGAACCATCGAAATAGAGGAGTGCGCCAAGAGGGGAGGTGCGAGGAGGCCGATTTTGCGGATTCCGAGCCTGACGAGGATATTCCCCAAGTTCGTCAAAGGAGACAGAGGATTCCAATCGATGATGATAGGAGGCGTTGGGAGTCAGGGATGCGTACTGAAATTCCTGAATTCCATGGGAGTCTTCAAGCTAAAGAATTTATTGACTGGTTGGCAACAGTCGATGAGATTTTGGATTTCAAAGGGGTGCCAGACGACAAACGAGTGCTTCTAGTAGCGACTAGATTCCGAGGAAGAGCTACAGCATGGTGGCAACAAATGAAACTCTCTCGCAATAGATCGGGTAAGTCGAAAATTATCTCTTGGAAAAAGATGAAAAAACACATGCGGGCGGCGTTCCTCCCATTTAATTATCAGAGAATTTTGTATCAGCGACTACAGAATTTAAAGCAGGGCACTCGAACAGTGGATGACTACACTACAGAGTTTTATCAATTAGTTGCCAGGAATGAGGTTCAAGAAACGGACGACCAACTAGTGGCGAGATATATCGGCGGCTTGAAGCTGCAGATTTAGGACACCCTGAATATGTTTGACCCTATGTCGGTTTTCGAAGCGCATCAGCGCGCTTTAATGGTGGAAAAACAGACCCGTCGCACTTATGCGAGTGGCGGCTCAACTACAATGCCTCATAATTCCATCACAAACAGCACAGCGGTTTTGGCCACTAAACCCGCCAATATTCAGTTTCAAAGAGGCACGACCAGCACCATTAAATGTTTTGCTTGTGGAGAAGTTGGTCATCGGCAGTCAGACTGTAAGCGAGTTGGCAAACGGGCACTATTTGCAGATACTGATGATGGTGAGAATGAAGATGTCGTTGTGGCTGAACATCCGACCTTTGATGAGGAACAACAAGAAGAGGAAGAAATTATTACCGGAGATTTCGGAGTGGCTCTAGTGGTACGAAGGTCCTATTTAACACCAAAAATACAGGGGAACGATGATTGGTTGCGAAGTAATATTTTCCAGTCCACCTGCACGATTCTAGGCAAAGTGTGTCGTTTTGTGATCGATGCGGGAAGTTGTGAAAATATAGTGTCCGAAGAAGCAGTTCAGAAGCTACAGATTAAAGCGGAGAAGCATGCTAAACCCTACAAACTCGCCTGGCTTAAGAAAGGGGGTGAGGTGACAGTCTCTAAGCGCGTGCTAGTTCCTATCTCTATTGGGGCTAAATATCGAGATGAAATATGGTGTGGCGTAGTCAATATGGACGCGTGTCATTTGTTGCTTGGGAGGCCTTGGCAGTACGATCGTAAGGTGCTACATGACGGAAAAGCAAATACCTACAGCTTCACCTTCAATGGGATTAAAGTGGTTTTGATGCCAAACAAACCGATAAATCTAGCGAACAATACCACTATGCTGTCTTTAGCTCAATTCGAGGATGAACTGCAAGCTGCAGATACTGTATTTGTGCTGATTGGAAAAGATACCTCGGGTTCGACAACAATTCCGGCAGAAGTGGCGCCGTTATTAACGGATTTTTTCGATGTTTTCCCTGATGATCTTCCTGACCATCTACCCCCATTGCAAAATATACAGCACCACATCAATTTAGAACCATGCGCGACATTGCCTAACAAACCACATTATAGAATGAGTCCTAAAGAACATGAAGAGTTGCGCAGACAGGTTGAAGAATTATTAGCAAAGGGCCACATCAAGGAGAGCATGAGCTCGTGTGCTGTACCAGCTTTGTTAACTCCCAAAAAAGATGGCTCTTGGCGTATGTGTGTAGACAGCAGGGCCATCAACAAAATAACAGTCCGGTACAGATATCCCATTCCACGCCTGGATGATTTATTAGATCAGATTAGTGGGGCTACAATATTTTCCAAGCTTGATTTGACAAGTCGGTACTATCATATTCGAATTAGGCCTGACGATGAATGGAAGACTGCTTTTAAAACTCGGGAGGGATTATATGAATGGCTAGTAATGCCATTCGAACTGTCTAACGCCCCTAGTACTTTTATGCGAGTGATGAACCAGCTATTGAGGCCATTTATTGGAAAATTTGCGGTTGTATATTTTGATGATATTTTAATTTACAGCGCAAATCCCGAAGAACACCTACAACACTTACGAGAAATTCTTTGTGTACTTCGCAACGATCGGTTTTATGCTACGATCAAGAAATGTGTATTCATGGCTCGTAAAGTTTTATTTTTGGGATATGTGATATCAGCTGATGGTCTGCATATGGATGAGAGCAAGATTGAAGCAATTACATCCTGGCCAACACCAGATTCGATTACGGCAGTACGCAGTTTTCACGAATTGGCATCCTTTTATAGGCATTTTATTCCTCATTTCAGTAGTATCATGGCCCCTGTGACCGACTGCATGAAAGGGGGAAAATTTATATGGACTACAGAGGCAGACGAGGCATTTCAATTGATTAAAACACGACTAACTGCAGCGCCAATTTTGGTATTGCCGGACTTCCAGCAGCCATTTGAACTACACACTGATGCCTCAAAATTTTGAATTGGAGCTGTCTTGAGCCAAAACAGCAAGCCAGTGGCTTATTTCAGCGAGAAATTATCTGGTTGTAAAGTTAATTACAGTACTTATGATATGGAATTTTATGCAGTTGTGCAGGCAGTAAAACATTGGCGACACTATCTATTTCATAAGGAGTTCGTATTATACACCGATCACGATTCGTTAAGACATTTGCACAGCCAGGATAAAGTTTCCCCTAAACATGCCAGATGGATGGCTTACTTGCAAAAGTTCACCTTTGTGGTCAAACACAAGGCAGGCCTAACGAACAGAGTTGCTGACGCTCTGAGCCGTCGCAATAACCTACTGGTTAGCATGCGAGTTGAGGTACCTGGATTGGATTCTTTTTCTGATATGCTTGCTACTGACCCTTTATTTTTGAGGATTGCGAGTGATATACAAACGGGTCACAATTCAGATTATCTGCTACATAATGGATTCTTATTTAAGGGAAATCAATTATATATTCCAGCGTGCAGCCTGCGGGATAAAATAATCCGTGAATTACATAATGAAGGACATGTTGGCAGAGACAGAACGCTCCAATTAATTCAAGCTTCCTATTATTGGCCCAGTATGCGAAAGGAGGTGGAGAGATATGTACAACGATGTCGAATATGTTAGGTTTCAAAAGGTGCTGCGACTAATGCCGGATTATACATGCCACTGCCAATACCGTCTCAACCATGGGTCGACAATAGTATGGATTTTGTATTGGGTCTACCCAGGACTTAGAGAGGTAATGATTCCATCTATGTCGTTGTCGATCGTTTTTCAAAGATGGTTCATTTTATTCCCTGCAAAAAGACTACTGATGCTGTTAATGTTGCCCAATTATTTTTTCGAGATATTTATCGACTTAATGGCCTACCTGCCTCTATCATTTCCGATAGAGACACTCGATTCCTTAGTCATTTTTGGCGCAGTTTATGGAAGATGGTGAACACGCAGCTCAACTTCAGTAGTGCATACCACCCTCAGACAGATGGACAAACTGAAGTTGTTAACAGGTCTTTGGGTAATCTATTGCGATGTTTGGTCGGAGAACATGCGAAGAGCTGGGATCAAAAGTTGTGTCAAGCTGAGTTCGCCCACAACCATACTGTTAATCGCAGCACTGGTTTCAGCCCTTTTTAGATAGTATACTCGATTTTACCCAAGGGTCCCCTTGATTTAATGATACTGCCCAACAAGTCAAAGATATAAGGAAAAGCGGAAGATTTTGTGAACAGCTTGCAGAACGTTCACAAGACAGATCATGAGAACCTACAACAAGCAAGTCAGAAATATAAACAGGCGGCAGATCGGAAACGGAGGCATATTGAATTTCAAGTTGGTGATTTCGTATGGGCAGTTCTCACTAAGGAGCATTTTTATGTTGGGGATTAGAACAAATTATCTTCCAAAAAGCTTGGACCGTTAGAAATCGTCGAGAAGATCAACCCAAATACTTACAGATTAAAGTTGCCAAGTCATATTCGCATTGCAGACGTGTTCAACATCAAGCATTTGATTCTTTTTCACGGTGACTCTTCTGATGATGATGTTGCTGACAATTCGCAGTCGAATTTTTTCATCCTTGGGGAGAATGATGTGAATCAAATCGCATTGGATTTTCTAGAGCAACAAGATCGAGCTTTGCGAAGGCCCGACTTCCGGAGCCCATAACTTTTATCGTTGTTTTTGCAATTATTTTTATTTCTTTTAATTCTGTTATTTATTTAATTTTCTTAAGACGATATAAATAGTTTCTTTTCTTTAGGGTTGAGATAGTTTTTGAAATTGAATGAAAGTTTGCCTCTTTTTCCAATTTTCGATTTCTTGTGGGCTGATCGATCTGCTGTCAAGCAGCTGATCGATCGCCCCCTGTGATGTTTTCCTTTGACGATTTTGCCCCCTTTTATTTGTTTGGTCTTAGAATAAAAAATAAAAAAAAATAAAAAAATATAATTGTACATATATTTTCTACGTGAACTTACGGGAGATAAATTAAGATTAAGTCATGGCTAGGCCGTGGCGGCCCTGAACGGGTCGGGGTCGTCACAGAACTTGACCCACCACTCAGCAGGAAGGATGCTAATATTGAAAAAACCCACCATTTTTTACACAAAACTGAATCGTTTAGAGTCACGAGGATATAAAAGTAGATAGTTTGCATCCAAATTTAGGTTAAAAAGCTTAATTTTTTAATTAATTACAATATAGCTAATCTCTTCTAATTATTACAACTTAAAATTATCAAATTTTCATAAATAAATTAAGTATTATAGACAATTAAGTTTAGAGTCACGAGGATGAAAAAAATTAAGTTTTTTAACCTAAAGTTGGACCACAAAGACCCAGGTTGTGCTTCGGGTTTCCATCCCCATCATCATATGGGTTTTGGCATCAAGATAGAAGACGGGGCGTCAAGCAGAGTGATTACTGGGTCGAAGGGATGGACGGTGAAAGATTTGGTTGTCTCTCCCCACCTCATCGCAGATACTCATTAGCGACAAACAGGGGATTCTCTCCCTGAGTAGACCTAGCTTTGTTCAATGGAGAAGGTGGGATTCATGGATCAAATGAACATTTTGAAGCTGGTGGAATTGGAAGAAACTAGGGTTCAGATAGGAGACAAATCATCGGCGGAGGTTGAAAACTGAATTTTAGCCAAAAAAACTGTGAACTGTAACCGAACTGAGGAGAATCAAAAATCGAGCGGGTTAATTGCAACCGAGTCGGTTAAACAGTAAATCTAACATAATTCAATAGAAATTTTTTATCTAAAAACATTTCAATTAATTTTTTTTCAGTTTTTCGTTTCAATTAACTTTGGAACCCGGTTTTCGGTTTTCAGTTTCAACTCTATCCTAAACCAAACCGAAATGATTCCACCTCGACTTGTGGTTTGATAAGCTTATTGAGTTTTTTTAGAACCCTGATGGCATAGAGGTCCCAACAATAGTATGTTCTACTCATCGATTAAGAAAGAGAAGCCATAATTGATCAAAGTTGATTTGTAGTGTGCCCAACTATCGAAGCCAGTCCATTCCCATTCCATATCAACGTTTGGAAGATGCAAGGGTGGCATCAAAATTGACTCCTTGAATATTAAAAAAATAACTAGGCAAATTGAATTGATTACAAAATGAAATCCACCACCCACAGTAACTGAAAATTTGGGCACCATAATTTGTTCCAACTGTAATTTGTACATTGTGCGACTGTTGATAAATGACAAACTTGCTCTCGAATTGATCAAGATAAGTACCTTCTTTGATCCCAATTTCCCTAAAGGAAAGGAAAGAGTCCTTGCGATTTCTGGTGGCCATGGAAAGGAGAGAAAGTTGAATCGTCATCAACCCTTCATCATTGTTGTCAACCTCCACCACTGATTTGTCTCCTATCAGAATCCTAGTTTCTTCCAATTCCATCAGCTTCAATGTTCTCTTACACTGGTGTCCGCGTTCTCATCACTTACCACACCAGAAACACAAGTTTGCTTCCCGACGTTGTTGCCACTTAGCTTGGGTTGCAATCAGCCAAACTCGATCCTCTTTTGATCGTGATCCTCGTTGCGCAGGTAAGGAGGCACGTCCCTCCTGGTTCGTGTTCTTTGTAGGAAGGAACTTGGGCTCATTAGGACCCTTGTTTGCACAATTGGTTGGGTGAGCGATTGATATGTGTGGATCTAAAGTGTGCTTTGTGTCCCCAACAGAGAGATGAACATGATATGCATCCAAATTTTGAAACCCGACCTCTTAACTTATTCTCATAATTAAGGGCCAAAATTTCATTCTCATAAAGTTTATCATCTGAATCACTAAAATATTCATATACCTTATTCTTCTTAGCCATGAATCATATGATACCCACCTCTTCATCCTCGGATGATGAAGCTTCTTTTCCCACATGGCATTTATTGCTTTCTTCTTGAAGGATTTGAGTGCTTTCTTCCCTTGTTGGCAATCTATTTTGCAATGTTTATGTTAGAATTTGGTGTGACTCAAATTCTAGTTGGGTCGGGTATATCAATATTAGGGTTTTACGTTTTCTCTATATATTGATACTCGAGTCGCAAAACTCATTGTACCAAATTTGATATTAGTGATTCTTTCCTCTGCCCGTGGTTTTTTCCCTTCTAGGGTTTCCACGTAAAACTCAATGCCAATTATTTTCTCGTTTTCTTTTTCAATTTCTCGATCGTTCGTTACAGATGCATTAGGGTGTCTAATCGTAACAACTGGTATAAGAGCTTTAGGTTGAAACTGTTTTCAAAAATCAGGGTTTGATTCTTCGAAGGTATCGAACGATTTTAGGTTTGCAATTGCGGTAGAAATTTGTAGTTTTGGGAAAAAGGAAATCACGGAAATTAAAAAAAAACAAAAGAAAAGCAGATTGCTTTTCTATTTTTATTCTTTGACCACGAAGAAGAGGAGCGAAACCCGAGCTGCGAAGAACAACAAGGAAAGCAGAAGAAGGTTTGCCACAGCCCGCCGTTCAGCCGCTGTCCACCGTCTGACAGAGGAACAACAACAAAGAACGGAGAAGTCCGTCGTTCGACCACGAAGAAGGAGGTTCGTATTCTTCAGTTGTGAAGCTCCGAAGAACAAGAGAGCACCGATCTGTGCTCCGCCGTAGAACACTCCGCCGCAAAGAATCGTTCGCTGCCGTCGTCCGATTGGACACCGCCGACACGCAGAGAACGCAGCTCCTACGTAGATCCGAGTAGCAATCCACCTCTTCTCCAGTCAGCCGGTCGGCCAGTAGCAGCGGTCCAACTTCATCTGATTTGCATCGTCTCCCACTAAATTTTCGTCTTCGACGAGCATCAAATTTTTTGTGATATTTTTTGGGAATAAAATTATCAATTTTTTTGACGGACTTGGATTGATTATTGGGGTTGAATAATTGATCTGGAAATATCTATTTTTTAGGCATTGATTATTGATAACGATGGCAGGCGACGATAGCACATGACAAGATAATGAAAAATTTGATGAGACAGATTTTGCATTTTGGAGAATGCAAATTGAGTATTACTTGTACGAGAAAAAACTTCATCTTCCATTGAGTGCGAAACCAGAGAAGATGGAAGACGGTGAATGGAATCTCCTTGACAGACAGGTTTTGAGAGTCGTCCGATTGACTCTAGCCAAAAACGTTGCTCACAACGTGGCATAGGAGAAGACCACCACGAGTCTGATGAAGGCTCTATCTGATATGTACGAGAAACCCTCTGCGAATAATAAGGTATTTCTAATGAAGAAGCTTTTTAATCTAAAGATGATTGATGGTACTTCTGTCACAGTGCATCTGAATGAATTCAATACGATTGTGAATCAATTGCTATTTGTGGAAATTGATTTTTGGGATGAGGTTCGTGCCCTAATTTTGTTGGCTTCTCTACTAAATAGCTGGAAGCCTATGAGGGTAGTAGTTAGTAACTCAGTTGGAAGTGGTAAATTGGTATTCACCGATGTGAGGAAACGCATTCTTGTCGAGGAGGTTTGTAAGATTAATTCTGGTGAAACATTGAAAGGCTCAGTCTGAATGTTGAAAAGAGAGGTAGAAATAATGAGAGGAACTCCAACCGGGGTAGAAACAGATCCAAGTCAAAGAATGGAAGAGGTCAGTCCAAGTCCTAACTTGGGTGCTGGAATTGTGGCAAACAAGGTGATATGAAGAAGGATTGTAGAGCACTGAAGAAGAACAGAAATGACAAAGGTGATAGAGAAAATGCAGTAACAGAAGACATCACTGACGGATTGCTTCTTTCAGTCGACAGCCCGATAGACTCATGAGTTTTCGACTCAGGAGCATCCTTTCACACAACCGCACACAAAGAATTGATGGAAAATTATGTGGCTGGAAACTATGGGAAGATCTACCTTGCAGATGGTGAACCACTAGATATTATGGGCATCGGTGACATCAAACTGAAGATGGCAAACAGTTATGTTTGGAAGATCAGAAAGTGAGACACGTGGCAGGGTTGATGTGAAATCCGATTTCAGTTGGACAGCTTGATGGTGAAGGTCATAATGTCAGTTTTGGAAACAGTGATTTGAAGGTAACTAAGGGAGCGATGGTCGTCGCTCGAGGTCACAAAACAGGAACCTTATACATGACTTCTACATGCAGAGACACAATTGTTGTTGTTGATATCTCAATGAGCACAGAGTTGTGGCATTGCAGGTTGGGCCACATGAGCGAGAAATGAATAAAACTTCTTGTCAAGAATGGTCAGATTCTGGAGTTGAAATTTGTTGAACATTGGCTATGTGAAAGCTGCATTTTTGGGAAAAAGAAACGTGTAACTTTCTTAAAGGTTGAAAAGACTGGGAAGAAGTCAGGTTCTTAAGTGAAGTTCAGGTTGGGATCTGAGGGTACATCAGAGCCGGTGAGTTTGCCTATAACTGATGTTCAGTCACCAGTTTCAATTTCACGTTAGAATGGTATCAGTCAAAGGCAGAATCATGTGGAAGGTTAAAACTTCGAGACGATATGATAAAATTTTAGGGGTTATGCATTGAATGTGTTTGAGGGTAACGATTCCTGTGTGGAGTCTACAACATGTTCATATACAGTTCGTTGTGACAACCCTGATAGTTCAGTGATACCATGGAGGAGGAGATGTGATTTCTTCTCAAGTAAGTCTCTCAAGTTTAAGTGGGGCTAAAACTTGAATGGTATCAGATGCTGAGTTGACCCATCTGGGGCCTTTGTGGTAGATGAGCTTATTTTTAATGGAGTTTTACAGATTTGTTTCCTTGCACCGGAATTTACTTGAAGATGGAGATTGTCAGAGTTCAGTGTTCTGGATTCGCTTTGCGTTGGGCTGAGTAGCCCATTGGATCTCTCATATGGAATTCGTGTCAATGTGGATATTGTTAGAATTTGGTGTGACCTGAACTCTTGTTGGGCTAGATCAGGCCCGTAAATCAATATTAGGATTTTACGTTTTCTCTATATATTGATGCTTGAGTAGTAAAACTCATTGTACCGAATTTGATATTAGTGATTATCTCATCTGCACGTGGTTTCACGTAAAATTTGTTGTCCATTATTTTCTCGTTTTCTTTTTTGGTTTCTCGATCATTCGTTACAGGTGGATTATGACATCAAATCCTAATAGTTCAGCCTTTCGACATTCAAAGCAAATGATCTCCGTCTTTTTATGTTCATATTCATGAACGAGAGTATACTCAATTCACTTTCTTTTACTTTGTTTGTACCCTCATGTGTGATTTCAAGTAGGCGTGAAAGTTTTAGAATCATACTAAAATATGATTGATAATCAATATTTTATGAACGAGTATACTCAATTTTTATTGTATACTCAATTCACGCCTTCTTATGTAATATTGATTATACAATTGGTATTAGATCTAGGTCATCTACTTTTAGTATGATTGAAAAATTAGAATTTTTTCCTGAACAATATCTATGGCTGTCAATTTCAATAGCTAACATGCATAGGGACAATCCATCTCTAAACCATACTTTATATTCAATTATTACATTTTGATTTATGGTCCATATATCTCTTTAAACTAAAAAATAGTTTAAATGTGTCCAAATTGTCTTTAGAGTTTGATGACAATAATAAATGTAAATTAAATATGAGTGATAAGACAATGAAAACCTACTATTGTGCACTCAAAAGATATGAATTGAATAGGGTGAAGGTTGTGATTATGTGCACGAATTTGAAAACTACTTGAAATCACACACGAGGGTACAAACAAAGTAAAAGATGAACGAGTATACTCAATTCACGCCTTCTTATGTAATATTGATTATACAATTGGTATTAGATCTAGGTCATCTACTTTTAGTTTACTATTAAAAATTTGGACACATTTCATTGTCTTATCACTCATATTTAATTTACATTTATTATTGTCATCAACCTCTATTGTTGATAAGCAGCAACAGGAGCCCCCATTGGTCTTTTTCCCTTGTCCTGATAAGCAGCAGTCTCATTGGGCCTCTTAACGCCCCTGTTCTGTTGCTGTTGTGGTTGCCAATTTTGACCCCTTTGTTGTTGTTGAGGGGCATCACGAAGGAATCTCTTCGACGAATCTCTCTGTTTCTGGAACTTCATTTCTAAGGCTTCCAACTGATAAGCCTTGGCCACCACTTTCGTGGACGGTGCCTCATCAAATCCCCCAGTCGTGATCCCCCGTAAAAGGTCCATCCTCAGACCCTGGATGAACTGGTGTACCTTTTTTTCGTCGGTGTCCTCCAAGTGTGTTGTGTAGCGAGATAATGATTCAAACTTCTGAACATATTCGGCCACCGATCCATATTGTCGTAGTCGAGAGAATTCCATCATGTTTTCCTTCCTCGCACTGCGGTCAAAATACTTCTTACAGAAAATCCTCTTGAATCCGCTCTAATCCATTGCCACGGTAGTCGACCGTACAGTGTCCCACCAATATCCAGCATTCTTGGTGAGATGAAACATAGCACATATAACCTTCTTATTCTCCTCCACTTTTGTGTAGCTGAACATTTGCTCAATCTGTCGGATCCACTTCTCAGCGTGAATTGGGTCCGCCAATAATCCATCAAATATAGGCAGTTGGAGTTGCCGGAATCTGTCTCCACTGGTGTCATGTGGAGTATTCGTATTGTTGTTGTTCCCATTATTTGCCACCATGCGCTCCATCATGCATGACTGAACGCCGACTAGTTCAGTTAGACGATCGAGAGCGTCGCCCTTGTTGTTTGCATCACCTTGATTCCCTCGCACCATTTCAAGAAAATCCTATACATAATAACGAACTCAACTTAATAAACAAAACAGGTGCAGATACTTAAACACTTACAGTAGGTGGAGCGATCTCAAGTGGCAGATTGCGCAGTCAGACAGTCTACAGAACTGGACTACTGCAGAAATGGACTACTGCAGAAATGGACTACTGCAGAAATGGACTACTGCAGAAATGGACTACTGCAGAAATGGACTACTGCAGAAATGGACTACTGCAGAAATGGACTACTGCAGAAATGGACTACTGCAGAAATGGACTACTGCAGAAATGGACTACTGCAGAAATGGACTACTGCAGAAATGGACTACTGCAGAAATGGACTACTGCAGAAATGGACTACTGCAGAAATGGACTACTGCAGAAATGGACTACTGCAGAAATGGACTACTGCAGAAATGGACTACTGCAGAAATGGACTACTGCAGAAATGGACTACTGCAGAAATGGACTACTGCAGAAATGGACTACTGCAGAAATGGACTACTGCAGAAATGGACTACTGCAGAAATGGACTACTGCAGAAATGGACTACTGCAGAAATGGACTACTGCAGAAATGGACTACTGCAGAAATGGACTACTGCAGAAATGGACTACTGCAGAAATGGACTACTGCAGAAATGGACTACTGCAGAAATGGACTACTGCAGAAATGGACTACTGCAGAAATGGACTACTGCAGAAATGGACTACTGCAGAAATGGACTACTGCAGAAATGGACTACTGCAGAAATGGACTACTGCAGAAATGGACTACTGCAGAAATGGACTACTGCAGAAATGGACTACTGCAGAAATGGACTACTGCAGAAATGGACTACTGCAGAAATGGACTACTGCAGAAATGGACTACTGCAGAAATGGACTACTGCAGAAATGGACTACTGCAGAAATGGACTACTGCAGAAATGGACTACTGCAGAAATGGACTACTGCAGAAATGGACTACTGCAGAAATGGACTACTGCAGAAATGGACTACTGCAGAAATGGACTACTGCAGAAATGGACTACTGCAGAAATGGACTACTGCAGAAATGGACTACTGCAGAAATGGACTACTGCAGAAATGGACTACTGCAGAAATGGACTACTGCAGAAATGGACTACTGCAGAAATGGACTACTGCAGAAATGGACTACTGCAGAAATGGACTACTGCAGAAATGGACTACTGCAGAAATGGACTACTGCAGAAATGGACTACTGCAGAAATGGACTACTGCAGAAATGGACTACTGCAGAAATGGACTACTGCAGAAATGGACTACTGCAGAAATGGACTACTGCAGAAATGGACTACTGCAGAAATGGACTACTGCAGAAATGGACTACTGCAGAAATGGACTACTGCAGAAATGGACTACTGCAGAAATGGACTACTGCAGAAATGGACTACTGCAGAAATGGACTACTGCAGAAATGGACTACTGCAGAAATGGACTACTGCAGAAATGGACTACTGCAGAAATGGACTACTGCAGAAATGGACTACTGCAGAAATGGACTACTGCAGAAATGGACTACTGCAGAAATGGACTACTGCAGAAATGGACTACTGCAGAAATGGACTACTGCAGAAATGGACTACTGCAGAAATGGACTACTGCAGAAATGGACTACTGCAGAAATGGACTACTGCAGAAATGGACTACTGCAGAAATGGACTACTGCAGAAATGGACTACTGCAGAAATGGACTACTGCAGAAATGGACTACTGCAGAAATGGACTACTGCAGAAATGGACTACTGCAGAAATGGACTACTGCAGAAATGGACTACTGCAGAAATGGACTACTGCAGAAATGGACTACTGCAGAAATGGACTACTGCAGAAATGGACTACTGCAGAAATGGACTACTGCAGAAATGGACTACTGCAGAAATGGACTACTGCAGAAATGGACTACTGCAGAAATGGACTACTGCAGAAATGGACTACTGCAGAAATGGACTACTGCAGAAATGGACTACTGCAGAAATGGACTACTGCAGAAATGGACTACTGCAGAAATGGACTACTGCAGAAATGGACTACTGCAGAAATGGACTACTGCAGAAATGGACTACTGCAGAAATGGACTACTGCAGAAATGGACTACTGCAGAAATGGACTACTGCAGAAATGGACTACTGCAGAAATGGACTACTGCAGAAATGGACTACTGCAGAAATGGACGACTGCAGAAATGGACTACTGCAGAAATGGATATGGCCAGAACTGAATACTAAAACAAGAACAAACAATGGACGACTGCCAAAAATGGACGACTAAGGACGGGAAACTGCAGAAATGACTAATGCAGAAATGGCACGGACTGCAGAATGGACTACTGCCAGAAATAGGACTATTGCAGCACTGGACTAATACACGAATGGACTACTGCAGAATAGACTATTGCAGGAACGGACTACTACACGGAAATGGACTATGCAGAAATTGATGATGCAGAAAGGACTACCAGAAATGGTCAACTGTTTAAAGAACAGACTGGATGATGTTTTAAAGAGACGAATGAAACGATTGTTTTAAAGAACAAAAATGACCAGACTGTTAATGACAAAAATGGACGATTTAAAAGAACAGAAATGGACGACTGTTAAAAGAACAGAATTGGCAGACTGTGTAAAGAAACAAAATGTACAAACTGTTTAAGAACAGAATTCAAGAATTCACCATTGATCTGCTACCCCAGCCGGATCGATAGACAACCTCTTGTTCACATCTCCATGTCAAATAACCTCACAACTCACTATTGAACTTCTTCCCAACTCTTTAGACACAAATGACTATAAACCCAACAAACCCGATTCAAACGTAATGTTTAACGTGTAGAAACATGACAGAAGTTCAAGAAATCTAACTACTGGATGCTCTAAACTGCTAGACAATCCATGTACAACCTAAAAGGAAAAGATTCCAAACAATTCCAGCTATATTTCAAGAAATACAACAGTCCAGAACAGAGGGTTTAACAACATCAACACAATTCCTATACATCACATGAATCCCAAAACTGTGTACAAAACTTGACATACACTTCAACATTATACCCAACAGGTCAAATGCGTCTGCTGTCGCAACCAACCCCACGAGTTTGTACCGCCAATTGCACCTACTCGTCGGCCTAGGTACAAAGTCTCATATGGAGGATCCATATCTCCAATAGGGAGTTCAACTTATGAGCCTAGAGCTCAGGTCAAGGACATCCAATGTAGTGATGCATGAACCCTTTTGAAATACAGAATTTACTTTACAGTACATTCAAGTGGACAAGAGGTATAAGTGGGGATCATAGAGGAACTGGCGCAACAGGAGTACATAACAGGTACATAACGAAGTGCACAACAGGCATGTAACATGACATACATAACAGGTACATAACAGGATGCCAAGTCTCTGTCCCACATAACCGTAACATTACAATACAGGTTTATCTTGCTTAACGTCAAACCAAGGCATAAAACATTTACATGATTTCAACGAAAACGTGTTATGCATGAACATATACAGTGCTTCAAGTAATTGTACAGGAGGCAGAATAACAAAAGTAGAATAAATGAAACACATTAACTTAGACGTAACTACGTACTAACTACCAACAGCAAACCCCACATTAAGAACCTAGTACCTCCGGGATGTAGGCCTTAAGGGCCAACTTTACGCATGAACTTACTGAGGTCCGTTCAAGTTGACAATCTGCAAATAAGTCCTCCGGCGTTCACACGAAACTATATCAATATATAACGGACCATTAACCTAACTTCAACAAAACTAGTAATAACTACCTAAACTCGTTAACTAACGTTAAAGAGTTACCGTATGGAGAAAATAGAGGAAACAGGAGAAGATGGAGTTTTGGAATTTGTGCATCCGTCTGGAAGAGAGAAAACAGAGAGAAGGGAAAATGGAAGGTTTAAGTAGGAGAGAAGAGGAAGGGGGAAGAGAGAGGATGAACATGGATTCTTCCAACAGTTGAACTGGTAAGATCCTCATGGTCCCTCTCAACCACCTTAATTGCCTTCCCATATTGCCCTTCCATTGATTTTCTAACTAAATCGTTAATTAGTTCGTTCGATTTGGTCAATCTTGAAACTCTCTTTTCTATAACAACACTCCGACAATTCAATAAAACATCATTGTATATATCGAATTAGATCCCGTTAAGAATTAGGGAATAATACATGGCCCAAAAAGTGCAGGGTTGTTCCACACTAGTGTCAAGTAAGCTTAGGCCAATTAATAACAATAATAACTATTTAAATTATTACATTAATTGCACATTAATTACACCAATCATTATTTGACACGTCGGCGAGTATGGTTAAGAGGGTAAAATAAGAGGGTACACTTAACATTATTTTTATAATATAAAAAAAAAAATGATAAACTAACGGTGGATTAAAGGCGCAACACAAACCTCTTGCAAATCACTAGCTTGTTGAAGTAGAGGCATATGCTATTTAGACTTTGCATAAGGTACACAATTATGGTCCGAGCAATCTTCATCTGCTCTATTGCTCAAACACACGCCTTGGTGGTACTCTCCTTCCAACCTCGAGCTTATTGCATCAAAATTAGATGAGTGTTTTAGCATACCCTTCTCATTAAAATTCCAAACTTATGTTAGAAAATAAAATAAATAGTCATTGCACTTATATAAGACCCCTTTTCCCAGCAAGATAGGTCCACTCTGGGGATTTGAGCTGTAGCCCATATTCTCCCATCACGGATTCTTGGTTTGGTGAGAACTTCCTAGTCGGTTCACCCAACCTGTACACCTCTGCCGAAGCACCTTTTAACTTCAGAGTTCTGAGTGGGATCATTGTTAAAACCCGGCATTTTTGCCTATGTAATTACTTCCTGCCGCATATGTAAGCCGAATTTCTCCGATATGAATGCAATGAGTGTTTTATAAATTGTCGATGTATGTGTTTAATCGAGCGAGGGTTGATCGTGAGACGTATCGATTAAACTAAATATGTTTTAGTTAAAAAACCCAATGAAAGGGCAAATAGAAGAAATTAGGTTGGTGGGAGAAAACAAAAGATGATGGACATGTGGCAGGCTTGTTGAAGAAGTTTAAGTTCTTTCTCTCCTGCTGAATTGTTATTCACTTCTCTGTTTCCTCATCTCATCTCGGCTTTCAGCTCTTCCAAGCGATTGAACAAAACTTCCACATTTTGTTTTCTCCAGCGTTTCTCCGTTTTCTTCAGCAAAGTGAGCGTCTGGTATGCTAATAAATTTGGAAAGAGAGGTGAGTTTGTATCGAAGTTTAGGTTTCGGTTTCGGGTGGAAAAACTCACTGTTTATGGATGAAAACACGTTGGTGTGTTTTCTAAAGAGTTGCGAAATGTGTTGTGCATTTCTACGAGTATTAGTTAGCATTGTTTTTTTTTTTTTTTTTTTTTTTAGCGTCCAACTGATAGCTCTTGGCAACCACTTTCGTGGACGGTGCCGCCCAAATCAAATCCCCGGCGTGATCCCCCGTAAAGGTCCATCCTCAGACCTGATGAAACTGTGTACCTTTTTTTTTCGTCGGTGCCTCCAAGTAGTGTTTGTGTGCGAATAATGATTCAGACTTCTGAACATAATCGACCACCGATCCATATTGTCGTAGTCGAGAGAATCCATCAGGTTTCCCTTCCTCGCACTGCGGTCAATACTTCTACAGACGAATCCTCTTGAATCCGCCTAATTCCATTGCCCGGTAGTCGACCGTACATGAGGTCCAAACTGGACTACTGCAGAAATGGACTACTGCAGAAATGGACTACTGCAGAAATGGACTACTGCAGAAATGGACTACTGCAGAAATGGACTACTGCAGAAATGGACTACTGCAGAAATGGACTACTGCAGAAATGGACTACTGCAGAAATGGACTACTGCAGAAATGGACTACTGCAGAAATGGACTACTGCAGAAATGGACTACTGCAGAAATGGACTACTGCAGAAATGGACTACTGCAGAAATGGACTACTGCAGAAATGGACTACTGCAGAAATGGACTACTGCAGAAATGGACTACTGCAGAAATGGACTACTGCAGAAATGGACTACTGCAGAAATGGACTACTGCAGAAATGGACTACTGCAGAAATGGACTACTGCAGAAATGGACTACTGCAGAAATGGACTACTGCAGAAATGGACTACTGCAGAAATGGACTACTGCAGAAATGGACTACTGCAGAAATGGACTACTGCAGAAATGGACTACTGCAGAAATGGACTACTGCAGAAATGGACTACTGCAGAAATGGACTACTGCAGAAATGGACTACTGCAGAAATGGACTACTGCAGAAATGGACTACTGCAGAAATGGACTACTGCAGAAATGGACTACTGCAGAAATGGACTACTGCAGAAATGGACTACTGCAGAAATGGACTACTGCAGAAATGGACTACTGCAGAAATGGACTACTGCAGAAATGGACTACTGCAGAAATGGACTACTGCAGAAATGGACTACTGCAGAAATGGACTACTGCAGAAATGGACTACTGCAGAAATGGACTACTGCAGAAATGGACTACTGCAGAAATGGACTACTGCAGAAATGGACTACTGCAGAAATGGACTACTGCAGAAATGGACTACTGCAGAAATGGACTACTGCAGAAATGGACTACTGCAGAAATGGACTACTGCAGAAATGGACTACTGCAGAAATGGACT
This sequence comes from Begonia masoniana, assembly GCA_022432975.1. NCBI lineage: Eukaryota > Viridiplantae > Streptophyta > Magnoliopsida > Cucurbitales > Begoniaceae > Begonia > Begonia masoniana. Next base: position 31,359,102 of record CM039510.1, read on the forward strand.
ACTGCAGAAATGGACTACTGCAGAAATGGACTACTGCAGAAATGGACTACTGCAGAAATGGACTACTGCAGAAATGGACTACTGCAGAAATGGACTACTGCAGAAATGGACTACTGCAGAAATGGACTACTGCAGAAATGGACTACTGCAGAAATGGACTACTGCAGAAATGGACTACTGCAGAAATGGACTACTGCAGAAATGGACTACTGCAGAAATGGACTACTGCAGAAATGGACTACTGCAGAAATGGACTACTGCAGAAATGGACTACTGCAGAAATGGACTACTGCAGAAATGGACTACTGCAGAAATGGACTACTGCAGAAATGGACTACTGCAGAAATGGACTACTGCAGAAATGGACTACTGCAGAAATGGACTACTGCAGAAATGGACTACTGCAGAAATGGACTACTGCAGAAATGGACTACTGCAGAAATGGACTACTGCAGAAATGGACTACTGCAGAAATGGACTACTGCAGAAATGGACTACTGCAGAAATGGACTACTGCAGAAATGGACTACTGCAGAAATGGACTACTGCAGAAATGGACTACTGCAGAAATGGACTACTGCAGAAATGGACTACTGCAGAAATGGACTACTGCAGAAATGGACTACTGCAGAAATGGACTACTGCAGAAATGGACTACTGCAGAAATGGACTACTGCAGAAATGGACTACTGCAGAAATGGACTACTGCAGAAATGGACTACTGCAGAAATGGACTACTGCAGAAATGGACTACTGCAGAAATGGACTACTGCAGAAATGGACTACTGCAGAAATGGACTACTGCAGAAATGGACTACTGCAGAAATGGACTACTGCAGAAATGGACTACTGCAGAAATGGACTACTGCAGAAATGGACTACTGCAGAAATGGACTACTGCAGAAATGGACTACTGCAGAAATGGACTACTGCAGAAATGGACTACTGCAGAAATGGACTACTGCAGAAATGGACTACTGCAGAAATGGACGACTGTTAAAAGAACAGAATGGACGACTGTTAAAAGAACAGAAGAACGATTGTTTTAAAGAACAAAATGGAAGACTGTTTAATGAACAAAATGGACGACTGTTAAAAGAACAGAATGGACGACTGTTAAAAGAACAGAATGGAAGACTGTGTAAAGAACAGAATGGAAGACTGTGTTTAAAGAACAGAATTCAATACTTCACCAATTGATCTGCTTACCAAGCCGTTCGATCGCAACCTCTATGTTTCACATCTACATGTCCTAATAACCTCACAACTCACTATTGAACTTCTTCCCAACCTCTTTAGACACAAACTGCTTCAAACCCAACCAACCCGATTCAAAACGTAATTTTTAAAACGTGTTAGAAAACATGACAGAAGTTCAAGAAATCTAACTACATGGATAGCTCTAAAACTCTAGACAATCCATGTACAACCTAAAAGGAAAAGATTCCAAACAATTCCAGTATATTTCAAGAAAATTACAACAGTCAGAACAGAGGTTTTAAAACATCAACACAATTCCTATACATCACATGAATCCCAAAACTGTACAAAACTTGACATACACTTAAAACCTATACCCCACAGGTCAAAATGCGTCTGACTGTCGCAACCAACCCCACGAGTTTGTCCCGCCAATTGCACCTACTCGTCGGCCTGAGGCACAAAGTCCTCATCTGGAGGATCCATATCTACAATAGGGAGTTCAACTATGAGCCTAGAGCTCAGTAAGGACATACAATGTAGTGATGCATGAACTTTTGAAATACATGAATATTACTTTACATTACATTCAAGTGGACAAGAGGTATAAGTGGGGATCATAGAGGAACTGGCGCAACAGGAGTACATAACAGGTACATAACAGAAGTGCACAACAGGCATGTAACATGAATACATAACAGGTACATAACAGGATGCTAGTCTCTGTCCCACACTTAACCGTACATTACAATACAGGTTTTATCTTTCTTAACGTCAAACCAAGTGCATAAAACATTTACATGACTTTCAAGAAAACGTGTATGCATGAACATATACAGTGCTTAAACGTAATTTGTACAGGCGGCAGAATAACAAAGCTAGACATAAAATGAAACACATTAACTTAGAACGTAAACTACGACTTAACTACCCAACAGCAAACCCAACCATGTAAGAACCTAGTACCTCCGTGATGTAGGGCCTTAAGGGCCAACTTATACGCATGAACTTACCTGATGTCCGTAAAGTTGAAAATCTTGCACATAAGTCCTCGGCGATTCACGAACCTATATCATATATAACCGGACCATTAACCCTAAACTTCAACAAAACTAAGTAATAACTAACCTAAACTCGTTAACTAACGTAAAGAGTTACCTTTACTGGAGAAAACTAGAGGAAACAGGAGAAGATGGAGTTTTGGAATTTGTCGCACTTCGTCTGGAAGAGAGAAAACAGAGAGAAGGGGAAATGGAAGGTTTCACGTAGGAGAGAAGAGAAGGGAGGAAGAGAGAGGATGAACATGGATTCTTCAACAAGTTGAACATGTGTCAAGTCCTCATTGGCTCCCTCTCAACCACCTTAATTGCCTTCCCATATTGCCCTTCCATTGATTTTCTAACTAAATCGTTAATTAGTTCGTCGATTTGGTCACTCTGAAACTCTCTCTTTCTATTAAACACTCCGACAATTTCCAATAAAACATTCATTGTATTAATATCGAATTAATCCCGTTTAATAATTTAGGGAATAATTACATGGCCAAAAATGCCGGGTGTTACAAAACTAATGTGTCAAGTAATGATTAGTCCAATTAATACAATAAATTAACTATTTATAATTTATTACATTAATTGCACATTAATTACACCAATCATTATTTGACACGTCGGCGAGTATTTTAAGAGGGTAAAATAAGAGGGTAAACTTAACATTATTTATAATATAAAAAAAAAAATGATCAAACTAACGGGGATAAAGGCAGCAACACACACCCTCTCTGCAATATCCACTAGCTTGATTGTAAGTAGAGGCATATTTAGACTTGCATAAGGTATCACAATTATGGTCCGAGCAATCCTTCATCTGCTCTATTTTCTCACACACACGACTTGTGTACTCTCCTTCAACCTCGATGCTTATTGCATTCAAAATATAGATGAAGTGTTTTAGCATACCCTTCTCATTAAAATTCCAAACTTATGTTAGAAAATAAATAAATAGTTCATTTGACACTTATTATAACGACCCCTTTTCCCAGCAAGATATTGTCCACTCTGGGGATTGGGCTGTAGCCCAATATTCTCCCCTCACGGCTTTGTTTGGTGAGAACTTCCTAGTCGGTCACCCAACCTAGTACTACTCTCGCCGAAGCACTTTTAACTTCAGAGTTCTTATGGGATCCATTGTAACACCCGGCATTTTTGCCTATGTAATTATTCCCCGAATATGTAAGCAGAATTTCTCCGATATGAATGCAATGATTGTTTTTAATAAAATTGTCGATGTGTTTAATCGAGCGAGGGTGATTCGTGAGACCGTATCGATTAAACTAATAATGTTTTAGTTAAAAACCAATGAAAGGGCAAATTAGGAAGAAATTAAGGTTGGTGGGAGAAAACAAATTAGATGATTGACATGTGGCAGCTTGTTGAAGAAGTTAAGTTCTTTCTCCTACGTGAATGTTCATTCACTTCTCTGTTTCCCCTCATCTCTCTCGGCTTTCTCTCTTCCAAGCGATTGAAACAAAACTTCCACATTTTGTTTCTCCAGCGTTTCTCCGTTTTCTTCAGCAAAGGTGAGCGTCTTTTAATGCTAATAAATTTGGACAAGATTAAGGTGAGTTTTTATCGAAGTTTAGGGTTTCGGTTTCGGTGAAAACTCACTGTTCTGGATGAAAACACGTTGGTGTGTTTTCTAAAGAGTTGAAATGGTTTTGCTGCATTTCCTACGAGATATTAGTTAGCATTTGTAGCGTGTTTAAACTCTGAACATTCATGCTACAGGTCCGAGCTTTCCAGAGACGTTCGAGCATACTACTTGGCTGCACACAGGTAAGTTCATGCATCTACGTTGGCCCTTAAGGCCCTACAACTCGGAGGTACTAGGTCTGGTTCGGGTAGATAGGTTTTAGGTTATGTTTTAAGTTAAACGTGTTTCCGTTATATTCTGTTCTCTGTTGTATTCATTCTGTCACCTGAAATGTTAAGTTTAAGCATCGCACTGATTCATCCATACATGTTTTCCTGTAAAATCATGCAAATGTTTTCAGCACCGGTTTTGAAGTAAGTAAGATAAAATCCTGTAAAGAAAATGTATGGTTAAGTGTGGACGAGGACTGGCATCCTGTCAGTACTCCTGTTATGTCCTGAAAGTGGCATGTACATCCTGTTGCGCCAGCTCCTCCTCCCACTTATACCTTCCTGTCCAGTGAACGTAATGTAATGTAATGTTCATGTATTTGAAAATGTTCATGCATAGCATATGCACACTGCATTTCATGTTCTTACTGAGCTCTAGGCTCATAGATGACTCCCTGTTGTAGGTACGGATACTCCAGAGGAGGACCTTGCTCCTCAAGCTGATGAGTAATGGATTGTGGTGGATCGAGCTCATTGGAAATGGTTGTTGCAGTCAGATAAATTCTGTGTAGAGGTTTAAGTCTTTAAAGTAAAGTTCATATTGTAAACTCTTCAGGATGTTTGTGGTTTCTGTTTTAAACTCTGTTGTAGTCTTGTGTTTTGTTTGAAAGGTTTTGTTGGAAATTTGAAATGTATAAGTCCTGTTGTTGATGTATTTAAACCTCCGTATTGACAGATTGTATCCATATATTTTAAATGTTTTGAAAACATTCTGGAACTGCTTGAGTTCTCCCTTTTCAGGTCATGCATGGATAGTCTCGAATTTTAGAGCTATCCATGCAGTTTGTCTGCTCGAACTCCCGTCATTTGTAGAGTATGAATTCAAAACTTTGTTTTGAAATCGGGTTTGAGGGTCTGAAGCCCTCATGCCTCCTGTTTTGATGTTCCCTGCACTGTAATCTTTTATGTTAAAAATTTGGCCAATTTTTAATCTCAAAAACGCATCGTCCGGTCTTCCGGTTGACGTCAGCATAAGTCTTCCGCCCAGTTTATAATTTTTGTCTTCCGGTTGACGTCAGCATAAGTCTTCCGCCCAGTTTATAATTTTTGTCTTCCGGTTGACGTCAGCATAAGTCTTCCGCCCAGTTTATAATTTTTGTCTTCCGGTTGACGTCAGCATAAGTCTTCCGCCCAGTTTATAATTTTTGTCTTCCGGTTGACGTCAGCATAAGTCTTCCGCCCAGTTTATAATTTTTGTCTTCCGGTTGACGTCAGCATAAGTCTTCCGCCCAGTTTATAATTTTTGTCTTCCGGTTGACGTCAGCATAAGTCTTCCGCCCAGTTTATAATTTTTGTCTTCCGGTTGACGTCAGCATAAGTCTTCCGCCCAGTTTATAATTTTTGTCTTCCGGTTGACGTCAGCATAAGTCTTCCGCCCAGTTTATAATTTTTGTCTTCCGGTTGACGTCAGCATAAGTCTTCCGCCCAGTTTATAATTTTTGTCTTCCGGTTGACGTCAGCATAAGTCTTCCGCCCAGTTTATAATTTTTGTCTTCCGGTTGACGTCAGCATAAGTCTTCCGCCCAGTTTATAATTTTTGTCTTCCGGTTGACGTCAGCATAAGTCTTCCGCCCAGTTTATAATTTTTGTCTTCCGGTTGACGTCAGCATAAGTCTTCCGCCCAGTTTATAATTTTTGTCTTCCGGTTGACGTCAGCATAAGTCTTCCGCCCAGTTTATATTTTTGTCTTCCGGTTGACGTCAGCATAAGTCTTCCGCCCAGTTTATAATTTTTGTCTTCCGGTTGACGTCAGCATAAGTCTTCCGCCCAGTTTATAATTTTTGTCTTCCGGTTGACGTCAGCATAAGTCTTCCGCCCAGTTTATAATTTTTGTCTTCCGGTTGACGTCAGCATAAGTCTTCCGCCCAGTTTATAATTTTTGTCTTCCGGTTGACGTCAGCATAAGTCTTCCGCCCAGTTTATAATTTTTGTCTTCCGGTTGACGTCAGCATAAGTCTTCCGCCCAGTTTATAATTTTTGTCTTCCGGTTGACGTCAGCATAAGTCTTCCGCCCAGTTTATAATTTTTGTCTTCCGGTTGACGTCAGCATAAGTCTTCCGCCCAGTTTATAATTTTTGTCTTCCGGTTGACGTCAGCATAAGTCTTCCGCCCAGTTTATAATTTTTGTCTTCCGGTTGACGTCAGCATAAGTCTTCCGCCCAGTTTATAATTTTTGTCTTCCGGTTGACGTCAGCATAAGTCTTCCGCCCAGTTTATAATTTTTGTCTTCCGGTTGACGTCAGCATAAGTCTTCCGCCCAGTTTATAATTTTTGTCTTCCGGTTGACGTCAGCATAAGTCTTCCGCCCAGTTTATAATTTTTGTCTTCCGGTTGACGTCAGCATAAGTCTTCCGCCCAGTTTATATTTTTGTCTTCCGGTTGACGTCAGCATAAGTCTTCCGCCCAGTTTATAATTTTTGTCTTCCGGTTGACGTCAGCATAAGTCTTCCGCCCAGTTTAAAATTTTTGTCTTCCGGTTGACGTCAGCATAAGTCTTCCGCCCCGTTTATAATTTTTGTCTTCCGGTTGACGTCAGCATAAGTCTTCCGCCCAGTTTATAATTTTTGTCTTCCGGTTGACGTCAGCATAAGTCTTCCGCCCAGTTTATATTTTTGTCTTCCGGTTGACGTCAGCATAAGTCTTCCGCCCAGTTTATATTTTTGTCTTCCGGTTGACGTCATCTTTTCTTCCGATGACGTCATACGCCTTTTCGTCCAACAGCTTCCTGCTTCTATGCTTATGATTCTTTCTGTTTACTTTTCCTGTCCATTCTGTTTAATTATTTTCTTCGCCATTTCTTCTCTTCTGTTATTCATTTCCGAATGTGCCATAGTCTGTTATACACCGTAGCCTTCCACAGTATGCTTCTTCCCAGTTAAGTTCTCTTAAATGTCCCTGTCTTCCCTGTATTTCGTTTCTCTTCTGTTATCCGTTATTGAATCCCGTTTTGCTTTCAACTCCTGAGAACTCCTCTCTCTCGGTGAAGTTTTATAGTTGTAAACGTTCTGTTCCCTGTTTTCTGTTATAAAAAAAAATAATATGTGCCCGTTTTCTGCAAATGTCCCGGAGTGACGGCTTCGATCCGGACCCGATCGGGTTCGGTTTGGGTCGTCACGTAATGGTATCAGAGAGACACGGTTTTAAAACCGATTCTGTGAAGTGTCTGACTGCGCAACCTCCACGTGAATATCGCTCCACAACTGTCATATTTAGACGACTTGTACGGTCCTGTTATTTCTTTAAAATTAGTGATTCTGTTTTTCTATAGCTCTTAGAAATGGTGAGAGGACATCAGGAAGATCCAGTGAAAGCTCTCGGGCCATAGACCGATTGACAGAGCTGGTGGGGGTACAATCCCGCATGGTTGATCGAATGATGGCCAGAGAAGCGACAGAAACAATAACCATGGAAATATCAATCGTGATAATGCGCCGCGAGACAATAGTGGAGACAGATTCCGGCGACTTCAGCCACCCTCATTTGATGGGTTGTCTACAGACCCGCCCGTGCTGAAACCTGGATTCGAACTATGGAGAAGATGTTCAGTTATGCAGAAGTAGAAGACAACAAGAAGGTTACTTGTGCCACGTCCGTCTCACTGAAAGTGCTGGATTCTGGTGGGATGCAGTACAGTCGTCTGCAGTGGCGATGAGCTGGGAAGGTTCAAGGGGATTTTCTACGATAAGTACTTTGACCGAGGAGCGAGAAAGGAGAAGTTACTTGAGTTTTCTCGGCTGCGACAGTATGGATCTGTGGCCGCGTATGTTCAGAAATTTGAGTCGCTATCCGATATGCAACACACATGGTGGCCACTGATGAGAACAAGGGCACTGTTTATTCAGGTTTAAAGATGGACCTTCTGCGAGGAATCACGACTGGAGGTTTTGTGATGCACCATAGTTAAAGAGGGTGGGGCCAAGGCTTGCAACTGAGGCCTTAGAATAGTTCCCGAGACAGAGAGACCCACGAGAGGATTATAGAAAGACTTCCTCACCAACACAACAAAAGATTCAGAATGTACATCCTCAACAGCAACAGAACAGGGGCATTAAAAGGCCCAATGAGACCCTTACTTACCAAGACAAAGGGAGAGACCTAGGGAGCTCCTCAGCACCTTTTCTGCCCACGTTGCCAGAAAAATCATACAGGAGACTGCAGGCTCTTACTGGTCAATGTGTCCGGTGTGGTAAAGAAGGCCATCAAGTCCGAATGGTCCCTGCTACACAAGGCCGGTTGGTGCTATGCCTAGAGTGTTTGCAATGATGGAGGACGTCGATAATGCTGATCAGCACACAGCAATTACAGGTACAATATTAGTATGTAATGTGCCTGCTTATACCTTGTGGGGACACGGGGGCCACACATCGTTTGTGGCCTGGACTTTGTAGTTAGACAAAAGTTTTGTAGTACGTCGTCAGATCAGCCTTATAGCGTTATGCTACCGTCCGAATTTTATGCACTCCGAGCAGGTTGTAAGGGGTGATATAGTGTCAGTGGGAGACCAGAAGTTACATGCCAATCTCATCGTATTTGGATGAAGGGATACGATGTTATTCTGGGAGACTGGCGGTTTAAAACATTACGCCACCATCAATAACTGAGGTCCGGGCTTGTGCAGTTACAGCACCCAATGAAGTAGAATTCTCTTATCAGGCGGTACCAACCGAGAAACACCGTATGCCTGTGATATCTTCCTTGAAAGCTCAACGACTGATGAAGTCAGGGTGCATTGGATTTCTGGCCCACGTTGTGGATGTTCAAGGCAAGGTGAGGTGGAACTTCAAAATATTCCGTTGGTTCGGAACGGTCTGAGTTTTTCCGAGATGACTTACCGGGATTGCCACCTGATCGGAGATAGAATTTGAGATCGATGTGTGTCCTGGTGCGGAACCGGTGTCAAAGAATCCGTACCGCATGGCACTAATTGAGCTAAAGGAGTTGAAGACTCAGCTCAAAGAGTTAGTGGACAAGGGCTTTGTGCGCCTTAGCTTCTCTCCGTGGGGTGCTCCCGTCTTGTTTGTCAAGAAGAAGGATGGGTCCTTGCGGATGTGTATTGACTACCGTGAGCTGAACAAGTTGACTATCAGGAATAAGTACCCGTTGCCAAGAATCGATGATTATTCGATCAGCTACAGCGGCTCGGGTATTTTCTAGATTGACTTACGCTCCGGCTATTACCAGTTGAAGGTCAGAGCTGAGGATATTCCAAAGACTGCCTTCAGAAACCCGGTACGGACACTACGAGTTCTTGGTGATGTCGTTCGGTTGACTAATGCTCACGCAGCATTTATGGACCTAATGACAGGATATTCCATGATGTCTTGGATAAATTTGTGATCGTTTCATCGAGACATTCTGGTTTAGTCCAGGAGTGTGGCTGAGCATGGAACAGTTGGCTATGGTACTGTCAATCCTAAAGCAACATCAATTATATGCCAAGCTGTCAAAGTGTGAGTTCTGGTTAAACAAGATAATTTCTTGGGCCACGTGGTGTCTGCTGACGCGTCTCTTGTGGACCCGCAAGATTCAGGCTGTGAGGGATTGGCCCAGGCCGAGAAATGCAAGTGAAGTACGAACTTTATCGGGCTAGCTGGTTATTACATACAATTCATCAGGGATTTTCTGTGATCGCGAAGCCTATGACCAGCTTAACAAGGAAGGAAATCAAGTTCAAGTGGTCTGAAGCATGTGAGGAGAGCTTTCAGACACTTAAGCAGAAATTAACCACTGCTCCTCTGTTAGTATTGCCAGTTGAAGTGGCAAATTCAGCGTATACTGTGATGCGTCAAGGATTGGCCTGGGATGCGTATTGATGCAAGAGGGTAAAGTGGTAGCATACGCATCAAGACAGTTGAAGAACCATGAACAAACTACCCTACTCACGACCTTGAGTTAGCGGCATTTGTATTTGCGCTGAAAGTATGGAGACACCACCTATATGGACAGTCATGTGAGGTGTTTTCTGACCACAAGAGTTTGAAGTACCTCTTACTCAGAAAGAGTTGAATATGAGACAAAGGCGGTGGTTAGAATTTGTGAAAGATTACGATGTTGAGATCAAATACCATCCTGGTAAAGCTAATGTGGTAGCTGATGCACTGAGCAGGATGCCAGCTACCATACAACCAGTTATGTCGGCCGTATCAATGCCTTTGAGGACGGAGATACAGAAGTTCGATATGGAGATGGTTTCTGGGCTATCGGCCATACTAGCAGATTTGACGCTACGACCCACCGTCCTGGACCGAATTAAAGAAGCTCAGAAGACCAATTCAAAAGAGATGGCTGATATGGTGAGCAAAGTACCAATGGCTTCTTCCGATTTCAGTTATTCGGGAGATGGAGGTCTAAAGTTCTAAAACAGATGGTATGTTCGAAAGACGAAGAGCTACGGAAGCACATCTTATCGGAAGCCACTCATCTCCTTTCTCTGTGCATCCTGGAAGCACGAAGATGTACCAGATTTGAAACTCACTTCTGGTGGCCGAATATGAAGAATGAAGTGGCAAAATATGTGGAGTCTTGTATGATATGCCAACAGGTCAAAGCTGAACATCAACGACCAAGTGGAACGCTTCAACCTCTTCTGATTCCCGAATGGAAATGGGAGAACGTTACAATGGACTTCGTTGTTGGTCTGCCAAGAACAGTTAAAGGCCATAATAGCATTTGGGTCATAGTGGACAGATTAACGAAGTCGGCCCCTTTTCTACCTGTGAAGACGACGTTTACCATGGATCAGTATGCCGGAGCTGTATATTAGTGAGATTATTAAGCTGCATGGCATTCCTGTATCAATCGTCTCAGACCGTGATCCCAGATTCACTTCCAGATTTTGGAAAAGTTTGCAAAGCTCCTTGGGCACTAGATTGGACTTCAGCATGGCATTCACCCACAGACGGATGGACAATCTGATGAGAACGATTCAGACATTGGAGGATATGCTAAGATCGTGCGTGCTGGAATTTCATTGCTCCTTGGAGTAGATACCTGCCACTTGTGGAGTTTGCTTACAACATAGCTACCCGCTACGATCTTATGGCTCCATATGAAGCACTTTATGGCAGGAAGTGTAGATCCCCATTATGTTGGGATGAAGTCGGAGAAACCAAGCTTATCGGCCCCGAAATACTGCAACAGATGTCTGGGGTAATAACGGCGATCAAGCAAAGAATCCAGGCTGCACAAAGTCGACAGAAGAGCTATGCAGACCATCGGAGAAGGGATTTAGAGTTTGCTGAAGGTGATGAAGTATTCTTGAAGGTGTCACCTTTCAAGGGCGTGATGAGGTTTGGAAAGAAAGGGAAGCTAAGCCCAGGTTCATTGGCCCTTTTCCCATCTTGAAGCGTGTGGGAAGCGTGGCGTACAGACTACAGTTACCTGCGTCTATGGAGGAGTACACAATGTTTTTCACGTGTCGATGCTGAGGAAATGTGTACGAGATCCAACTCAGATCGTGGAACACGTGGACTTCGATATCATGCCGACATTGACATATGAAGAGAGGCCATACAGATTCTGGATACCTCAGTCAAGGTATTGCGCAACAAAGTGGTCCCATTGGTGAAAGTTTTATGGCGTAATCACAATGTGGAGGATGCCACATGGGAAAGAGAAGCGGATGTTAGGAATCAATATCCGGATCTCTTTGCTTAGGCAAATTTTGGGGACAAAATTTCTGTTAAGGTGGGTGGAATGTAACACCCGGCATTTTTGCCTATGTAATTATTTCCCCCATATGTAGAGAATTTCTCCGATATGAATGCAATGATTGTTTTTAATAAAATTGTCGATGTGTTAATCGAGCGAGGGTGATCGTGAGACCGTATCGATTAAACTAAATAATGTTTAGTTAAAAACCAATGAAAGGGCAAATTAGGAAGAAATTAAGGTTGGTGGGAGAAAAAAATAGATGATTGACATGTGGCAGCTTGTTGAAGAAGTTCAGTTCTTTTCTCCCTACTGATGTTTCATGCACTTCTCTGTTTCCCCTCATCTCTCTCGGCTTTCTCTCTTCCAAGCGATTGAAACAAAACTTCCACACTTGTTTCTCCAGCTTTTCTCCGTTTTCTTCAGCAAAGGTGAGCGTCTTTAATGCTAATAAATTTGGACAGATTAAGGTGAGTTTTTATCGAAGTTTAGGGTTTCGGTTTTCGGTGAAAACTCACTGTTTCTGGATGAAAACACGTTGGTGTGTTTTCTAAAGAGTTGAAATGTGTTTGCTGCATTTCCTACGAGATATTAGTTAGCATTTGTACGTGTTTTAAAACTCTGAACATTCATGCTACAGGTCCGAGCTTTCCAGAGACGTTCGAGCATACTACTTGGCTGCACACAGGTAAGTTCATGCATCTACGTTGGCCCTTAAGGCCCTACAACTCGGAGTACTAGGTCTGGTTCGGGTAGATAGGTTTTAGGTTATGTTTTAAGTTAAACGTGTTTCCGTTATATTCTGTTCTCTGTTGTATTCATTCTGTCACCTGAAATGTTAAGTTTAAGCATCGCACTGATTCATGCATACACGTTTTCGTAAAATCATGCAAATGTTTTCAGCACCGGTTTTGAAGTAAGTAAGATAAAATCCTGTAAAGAAAATGTATGGTTAAGTGTGGACGAGGACTGGCATCCTGTCAAGTACTCCTGTTATGTCCTGAAAGTGGCATGTACATCCTGTTGCGCCAGCTCCTCCTCCCACTTATACTTCCTGTCCAGTGAAACGTAATGTAATGTAATGTTCATGTATTTGAAAATGTTCATGCATAGCATATGCACACTGCATTTCATGTTCTTACTGAGCTCTAGGCTCATAGATGAACTCCCTGTTGTAGGTACGGATACTCCAGAGGAGGACCTTGCTCCTCAAGCTGATGAGTAATGGATAGTGTGATCGGCTCATTGGAAATGGTTGTTGCAGTCAGATAAATTCTGTGTAGAGGTTAAGTCTTTAAAGTAAAGTTCATATTTGTAAACTCTTCTGGATGTTTGTGGTTTCTGTTTTAAAACTCTGTTGTAGTCTTGTGTTTTGTTTGAAAGTTTTGTTGGAAATTGAAATGTATAAGTCCTGTTGTTGATGTATTTAAAACCTCCGTATTTGACAGATTGTATCCATATATTTTAAATGTTTTGAAACAGTCTGGAACTGCTTGAGTTCTACCTTTTGACGTCAGCATAAGTCTTCCGCCCAGTTTATAATTTTGTCTTCCGGTTGACGTCAGCATAAGTCTTCCGCCCAGTTTATAATTTTGTCTTCCGGTTGACGTCAGCATAAGTCTTCCGCCCAGTTTATAATTTTGTCTTCCGGTTGACGTCAGCATAAGTCTTCCGCCCAGTTTATAATTTTGTCTTCCGGTTGACGTCAGCATAAGTCTTCCGCCCAGTTTATAATTTTTGTCTTCCGGTTGACGTCAGCATAAGTCTTCCGCCCAGTTTATAATTTTGTCTTCCGGTTGACGTCAGCATAAGTCTTCCGCCCAGTTTATAATTTTGTCTTCCGGTTGACGTCAGCATAAGTCTTCCGCCCAGTTTATAATTTTTGTCTTCCGGTTGACGTCAGCATAAGTCTTCCGCCCAGTTTATAATTTTTGTCTTCCGGTTGACGTCAGCATAAGTCTTCCGCCCAGTTTATAATTTTGTCTTCCGGTTGACGTCAGCATAAGTCTTCCGCCCAGTTTATAATTTTGTCTTCCGGTTGACGTCAGCATAAGTCTTCCGCCCAGTTTATAATTTTGTCTTCCGGTTGACGTCAGCATAAGTCTTCCGCCCAGTTTATAATTTTGTCTTCCGGTTGACGTCAGCATAAGTCTTCCGCCCAGTTTATAATTTTGTCTTCCGGTTGACGTCAGCATAAGTCTTCCGCCCAGTTTATAATTTTGTCTTCCGGTTGACGTCAGCATAAGTCTTCCGCCCAGTTTATAATTTTTGTCTTCCGGTTGACGTCAGCATAAGTCTTCCGCCCAGTTTATAATTTTGTCTTCCGGTTGACGTCAGCATAAGTCTTCCGCCCAGTTTATAATTTTTGTCTTCCGGTTGACGTCAGCATAAGTCTTCCGCCCAGTTTATAATTTTGTCTTCCGGTTGACGTCAGCATAAGTCTTCCGCCCAGTTTATAATTTTGTCTTCCGGTTGACGTCAGCATAAGTCTTCCGCCCAGTTTATAATTTTGTCTTCCGGTTGACGTCAGCATAAGTCTTCCGCCCAGTTTATAATTTTGTCTTCCGGTTGACGTCAGCATAAGTCTTCCGCCCAGTTTATAATTTTTGTCTTCCGGTTGACGTCAGCATAAGTCTTCCGCCCAGTTTATAATTTTGTCTTCCGGTTGACGTCAGCATAAGTCTTCCGCCCAGTTTATAATTTTGTCTTCCGGTTGACGTCAGCATAAGTCTTCCGCCCAGTTTATAATTTTGTCTTCCGGTTGACGTCAGCATAAGTCTTCCGCCCAGTTTATAATTTTGTCTTCCGGTTGACGTCAGCATAAGTCTTCCGCCCAGTTTATAATTTTTGTCTTCCGGTTGACGTCAGCATAAGTCTTCCGCCCAGTTTATAATTTTGTCTTCCGGTTGACGTCAGCATAAGTCTTCCGCCCAGTTTATAATTTTTGTCTTCCGGTTGACGTCAGCATAAGTCTTCCGCCCAGTTTATAATTTTGTCTTCCGGTTGACGTCAGCATAAGTCTTCCGCCCAGTTTATAATTTTGTCTTCCGGTTGACGTCAGCATAAGTCTTCCGCCCAGTTTATAATTTTGTCTTCCGGTTGACGTCAGCATAAGTCTTCCGCCCAGTTTATAATTTTGTCTTCCGGTTGACGTCAGCATAAGTCTTCCGCCCAGTTTATAATTTTTGTCTTCCGGTTGACGTCAGCATAAGTCTTCCGCCCAGTTTATAATTTTGTCTTCCGGTTGACGTCAGCATAAGTCTTCCGCCCAGTTTATAATTTTTGTCTTCCGGTTGACGTCAGCATAAGTCTTCCGCCCAGTTTATAATTTTGTCTTCCGGTTGACGTCAGCATAAGTCTTCCGCCCAGTTTATAATTTTTGTCTTCCGGTTGACGTCAGCATAAGTCTTCCGCCCAGTTTATAATTTTTGTCTTCGGTTGACGTCAGCATAAGTCTTCCGCCCAGTTTATAATTTTTGTCTTCCGGTTGACGTCAGCATAAGTCTTCCGCCCAGTTTATAATTTTGTCTTCCGGTTGACGTCAGCATAAGTCTTCCGCCCAGTTTATAATTTTTGTCTTCCGGTTGACGTCAGCATAAGTCTTCCGCCCAGTTTATAATTTTGTCTTCCGGTTGACGTCAGCATAAGTCTTCCGCCCAGTTTATAATTTTGTCTTCCGGTTGACGTCATCTTTTCTTCCGATGACGTCATACGCCTTTCGCCCAACAGCTTCCTGCTTCTATGCTTATGATTTCTGGTTTACTTCCTGTCCATTCTGTTTAATTATTTTCTTCGCCATTTCTTCTCTTCTGTTATTCATTTCCGAATTGTGCATAGTTCTGTTATACACCGTAGCCTTCCACAGTATGCTTCTTCCCAGTTAAGTTCTCTTAAATGTCCCTGTCTTCCTGCATTTTCGTTTCTCTTCTGTTATCCGTTATTGAATCCCGTTTTGCTTTCAACTCCTGAGAACTCTCTCTCTCGGTGAAGTTTTATAGTTTGTAAACGTTCTGTTCCCTGTTTTCTGTTATAAAAAAAAAATAATATGTGCCCGTTTTCTGCAAATGTCCCGGAGTGACGGCTTCGATCCCGGACCCCGATCGGGTTCGGTTTCGGGTCGTCACATCCATTGTCAATTGTTCTAAAAAACGCGTCTCACTATCTTGGGAGGGTCTCTTTACATATGTTTCATTTCCACATACTTCCCCAAGCGATGTGGGATTGTGAAAACCCCCCTTTCTACGACCGAACCCTACGGCCCAAGTCCAACCTGGAATCCGCGGAGTTTTAACCCAGCACGTCACCCTCCGGCCCAAGTCCAAATCGGGATCGTGGAGTACTAGGTGGTTCCTCCTCATACGTGTTCATTCGGGTCATCACAATCACCCCCCCTCAAGGGCCCAACGACCTCGTTGGCCACATTTCCGGTTGGGTACAGACTCTGATACCATTTGTAACGACCCATTTCCCAACAAGATATTGTTCGCTCTTGGGATTGGGCCGTAGCCCAATATCCTCCCCTCACGGCTTTGTTTGGCGAGAACTTCCCAGTCTGTAACGCCCGACAATTTCGGCCAGGTGATTTTCTTAACCATTTTAATTGTCACCCTCTTTATTGACCTTTATGATTTTAAATTTAATGTCAAGACTTATTTATTACAAGTTGAGTGAAACTAGGTTGGGTGGCAAGTTTGTAATTAAGGAGGATTTTAATTGGTATAAATAGGTTATGAGAATCCTTAAACCTCATTAAAACCTCACTGTAGCCGACATTTCCTCTCTCGGCGATTCCCTTCCTTCTAGAGCTCCCTCTCTACCAGCTATTCCTTCGGCGGCGACCAGTTCTTCAGCCTCCACTTCGACAATCCACGCTCTAGGTAAGACTTAGACAATGTAGTTTCTTAGAGTTCTGTCTTCAGTTAGAACTTGAGGTTTCGGATTCTTCACTAACAGAGTGATGGTAGTGACAATCATGATTTGTGTTTAGTAATGGCATTTCCGATTCGATTCTGGACATTAAGATGACAGACCGTGTTTGGTTGTTAGACTTAATCCGGTTATTTATAATCTGGAAGTTTAATCTGTACACACTAGGTGCTCGACTAGGAAGATTAGGAATAGTTATGTAGGTCCATCAGATGATGTCTTCCATCGGATGATGTCTTCCATCGGATGATGTCTTCCATCGGATGATGTCTTCCATCGGATGATGTCTTCCATCGGATGATGTCTTCCATCGGATGATGTCTTCCATCGGATGATGTCTTCCATCGGATGATGTCTTCCATCGGATGATGTCTTCCATCGGATGATGTCTTCCATCGGATGATGTCTTCCATCGGATGATGTCTTCCATCGGATGATGTCTTCCATCGGATGATGTCTTCCATCGGATGATGTCTTCCATCGGATGATGTCTTCCATCGGATGATGTCTTCCATCGGATGATGTCTTCCATCGGATGATGTCTTCCATCGGATGATGTCTTCCATCGGATGATGTCTTCCATCGGATGATGTCTTCCATCGGATGATGTCTTCCATCGGATGATGTCTTCCATCGGATGATGTCTTCCATCGGATGATGTCTTCCATCGGATGATGTCTTCCATCGGATGATGTCTTCCATCGGATGATGTCTTCCATCGGATGATGTCTTCCATCGGATGATGTCTTCCATCGGATGATGTCTTCCATCGGATGATGTCTTCCATCGGATGATGTCTTCCATCGGATGATGTCTTCCATCGGATGATGTCTTCCATCGGATGATGTCTTCCATCGGATGATGTCTTCCATCGGATGATGTCTTCCATCGGATGATGTCTTCCATCGGATGATGTCTTCCATCGGATGATGTCTTCCATCGGATGATGTCTTCCATCGGATGATGTCTTCCATCGGATGATGTCTTCCATCGGATGATGTCTTCCATCGGATGATGTCTTCCATCGGATGATGTCTTCCATCGGATGATGTCTTCCATCGGATGATGTCTTCCATCGGATGATGTCTTCCATCGGATGATGTCTTCCATCGGATGATGTCTTCCATCGGATGATGTCTTCCATCGGATGATGTCTTCCATCGGATGATGTCTTCCATCGGATGATGTCTTCCATCGGATGATGTCTTCCATCGGATGATGTCTTCCATCGGATGATGTCTTCCATCGGATGATGTCTTCCATCGGATGATGTCTTCCATCGGATGATGTCTTCCATCGGATGATGTCTTCCATCGGATGATGTCTTCCATCGGATGATGTCTTCCATCGGATGATGTCTTCCATCGGATGATGTCTTCCATCGGATGATGTCTTCCATCGGATGATGTCTTCCATCGGATGATGTCTTCCATCGGATGATGTCTTCCATCGGATGATGTCTTCCATCGGATGATGTCTTCCATCGGATGATGTCTTCCATCGGATGATGTCTTCCATCGGATGATGTCTTCCATCGGATGATGTCTTCCATCGGATGATGTCTTCCATCGGATGATGTCTTCCATCGGATGATGTCTTCCATCGGATGATGTCTTCCATCGGATGATGTCTTCCATCGGATGATGTCTTCCATCGGATGATGTCTTCCATCGGATGATGTCTTCCATCGGATGATGTCTTCCATCGGATGATGTCTTCCATCGGATGATGTCTTCCATCGGATGATGTCTTCCATCGGATGATGTCTTCCATCGGATGATGTCTTCCATCGGATGATGTCTTCCATCGGATGATGTCTTCCATCGGATGATGTCTTCCATCGGATGATGTCTTCCATCGGATGATGTCTTCCATCGGATGATGTCTTCCATCGGATGATGTCTTCCATCGGATGATGTCTTCCATCGGATGATGTCTTCCATCGGATGATGTCTTCCATCGGATGATGTCTTCCATCGGATGATGTCTTCCATCGGATGATGTCTTCCATCGGATGATGTCTTCCATCGGATGATGTCTTCCATCGGATGATGTCTTCCATCGGATGATGTCTTCCATCGGATGATGTCTTCCATCGGATGATGTCTTCCATCGGATGATGTCTTCCATCGGATGATGTCTTCCATCGGATGATGTCTTCCATCGGATGATGTCTTCCATCGGATGATGTCTTCCATCGGATGATGTCTTCCATCGGATGATGTCTTCCATCGGATGATGTCTTCCATCGGATGATGTCTTCCATCGGATGATGTCTTCCATCGGATGATGTCTTCCATCGGATGATGTCTTCCATCGGATGATGTCTTCCATCGGATGATGTCTTCCATCGGATGATGTCTTCCATCGGATGATGTCTTCCATCGGATGATGTCTTCCATCGGATGATGTCTTCCATCGGATGATGTCTTCCATCGGATGATGTCTTCCATCGGATGATGTCTTCCATCGGATGATGTCTTCCATCGGATGATGTCTTCCATCGGATGATGTCTTCCATCGGATGATGTCTTCCATCGGATGATGTCTTCCATCGGATGATGTCTTCCATCGGATGATGTCTTCCATCGGATGATGTCTTCCATCGGATGATGTCTTCCATCGGATGATGTCTTCCATCGGATGATGTCTTCCATCGGATGATGTCTTCCATCGGATGATGTCTTCCATCGGATGATGTCTTCCATCGGATGATGTCTTCCATCGGATGATGTCTTCCATCGGATGATGTCTTCCATCGGATGATGTCTTCCATCGGATGATGTCTTCCATCGGATGATGTCTTCCATCGGATGATGTCTTCCATCGGATGATGTCTTCCATCGGATGATGTTTTTAGGTGAAGAAGTTTGAAGAGAAGTGCTCAAGTTGCTAAGGAAACCAGGTAAGTGAGTGAGCAAGACTTCCGGCCATTAGGGCCCTACATCACAATGGTACTAAATAGAGGTTGTTTATGATATTAAAAGTACCTGTGCTAATGTCTAATTGTTTTTAGTACTCGAGTTGATGTTATGATCCCTTGATGAATGAATGGCTTGTTCAGTAGGCTGGTGAACTAAGATTACTCATGCTCATGCATCATGAATATTTCTCAAACATATGAAAATGTTTTAACTGCATGATTTCTCCCATGAACAAGATATGAATATGAAACTTATGTAACAAGGATTAAGAGAGGGTTGAGGGCGGTTTGGCGTATGTCACTGTGCAAAAGAAGGACCATGAATACGACCCGCAAGGGACTATGTACACTCTCACTGTCAACCCCCTTTTCGGCACAAATCCTCCCTTAATCCATATGATGAAAACGATGAACATGTACAAGAACAAGAACACGAAAAGATCATGAACATGTGTTTTCTTTGATTTGTGCATTCATGTATACATGTTAGCATTGCACTCCTTACTAAGCATTAGGCTTATAGTTTAAACCTTATGATGTAGGTGAAGAACTACCAGGTGAGGATTTCAAGTCTAATGAGGATGTTTAAGGCTGGGTGCTGGAAGGTGTCAGGTTGTCAGTGAGAGGCTGGAAAGGCGATTTCAATTCCTGGTTACTACTTTTATCACATTAGTAAGGTTATAAATACTGAGGTCCATGTAGGATGTTTTCTTAAAACAATGAATACTTGAACCTGATTGACTAACTTATGAGTTTGAGAATGATCGTGAAATGATAAAATGATTTGTTTTCTTAGAGTCTCTCGCTACACGTATTCTAGATGGGACTATGGTCCAATTGTATGTTAGTTCATTCAGCCATGTGGAAGTTTGTGAAAGTCTGAAAGTTTCCTGTCCATCAGATGATGTCTTCCATCGGATGATGTCTTCCATCGGACGATGTCTTTCATCGAACGATGTCTTTCATCAGACGATGTCTTCTATCGAATGATGTCTTCCATCAGATGATGTCTTCCATCGGATGATGTCTTCCATCGGATGATGTCTTTCTTCAGATGATGTCTTCTATCGGATGATGTCTTCTATCGGAATGAGGTCTAATGTGTCACGTGATGTGCATGTGTCAATCGGTAGAAGCCAATATTAAGTCTTGTCATTTTGTGATCGGAATGAGGTTTAATGAATCACGTGATGTGCATGTGTCAATCGGTAGAAGCCAATATTAAGTCTTGTCGTTTTGTGATCGGAATGAGGTTTAATGAATCACGTGATGTGCATGTGTCAATCGGTAGAAGCCAATATTAAGTCTTGTCGTTTTGTGATCGGAATGAGGTTTAATGAATCACGTGATGTGCATGTGTCAATCGGTAGAAGCCAATATTAAGTCTTGTCATTTTGTGATCGGAATGAGATTTAATGAATCACGTGGGATGCATGTGTCAATCGGTAGAAGTTGTTTATTTCTATCGGAAGGAGTTTAATGAGTCAAGTGGGTTGCACGTGACAATCGGTAAATGTCGTTGTTTAATATTATCGGTAGATGTCCTTTGATTTTTAATTCCCTCAGTCAAAAGCCTTAACGTTTTGTCTATTTATAAGTGTTGTTTACTTATTGAGTTTTTCGCTGTAAAGTCGAGGGTTAAAGATAGATTTATCATCACTGAGTGAAAATTTGAAATTTTCTGTAATCTCTGTTAGTACAGTTCAATGTTTTGGGTAGCTAAACTTAGTCTGAAAGACTCGGGGTGTTATATTATGGTATCAAAGCAAAACCGGGTTCTAAAATCGATTCTGTAGACTGCCTTCCAGCACTGACTGCCACCTGAGTACACTCCAGCAACTGTAAGTATTTACGATTTTAGTAATGTCACTACGTTAAGATGTGTTTATGATTATTTGTTTAGGAATCTCAAAATGGTAAGAGGTTAACAATGGGAGAGCAACGAGGATAGTAACACCATCGCTCAGTTAACCGAGTTGGTTATTCGCCAGTCCCGCCAAATTGAGCAGTGGGTGACTGCTAAGGATGAGCAAGGGAATTCTATCTCAAACACGACTAACGACAATGGGAGCGAGCGTTTTCACCATCTTCGACCTCCAGTATTCAATGGTCAAGTTTCGGATCCTATTTATGCTGAGGAGTGGATTTAGATTATTGAGGACATGTTCAAGTATGCCAAGGTCGATGAAGGGGACAAGGTCACTTGTGCTGTCTTTCATCTTGCATTGGGTGTAAGGCACTGGTGGGACTCAATTCAGAGCACTACGAATGCAGAAACTATGACTTGGGCGTGGTTCAAGACGGCCTTTTATGACAAGTATTTTAGTCGAGCGGTTCGGGCCAGCAAAAAGATGGAGTTCATGCAGCTGCGCCAAACCGGTTCTGTGGCCGACTACATCTGTAAGTTTGAGGCCTTGTCCAGGTTTGCACCCCGTTTGGTGGATGATGAGGACGATAAGATTCACCAGTTTGTCCATGGACTGAAGCCGAGCCTCTTCCAGGGAGTAAAGACTGCAAGGATCCATAACATACCATATTCTGAAGTGGTTGCTAAGGCTTTGGAATTGGACGAAGTTGAGTTAACAGTACAAGGATAACGTGAACCACCAAGGAAGTTCATCAAGGATACTCAGCCACAACTGCGCCAGGGCAGAGGTTGGCAACAACAACCAAATAGGGGACCACAACAACAGCAGAAAGGTGTGAAGAGACCCTTCAATCCAAATGATGATCAAGGAAAAGGAAAACGACCTCTAGCTCCCCTATGTTCCACCTGCCAGAAGAATCACCATGGCGAATGTAAACTATATTCTGGCCGTTGCTATAGATGTGACAAGGTTGGACACATAGTCAGAGATTGCCCCATGCCGGCAGACCCGAACCGAGCAAGAGTAGCGCCTAGAGTCTATGCTTTGATGGAGGATGAGGATGTGGTGCAACATACGGTCATAACAGGTACAATTATGATCTGTGGAATTTCTGCTTATACACTTATAGATACGGGAGCCACACACTTGTTTGTATCAACCCTGTTTGTATATAAGCATAAATTAGAACTCTTGCCAGTCGAGAGGTCATTTAGTGTCATGTTACCATCAAGGAAGTCTTTACATTCCAAACGAATAATAAAAGGTGATGTTATGTCAGTAGGAAATAGAAGTTATACGTAGAACTGATCGTAATTGACATGAAGGGATATGAAGTTATACTAGGAATGGATTGGCTATGCAGACATTATGCCACGATAAGTTGTAGGTCTGGATTGGTTGAGTTCCGATCCCTAAACGGAGATCGGTATTCCTTCCAAGCTATCCCAAAAATAAGTAAAATACCGGTTATATCCTCGCTAGAGACTCAACGGTTACTGAAGGGTGGTTGTGAGAGTTATCTAGCTAGTATAATTGACGTCCGAGTAAAGGGTAAGGTAGAACTTCAAGATATTCCTATAGTCCGAGAGTTCCCAGATGCATTTTTGGACGACTTGCCTGGGCTACCATCTGATAGAGAAATTGAGTTCGTAATCGATACATATCCCGAGGCTTTACCTGTGTCTAAGAACCCCTACTGCATGGCACCTGTTGAGTTGAAGGAATTGAAGGTCCAACTACAGGAATTGGTAGACAAGGGATTTATTTGCCCAAGCTGTTCTCCCTGGGGTGCACCTGTCCTATTTGTTAAGAAGAAAGATGGTTCCCTTAGAAAGTGCATAGATTACAGAGAGTTAAACAAGTTAACAATCAAGAATAGATATCCCTTGCCCCGTATCGACGATTTTTTGACCAACTTCAAGGAGCCAATGTGTTTTCAAAGATCGACTTACGTTCAGGTTACTACCAACTGAAGGTTAAGGAGGGAGATATACCAAAGACAGCCTTCAGAACCCGCTATGGACACTATGAATTTCTTGTGATGTCGTTTGGACTGACAAATGCACCTGCAGCCTTTATGGACTTGATGAATCGAGTGTTTTAGGAGTATTTGGATAAGTTTGTGATCGTGTTTATTGATGATATCTTAATATATTCACGGACTAAAGCTGACCACGAAGAACACCTAAGAGTGGTGTTGGCGACTTTAAATCAGTAGCAGCTCTATGCCAAGTTGTCCAAATGGGAGTTCTGGTTAGATAAGGTCAACTTTTTAGGTCATGTCATCTCTGCTGAGGGCATATCCGTAGACCCAACCAAGATTCAGGTTGTTAAGGGCTGGCCCCAACCGAGGAACGCCAGTGAAGTCCGTAGTTTCCTTGGTCTAGCGGGTTATTATAGGAAGTTCATTAAGGGATTCTCTATGATAGCTAAGCCTTTAACTAGTTTGACAAAGAAAGACACCAAATACTCTTGGTCTGAAGCTTGTGAAGATAGCTTCCAAACACTAAAACTGAAGTTAACTACAGCTCCTCTTTTGACACTCCCAACTAAAGAAGGAAGATTTAGTGTTTATTGTGACGCATCCAAAGTGGGACTGGGATGTGTTTGATGCAAGAAGGCAAGGTTGTAGCGTATGCTTCCAGACAACAGAAGAGTTATGAACAGAATTACCCCACTCATGATTTGGAATTAGCCGCAGTTGTTTTTGCATTAAAGATTTGGAGACACTATTTGTATGGTCAGCAGTGTGAAGTGTTTTCTGACCATAAAAGCCTGAAGTATCTTTTTACTCAAAAGGAGTTAAACATGAGACAAAGACGTTGGTTAGAGTTTGTTAAGGATTATGACTTTGAAATTAAGTACCACCCGGGCAAGACTAATGCTGTAGCCGATGCATTAAGCAGGATGTCGACGACAATGCAGCCCGCGGTGTCAACCATGTCTATACCTTTGAGGACAGAAGTACAGAAGTTCGAGTTGGAGATGGTTTCTGAACTGTCAGTCTTACTTGCCGATGTTTCTATTTGACCAACTATGTTGGATAAGGTCAAGGAGGCACAACAAAAGGATTCAAAGGAAAATAGTAGCATGATAAGTAAGTTAAAAAATGCCTCTTCTGAGTTCAGTCACTCCAATGATGGTATTTTGAAATTTAGGAATCGATGGTACATTCCAAGTGATGAGGAATTACGTAAGCTGATCTTGGCCGAGGCGCACTCGTCTCCCATTTCTATACATCCTGGTAGCACCAAGATGTATCGAGACTTGAAGTTACTCTATTGGTGGCTGAATTTGAAGAGGGATGTTGCCAAGTATGTGGAATCATGTCTGATATGCCAACAAGTTAAAGTAGAACATCAACGTCCAGGGGTACCGATTCCCGAATGAAAGTGGGAAAATATTGTCATGGATTTTATTGTAGGATTACCTAAGACAACTAAAGGTCATGATAGCATTTGGGTCGTAATTGACAGAATGACGACATCAGCTCACTTTCTACCTGTAAGGACAACGTACACGATGGACCAGCTTGCTTATCTGTATGTTCAGGAAATTATAAGACTGCATGGGATTCCTATATCCATTGTCTCCGATCGTGATCCCAGGTTCACCTCGAGGTTCTGGCAAAGTCTTCAAGGCACGCTTGGTACAAAGTTATCTTTCAGCACTGCTTTTCATCCTCAGACAGATGGCCAATTAGAGAGAACAATCCAGACACTTGAGGACATGTTGAGGGCGTGTGTGCTAGACTTTCAGACATCTTGGAATCGGTACCTGCCCTTAGTGGAATTCTCCTACAACAATAGTTACCAGTCCACTATCGGTATGACACCTTACGAGGCACTGTATGGTAGGAAATGTAGATCACCCTTATACTGGGATGAGGTTGGCGAAGCAAAACTTCTAGGCCCTGAAATTTTACAGCAGATGTCAGACAAGATTGCCATAATTAGGAAAAGGATGATGACTACTCAAAGCCGACAGAAGAGTTATGTAGACCAAAGAAGGAGAGATCTTGAATTTGCTATTGGAGATGAAGTTTTCTTAAAGATTTCACCGTTTAAGGGAGTTTTAAGATTTGGCAAGAAGGGAAAACTTAGTCCACGATTCATTGGTCCCTTCCCTGTCTTGACAAGGATTGGTAAAACCGCTTATAGGTTGCAATTGCCTCCATCACTGGAAAAGGTCCATAATGTCTTTCATGTATCCATGCTAAGGAAATGCATACGTGATCCGTCACAGGTTGTTAAGCCAACAGAAATTGATATTGAGCCAACACTGATGTATGGAGAGAAACCTGTACGAATTTTGGAATCTGCAGTTAAGACTCTACGGAATAAAGAAATTCCTCTTGTAAAAGTTTTGTAGACAAATCATGGCATTGAAGACGCCACTTGGGAGCGACAGCAGGACATGCTGGACAAATATCCAGAGCTCTTTGTTTGATCAATTTTCGAGGACGAAAATTTTGTTTAAGGAGAGGCGGATGTAACACCTGACAATTTTGGCCAGGTGATTTTCTTAACCATTTTAATTGTCACCCTCTTTATTGACCTTTATGATTTTAAATTTAATGTCTAGACTTATTTATTACAAGTTGAGTGAAACTAGGTTGGGTGGCAAGTTTGTAATTAAGGAGGATTTTAATTGGTACAAATAGGTTATGAGAATCCTTAAACCTCATTAAAACCTCACTGTAGCCGACATTTCCTCTCTCGGCGATTCCCTTCCTTCCAGAGCTCCCTCTCTGCCAGCTATTCCTTCGTCGACGACAAGTTCTTCAGCCTCCACTTCGACAATCCACGCTCTAGGTAAGACTTAGACAATATAGTTACTGGGTAGTTACTTAGAGTTCTGTCTTCAACTAGAACTTGAGGTTTCAGATTCTTCACTAACAGAGTGATGGTAGTGACAATCATGATCTGTGTTTAGTAATGGCATTTCCGATTCGATTCTGGACATTAAGATAACAGACCGTGTTTGGTTGTTAGACTTAATCTGGTTATTTATGTTCTGGAAGTTTAATCTGTACACACAAGGTCCTCGACTAGGAAGATTAGGAATATTTATGTTAGGTACTAGGATGACTTTTAGTTAGGATTTTGATTTAACACTGTGATGTGAAATGTTTTTAGGTGAAGAAGTTTGAAGAGAAGTGCTCAAGTTGCTAAGGAAACCAGGTAAGTGAGTGAGCAAGACTTCCGGCCATTAGGGCCCTACATCACAATGATGTCTTCCATCGGACGATGTCTTCCATCGGACGATGTCTTCCATCGGACGATGTCTTCCATCGGACGATGTCTTCCATCGGACGATGTCTTCCATCGGACGATGTCTTCCATCGGACGATGTCTTCCATCGGACGATGTCTTCCATCGGACGATGTCTTCCATCGGACGATGTCTTCCATCGGACGATGTCTTCCATCGGACGATGTCTTCCATCGGACGATGTCTTCCATCGGACGATGTCTTCCATCGGACGATGTCTTCCATCGGACGATGTCTTCCATCGGACGATGTCTTCCATCGGACGATGTCTTCCATCGGACGATGTCTTCCATCGGACGATGTCTTCCATCGGACGATGTCTTCCATCGGACGATGTCTTCCATCGGACGATGTCTTCCATCGGACGATGTCTTCCATCGGACGATGTCTTCCATCGGACGATGTCTTCCATCGGACGATGTCTTCCATCGGACGATGTCTTCCATCGGACGATGTCTTCCATCGGACGATGTCTTCCATCGGACGATGTCTTCCATCGGACGATGTCTTCCATCGGACGATGTCTTCCATCGGACGATGTCTTCCATCGGACGATGTCTTCCATCGGACGATGTCTTCCATCGGACGATGTCTTCCATCGGACGATGTCTTCCATCGGACGATGTCTTCCATCGGACGATGTCTTCCATCGGACGATGTCTTCCATCGGACGATGTCTTCCATCGGACGATGTCTTCCATCGGACGATGTCTTCCATCGGACGATGTCTTCCATCGGACGATGTCTTCCATCGGACGATGTCTTCCATCGGACGATGTCTTCCATCGGACGATGTCTTCCATCGGACGATGTCTTCCATCGGACGATGTCTTCCATCGGACGATGTCTTCCATCGGACGATGTCTTCCATCGGACGATGTCTTCCATCGGACGATGTCTTCCATCGGACGATGTCTTCCATCGGACGATGTCTTCCATCGGACGATGTCTTCCATCGGACGATGTCTTCCATCGGACGATGTCTTCCATCGGACGATGTCTTCCATCGGACGATGTCTTCCATCGGACGATGTCTTCCATCGGACGATGTCTTCCATCGGACGATGTCTTCCATCGGACGATGTCTTCCATCGGACGATGTCTTCCATCGGACGATGTCTTCCATCGGACGATGTCTTCCATCGGACGATGTCTTCCATCGGACGATGTCTTCCATCGGACGATGTCTTCCATCGGACGATGTCTTCCATCGGACGATGTCTTCCATCGGACGATGTCTTCCATCGGACGATGTCTTCCATCGGACGATGTCTTCCATCGGACGATGTCTTCCATCGGACGATGTCTTCCATCGGACGATGTCTTCCATCGGACGATGTCTTCCATCGGACGATGTCTTCCATCGGACGATGTCTTCCATCGGACGATGTCTTCCATCGGACGATGTCTTCCATCGGACGATGTCTTCCATCGGACGATGTCTTCCATCGGACGATGTCTTCCATCGGACGATGTCTTCCATCGGACGATGTCTTCCATCGGACGATGTCTTCCATCGGACGATGTCTTCCATCGGACGATGTCTTCCATCGGACGATGTCTTCCATCGGACGATGTCTTCCATCGGACGATGTCTTCCATCGGACGATGTCTTCCATCGGACGATGTCTTCCATCGGACGATGTCTTCCATCGGACGATGTCTTCCATCGGACGATGTCTTCCATCGGACGATGTCTTCCATCGGACGATGTCTTCCATCGGACGATGTCTTCCATCGGACGATGTCTTCCATCGGACGATGTCTTCCATCGGACGATGTCTTCCATCGGACGATGTCTTCCATCGGACGATGTCTTCCATCGGACGATGTCTTCCATCGGACGATGTCTTCCATCGGACGATGTCTTCCATCGGACGATGTCTTCCATCGGACGATGTCTTCCATCGGACGATGTCTTCCATCGGACGATGTCTTCCATCGGACGATGTCTTCCATCGGACGATGTCTTCCATCGGACGATGTCTTCCATCGGACGATGTCTTCCATCGGACGATGTCTTCCATCGGACGATGTCTTCCATCGGACGATGTCTTCCATCGGACGATGTCTTCCATCGGACGATGTCTTCCATCGGACGATGTCTTCCATCGGACGATGTCTTCCATCGGACGATGTCTTCCATCGGACGATGTCTTCCATCGGACGATGTCTTCCATCGGACGATGTCTTCCATCGGACGATGTCTTCCATCGGACGATGTCTTCCATCGGACGATGTCTTCCATCGGACGATGTCTTCCATCGGACGATGTCTTCCATCGGACGATGTCTTCCATCGGACGATGTCTTCCATCGGACGATGTCTTCCATCGGACGATGTCTTCCATCGGACGATGTCTTCCATCGGACGATGTCTTCCATCGGACGATGTCTTCCATCGGACGATGTCTTCCATCGGACGATGTCTTCCATCGGACGATGTCTTCCATCGGACGATGTCTTCCATCGGACGATGTCTTCCATCGGACGATGTCTTCCATCGGACGATGTCTTCCATCGGACGATGTCTTCCATCGGACGATGTCTTCCATCGGACGATGTCTTCCATCGGACGATGTCTTCCATCGGACGATGTCTTCCATCGGACGATGTCTTCCATCGGACGATGTCTTCCATCGGACGATGTCTTCCATCGGACGATGTCTCATCGGACGATGTCTTCCATCGACGATGTCTCATCGACGATGTCTTCCATCAGATGATGTCTTTTATCGGAATGAGGTCTAATGAGTCACGTGATGTGCATGTGTCAATCGGTAGAAGCCAATATTAAGTCTTGTCGTTTTGTGATCAGAATGTTGTTTAATGAATCACGTGATGTGCTTGTGTCAATCGGTAGAAGCCAATATTAAGTCTTGTCGTTTTGTGATCGGAATGAGGCTTAATGAATCACGTGATGTGCATGTGTCAATTGGTAGAAGCCAATATTAAGTCTTGTCGTTTTGTGATCGGAATGAGGTTTAATGAATCACGTGGGATGCATGTGTCAATCGGTAGAAGTTGTTTATTTCTATCGGAAAGAGTTTAATGAGTCAAGTGGGTTGCACGTGACAATCGGTAAATGTCGTTGTTTAATACTATCAGTAGATGTCCTTTGATTTTTAATTCCCTCAGTCAAAAGCCTTAACGTTTTGTCTATTTATAAGTGTTGTCTACTTATTGAGTTTTCCGCTGTAAAGTCGAGGGTTAAAGATAGATTTATCATCACTGAGTGAAAATTTGAAATTTTCTGTAATCTCTCTTAGTACAGTTCAATGTTTTGGGTAGCTAAACTGGGTCTGAAAGACTCGGGGTGTTACACAGTCGGTCACCCAACCTTGTACTACTCTCGCCGAAGCACTTTTAGCTTCGGAGTTCTTATGGGATCCATTGTCAATTGTGCTCCAAAATACGTCTTACTATCTTGGGAGGGTCTCTTTACATATGTTTCATTTCCAAATATTTCCCCAAGCGATGTTTGATTGTGATGACCCCCCTTTCTACGACCGAACCCTCCGGCCGAAGTCCAACCCGGGATCTGCAGAGTTTTAACCCAGCACGTCACCCTCTGGCCCAAGTCCCACTCGGGATTCGCGGAGCACTGGGTGGTTCCTCCTCATACGTGTCCATTCAGGTCATCACATTCCATAACCGAACCATGCAAAATACAACTTCACTTATTTAGAATTATAGAACATTTACTTCTTTAATTAAACAAATTTCTTAAAATATAATATATTTACCCAAAAAAAAAACATTTCTTGTAAAAATATTATCTTGGAGAAGAAATATTAATGACGTATAACTCAAAGAGAAAAATTAATTATTAAAATTCCAAACATAAAATAAAGTTAATGCTCTTTCTCTTCTTGACAATTTGTTTTCATAATGTTTTCTTATAAATCTAAATGGATAATCCTAATATTATCGTTGTAAAACGAGAGAAAAATCATAACTTGGCATGAAGAGCCTAAGTTCACTCTACGTTCTTTTTCTTGCTTTGCTTTTATTTCATGGTAAATGTCAAATAAACTGTTTATTGATTTTCTGACATAAGTTTACAATTTCAATAAGAAGAGTCTGATAAAACACTTCATCCATATTTTGAATGTAGGAAGCATCGAGATTGAAGGAGAGTATACAGGTCATGTGTGTGGGAAAATAGAGAAGTTGAAGGACTGCTCGGACTCTAACTGTGATGCCTTGTGCAAGTCCAAATATGCCTCTACTTACGGTCAAGCTAGTGGGTATTGCAGAGAGGGTGCTTGTGGTTGCCTTTATCCTTGTTAGTTTGATCATTTTCATATTATCTTTTTATTATTGTTTATTTTATAATCATTGAACGTTTGTACTATTTCTTCCAATAAGTTCAACAAGTTTGCCGGTGTCTTTATCCTTTTTTTTTTTGTCTCTCTCATCCATTTCTAGTAGTAAAGAATAAGTTTGAAATTTCAAGTGATGAAAATACCAAGTATGACAATATACCCCTCTGTCCTAAGTTTATGATGTAGTTATTATAATATAAGATTACAATAATATTATAATTTAAAGAAATAGTGGCATCACATAGTAAGCAACACATGAAATTAAAGATAGGCCTAATCTGTTACACCAAATCGAACAAACTATTACTACACCATGGAACTGAGGCGGAACCACAAATGCAAGGGAAATAAATCAAACGAAACCGACATTCTTACTTTGGTTCCCATTTGTTTCTAGTTTATTAACTATTTAAAAAACTTACCTCCAAATTTGAGTGAATACATGTACAACTAAAAGGATACTAGATAAAAAATCAAATCAAATTACCATAACAAATATACATACCTAATTTGGCACTACTATCAAACAATTCAATTAGGTTATCCAATATTACTAGGTGATCCATTATTATGGGTAAGTCATTACTAATTGACAATTTAATAATCTCATTCACCATCTAGTTACTAATTAGATACTCTAATTAGTAGATTACTAGTCGAATAAACATATCAAAATAAATAATATGTAGGGTAAATGTCGCGACCCAAGTTATCTAAACCCAATTCGCTATTCTGACTTCTAACTCTGTGTTGACCCGAGTTGTCTAAACCCGAATCGTTACTCTACTACGTACTCATACTGGAAAATTCAAGAAAATGTTTAAAATTTTATTCATCGCCTTAAAACAACGTCGTTTAAAACATTTAAACCCTTGCAGTAGAAGACTCGTCATTTACAACCTACTTAAAAATCAAGTTTTGGAAAAATTTTGGTCCCGAGTGCCGATTACTCTTAACAAAATACTTGAAATCTATTGATTTGAAATGTTTTTCTAATAATCCTAACTTAAAATTCAAGACAGACGCAGTCGTCCAAAGTCAAGACAGACGCAGTCGTCCAAAGTCAAGACAGACGCAGTCGTCCAAAGTCAAGACAGACGCAGTCGTCCAAAGTCAAGACAGACGCAGTCGTCCAAAGTCAAGACAGACGCAGTCGTCCAAAGTCAAGACAGACGCAGTCGTCCAAAGTCAAGACAGACGCAGTCGTCCAAAGTCAAGACAGACGCAGTCGTCCAAAGTCAAGACAGACGCAGTCGTCCAAAGTCAAGACAGACGCAGTCGTCCAAAGTCAAGACAGACGCAGTCGTCCAAAGTCAAGACAGACGCAGTCGTCCAAAGTCAAGACAGACGCAGTCGTCCAAAGTCAAGACAGACGCAGTCGTCCAAAGTCAAGACAGACGCAGTCGTCCAAAGTCAAGACAGACGCAGTCGTCCAAAGTCAAGACAGACGCAGTCGTCCAAAGTCAAGACAGACGCAGTCGTCCAAAGTCAAGACAGACGCAGTCGTCCAAAGTCAAGACAGACGCAGTCGTCCAAAGTCAAGACAGACGCAGTCGTCCAAAGTCAAGACAGACGCAGTCGTCCAAAGTCAAGACAGACGCAGTCGTCCAAAGTCAAGACAGACGCAGTCGTCCAAAGTCAAGACAGACGCAGTCGTCCAAAGTCAAGACAGACGCAGTCGTCCAAAGTCAAGACAGACGCAGTCGTCCAAAGTCAAGACAGACGCAGTCGTCCAAAGTCAAGACAGACGCAGTCGTCCAAAGTCAAGACAGACGCAGTCGTCCAAAGTCAAGACAGACGCAGTCGTCCAAAGTCAAGACAGACGCAGTCGTCCAAAGTCAAGACAGACGCAGTCGTCCAAAGTCAAGACAGACGCAGTCGTCCAAAGTCAAGACAGACGCAGTCGTCCAAAGTCAAGACAGACGCAGTCGTCCAAAGTCAAGACAGACGCAGTCGTCCAAAGTCAAGACAGACGCAGTCGTCCAAAGTCAAGACAGACGCAGTCGTCCAAAGTCAAGACAGACGCAGTCGTCCAAAGTCAAGACAGACGCAGTCGTCCAAAGTCAAGACAGACGCAGTCGTCCAAAGTCAAGACAGACGCAGTCGTCCAAAGTCAAGACAGACGCAGTCGTCCAAAGTCAAGACAGACGCAGTCGTCCAAAGTCAAGACAGACGCAGTCGTCCAAAGTCAAGACAGACGCAGTCGTCCAAAGTCAAGACAGACGCAGTCGTCCAAAGTCAAGACAGACGCAGTCGTCCAAAGTCAAGACAGACGCAGTCGTCCAAAGTCAAGACAGACGCAGTCGTCCAAAGTCAAGACAGACGCAGTCGTCCAAAGTCAAGACAGACGCAGTCGTCCAAAGTCAAGACAGACGCAGTCGTCCAATGTCAAGACAGACGCAGTCGTCCAAAGTCAAGACAGACGCAGTCGTCCAAAGTCAAGACAGACGCAGTCGTCCAAAGTCAAGACAGACGCAGTCGTCCAAAGTCAAGACAGACGCAGTCGTCCAAAGTCAAGACAGACGCAGTCGTCCAAAGTCAAGACAGACGCAGTCGTCCAAAGTCAAGACAGACGCAGTCGTCCAAAGTCAAGACAGACGCAGTCGTCCAAAGTCAAGACAGACGCAGTCGTCCAAAGTCAAGACAGACGCAGTCGTCCAAAGTCAAGACAGACGCAGTCGTCCAAAGTCAAGACAGACGCAGTCGTCCAAAGTCAAGACAGACGCAGTCGTCCAAAGTCAAGACAGACGCAGTCGTCCAAAGTCAAGACAGACGCAGTCGTCCAAAGTCAAGACAGACGCAGTCGTCCAAAGTCAAGACAGACGCAGTCGTCCAAAGTCAAGACAGACGCAGTCGTCCAAAGTCAAGACAGACGCAGTCGTCCAAAGTCAAGACAGACGCAGTCGTCCAAAGTCAAGACAGACGCAGTCGTCCAAAGTCAAGACAGACGCAGTCGTCCAAAGTCAAGACAGACACAGTTGTCCAAAGTTAAAACTAGACGCAGTCGTCCAAAGTCGTCCAAAGTCAGACTACGCAGTCGTCCAAAGTCAAGACAGACGCAGTCGTCGAAAGTTAAAGATAGACACAGTTGTCCAAAGTAAAGACAGATGCAGTCGTCCAAAGTTAAAATAGACGCAGGCGTTCAAAATATTTGACCGAAGTGTTCCAAGACAGAACAATGAATTCATGCAAAGTATTAGTCCGACGAGCATTCGTCCAACATCAGACTAAACAAATTCGTCCAAACTCGAATGTCCAGAGTCTTAACGCCAGACTATTAAAGACCGCGAGCGATAGCGACTCCAGAACTCAACGGCTATTTTTCTGCGTACGGACTCATCTCCAATGGTCACATTTTTGAATGAGACGCGGATTACAGACAAAAGTATAAAAAGAAGAATGAAGCTCAGGAGAAGAACTTTTGCCAATTTTCATAATTATCTCTTAACTCTCATGAGCAAAATAGTTCTGTAATACTCTGCAACTCTCTACATTTCTCTATTCAAAAACTTGAGATTTAGCTTTTGAGAGAGTGTACTTTGTGCTTAATATCTTCATCCTGTAAAAATTGTAAGGCAGTGGATTGACGCCCGTGAAGAGCAATCCAGAAGTGTAAAGGCAGTAGATCGATTCCCGTGAAGTGCGATCTAGATTTCTCGTGAGGAGAAGGAAAGAATCTTCAAGGGGGAGCCTTGAAGCGTGGAAGTAGGCAGGATTGGCCGAACCACGTTAAAAACCTCGGTGTTAATTTCTCTCTCTCTCTTACTTTAGCTTGCTTGCTTGTCTACCATACCTTTAGTAATTGCATACAAAGAGAGTAGATAAAATAAACAGAAATTTGCACTGCTAAAAACGATTAGGTTAAAGAAATTTCTAATTCACCCCCTCTCTTAGACAATCACGATCCTACAATATATACATCAAAAGTGACTACTAAACGTTTAGAAATCCAGTTATACATTAAACCATCACAAATCTATACATATCTAAAAAATCTATACATACGCTTCATGGTTAAATCGCCCTAACAGATGGCCTGATCGTCACATGAGCGTACTTCTCCAATTGTCTCATAATCCTGAATGTGCTATGAGAACTCACCAGCTATTACCTCGTCACCTACATTATAGAATTCATCTATTAGCCTAATGCCAAATAAGTAGAGCAATACATGACATGAAATGAAAACAATACATGAATCCTATATATGCAATTTCTACATTCACATTTCGTTCTCGTTTTCGTTCTCGTTTCGTTACATGATCTGATCCTCATACTAGATGGGAAGCGGATCAGTTTTATTAAATCATCAATTCTCATGCTCATTTGAGGGGCCAATTACTTCCCTCAAAGAATCTACTTAATAGGTTTCTGTTAACTGATATGATCCTCATAATATATGGGAAGCAGATCACTTTTCCCAAATCATCACATTCTCATGCTCATTTGAGGGGCGAATGACTTCCCTTAAAGAAATTACTCATGCATCATCTATCGTTTCGTGTCAGTTCATTTCGTAAAAACATGTAAATTCATTTATGTGTCATTTTCGTATGCTTTCAAATCATGATGCATGACATACATAACATGAAATAAACATGCAACATACCCTACTGTTCTGTGATGTAGGCCCGAAGCTAACACGAATACTCTACTTACCTGGCGTCCGTAGAAATCTCAATTCGATTATGTTATCCTAACTGCTCAATTTGTAAATCTAACATGTTCATAAGCATGTAACTTAATAACCTTCTAAACATACCTAATATGATGCATAAACTTCAAGGCAAACAAACTCCAACTTCCAAATTCAAGAAATCTAATTCATTAACTTAATTCAATTGTTGTACCAACAATAACTCATCACATTTTTTGATTTACCGCATAATTGTCCAACTTCGGAATATCATAACAAATTGAATATAGATCCGAATTCAATGATTCAAAAAGCTATGGACTCCTAAAAGAGTCTACTTTAACATTCTAAGGTCAATTTATCAATAAAAAACCCTCAACTGATTCGGAATTACCAAAACAGAACTGCTCCAGGAATTTTCCTGTTTTTGTACAATAGATTCAAAAATTCGTAATAAATCGTATATATGTCCGAATCCGATGATTCAAGATGATATTTAAACCTTGAGAAGTCTAGTTTTTAATAGCTAAAACCATTTAACAAACCAATATCATTAGCTTGGCCGAAATGGTGCAAAACCAAACCTGCCCGGTTATTTTCTTAAATTCCAGGTTTCATTAAACTTCAAAATATCATTAGCTTGGCCGAAATGGTGCAAAACCAAACCTGCCCGGTTATTTTCTTAAATTCCAGGTTTCATTAAACTTCAACTACTTCAAAAATTCACCATAAATCGTATACATATCCGAATTCGTCGATTCAAAATTCTGTGTAAACCTTAGAATGTGTATTTTCAGATGTTGAAATTCATTTAATAAAAATAACACAAAATTGTATCAAAAATCTGCCATCTTAGAACTGCTCTGCATATAGTCCCAAACTTTTTTGGTTTTCACCAACATTAACCAAACATCCATTTCTTTCCAAATAATCCATCAATATATCTCTATATCATGATTTAGATCTTTCAAATTAGCAAAAATCCAGCAAAGAGAGAAGAGATTTTCAGCTAACCCTAAATTCCCACAAACTTGCAAGAAAAGCATTAAGCTAATTAACATACAACAAACAATAAAACTTTTATTCTTTACCTTTATAAAATATTGAGAAGGATTAGAGTTTGGCTTATAAGAAGTTGCAGCAATGGAGGAAGCCTAGGAATTTTTGTGAGAGGATGAAAGAAGAGAGAGAATTTTATGTATTTTTATTCCAACTTATCCATCTAAAAGGATAAACACAAACATATAAGTGAGGTGGCATCCATAGATGAAGCCAACCATGCATCAATTTTTTTTTTTTTATATACTAAATTTTCTCTTTCTCACGTGATGCACACACACTAACTACAAAGAAGGTTTGACTTTGTCAAACCTTTTAACTCTCCTTCAATTTATGGTTTCTCTTCATATTATTATCTCCAACTTAAAACTTTGACTTCTCTTTTTTAATTCTTCTTTTCTTCCTTCCACGTCAACACCTTAATTCTCCATGCCCATTTGACCTCTTGACTTACTCAACATTTCCTCCTTTGAT
This sequence comes from Begonia masoniana, assembly GCA_022432975.1. Taxonomy (NCBI): domain Eukaryota; kingdom Viridiplantae; phylum Streptophyta; class Magnoliopsida; order Cucurbitales; family Begoniaceae; genus Begonia; species Begonia masoniana. The sequence goes on from CM039510.1 coordinate 31,396,359, forward strand.
TGATTTTTTTCTTCAACGTGAATTCCATAATTTTTAGGGTGTTCATTTCCAATATCTCTCTTTGCTTATCATGAATACCAATTAATAACTTAAATAACGATGTACCATAATAAATTAGCATATAATTATTTCGGGTGTTACATTCGACCCTCTTAAAAAAAATTTTGTCCTTAAAATTGTATACCTGAATAATTCAGGATACCGACTCATCATGTCTTGTTGTCTCTCTTAAGTTGCCTCTTCCACATTATGGTTGCGCCATAGAACCTTCACCAGTGGAATCTCTTTGTTACGTAAAACCTTCACTGCATAATCTAGAATCTCCAGTGGTTTCTCCTCGTACGTCAACGTTGGCTGAATCTCTATGTTCTGCTGCTCCACAACATGAGAAGGATCTCGCATACATTTTTTAGCATAGAAACGTGGAATACATTGTGAATTCCATCCATTGAGGCTGGTAGTTGTAGCTAGTAAGCTGTCTTTTAAATTCTCTTAGTAACAAGAAATGGTCCAATGTAACTGGGGTTCAACTTGCCTCTCTTCCCGAATCTTACAACACCTTTGAATGGCGAAATTTTAAGGAAAACTTTATCATTTTCATTGAATTCCAGTTCCTTTCTTCTTCTATCAGTATAGCTCTTCTGACGGCTTTGAGCTGTTAAGATCTGTTGTCAAATGAAAGTAATCTTCTCTGCTGTTTGTTGCAGAATATCTGGACCAATCATTTGTGCCTCACCGACCTCGTCCCAATATAGTGGAGATCTGCACTTTCTTTCATATAATGCATCGTAAGGAGCCATACCTTTCGTAGCCTGAAAGCTGTTATTATAAGAAAACTCCACCAAAGATAAGTATTTGCTCCAAGAACCCTGAAATTCCAATACGCAAACTCGAAGCATATCCTCCAACGTCTGAATAGTCGTCTAAAATTGTCCGTCTGTCTGAAGATGAAACGTCGTACTAAAATTTAGCTGCATACCCATAGCCTTGTGCAGACTCTTCCAAAATTTTGATATAAATCTAGGGTCTTGGTCTGATACAATAGAAGTCAGAACTCCGTCCAATCGCACGATCTCTTGTATAGACAGTTCAGCTAACTGATCCATATCATACATCATCTTCACTGGTAAAAAATAGGCTGACTTGGTTAATCGATCCACTATCACTCATATCCCATCATAACCTTTTGTTGTCCGAGGCAATCTGACAAAAAAATTCATCGATATTTGCTCCCATTTCCACTCAGGAATCGACAATGATTATAGCTTTCCTGCTGGCCTCTGTTGTTCAGCCTTAATCTGTTGACAAATTAAGCACGTTTCAATGTACTTCGCCACAATTCTCTTCATATTAGTAATGTTTCCTAAGGTCCCTGTACTAGGATGAACAAAGAACTTAGAAGAATGAGCTTCTGCAAGAATTTTCTTACGAAGTTCCTCATTATTCGGAACATACCATCTATTCCGAAACTTAAGAATTCTGTCATCCAAATAATTGAATTCTGATCTATCATTGGAAACCATGCTTAATTTAAATTCATTGCATTCAACATCATCATTTTGAGCTTCTTTAATTTTCTCCAGAATAGTGGGTTTCAAGGACATTACTAAATTTCCCGTCTTCAACAAGAAGTGTCAATATCGGAGCAATAGTCAACTTCTGCTTCAAAGTTTGGAAATTATGCTTGTAATCTTCAGACCATAAATACTTCACATTCTTCCTCGTCAATTGGGTCAGTGGTATTGCAATTTTTGAAATTCCTTCAATGAACTTTCTGTAATAACCTGCTAACCCAAGAAAACTCCTTATCTCGATAACATTCTTCGGTTGTGGCCACTGTTTTACAGCTTGAATTTTTATTGGGTCAACCGATATACCATCACCAGAAACAACATGACCCAGAAATTGAATTTTTTCCAACTAGAACTCACACTTAGATAATTTCACATAGAGTTGGCGTTGCTTCAGAGTTTCCAATACCAACTTCAGATGCTCCATATGCTCTTTCTCGTTGCGAGAATAAACCAAGATATCATCGATAAACACTATGACAAATTTTTCGAGATAATCGTGGAATACTCTATTCATTAGATCTATGAAAGCTGCTGGAGCATTCGTCAATCCGAAAGGCAGTACTAAGAACTCGTAATGTCCGTATCTCGTTCGAAAAGTAGTCTTCGGAATATCTTCTGACCTGACCTTCAGCTGATAATAGCTTGATCTTAGATCTATCTTCGAAAAAACCTGTGCACCCTGGAGTTGATCAAACAAATCGTCTATTCTTGGCAGAGGATACTTGTTCTTAATAGTCAGCTTGTTCAACTCCCTGTAGTCGATGCACATCCGCAAAGATCCATCCTTCTTTTTAACAAAAAGGATTGGTGCGCCCCATGGTGAAAAGTTAGGACATATGAATCCTTTTTTTGTTAACTCTTCCAATTGCTTCTTTAGTTCTTTCAGCTCCGTCGGTTCCAATCTATACAGATTTTTGATACTGGTTCAACTCCTGGATATACATCAATAACAAACTCTATCGCTCGATCCGAAGGCAAACCAGGTAAATCATCCAGAAAAACTTCTGGAAAGTTCTGAACAATTAAAATATATTGAAGCTTTATTTCTCATTCAATCTGAGTATCTATAATACTGGCCAGAAAATATAAACACTCACCATTTAGAGAATGTCGAGCACTGATAGGTGCCATCACAAATAACCCCCGGGTATTCTTCATGGCTTGCAATGAATGATTCTCGCCGTCTAGGAGTTGAAATCTTACTATTCCTGATCTGTAGTCGATTGTAGCATAGTGTTTGAAAAGCCAATCCATCGCTAGAATAACATCATACCTGGTTATCCCCATAATAATATGATTAGTAGGTATATTCTTAATTCCCACCGAGACGATACTATCACGTATGACTTGATTAGAGTGCATAAGCTTCCTGGATGGTAACATCACTTCATAATTATAATCAGCAACCATATGATATAAATCTAACTTTACTGCAAATGCAGTTGCAACGAAAGAATGCGATGCACAAGAATCAATCAACGTATAAGCAGGTACATAATTAATAAGTATAGTACCTGACACCATAGCTGGCTGGTCGTCATCGCCTGACTTAATCATGGCAAATATTCTTGATTTCACCTTGACATGACCCTTTTCAAAGCTGTGCAATCCTTGTTGATATGACCTATCTGATTACAATTGAAGCATCGAGTGACTTTAGGCTTTGAGAAATCTCTAGACAGGTGTCCAGCCTCATTGCAGTTGAATCATCTCCCTGAATTCAGTCTTCATTCGCCAGGGTGATATTTCATGCATTTATAGCACTGAGGAAATTTTCTAGTCTCTTGAGTTCGTTTCCCTCCTCCTTGACTACTCTGACCCTAACTGGGCCTTTTAGTGCCTCGCTGTTGCTGCTGAGGGCCTCCTCTATTTTGCTATTGTGTGATCTTTCTAAAAAATCTTCGTGGAGCTTCCCTTTAGGTAATGCATTCTGTGCTGCCTCTTCTACTTCCAATGTTTTAGCCAAAATTTTTGAAGAAGGGACGTCCTGCGTTCCTACAATTTTCACGCCCTTGTAGATCTCAGGTTTTAATCACTGAACAAACTGGAGGATTTTATCTTCATTCTAGCTTACGAGATGGCTAGCAAATCGTGACAACGATTCAAATTGTCGGTTGTATTCAAATACTATTCTAGTCTGTTTTAACTGCATAAATTCCATTCTCTTTGTGGCCTGAACAGTACTGTTGAAGTATTTATCATAAAAGACATCCTTGAACTATTTCCACATTATAGTCAGAATAGCAGTGGTGGTCTCCACAGTCTCCCACCAATATCAGGCGTCCTTCGCCAAGTGGAATGTCGCCAGAGAAACCTTGTCTACCTCTTCCACCTTCGCATACCTGAACATGCTTTCAATTGCACGAACCCATTGTTCAGCAGCAGTTGGATCCGATGATTGTCCTTCAAATGTAATTGGTCGCAGCCTCCGAAATCTATCTCCAAACTGGTCATTACCAGAACTAGAACCAACACCTCCTTGTATTTCTCAATTCAATAAAATGCCCAATTGTTGAGACTGCCTGTTCACCAACTTTGTCAACTGTCTAATCGTAATTGGATCATCCTCATTTCTCGCATTTGTCAATTTTCATGGTACTCTCGGACGTCCTGGTTGTCTAGATATATTGCTAATTCCTGAACAAAGGTTAATTACTCTCATAAGCATCTAATAACTAAAGCTAAATATAAATACTTACAGTTGTTGAAGCACTTCCATGCTGCGATTGACACTGTTAAGTAATCTTCTGAACGATTTAACCAATGGCTCTGATACCAACTCTGTCGCAACCTGAGTTATCTGAACCCGGTTTGCTATTCTAACTACTAACTCTGTGTTGACCTGAGTTGTCTAAACCTGGATCGATACTCGACTACGTACTCGTAGTAGAAAACTCGAGAAAATATTTAAAATTTTATTCATCACCTTAACACAACATCGTTTAAAACATTTAAACCGTTGTAGCGGAAGACTGACATTGCGTGGAAAACTCGTAATTTAAAACCTACTTAAAAATCAAGTTTTGGAAAAAATTTTGTCCTGAGTGCTTATTACTTTTAACAAAATACTTGAAATCTATCGATTTGAAACATTTTTCTAATAATCCTTAATTATAATTCCAAAACATTTCTCTTTTCAAAAAACGGATGGCATAACGTTTAAATCTGCCAAACCCAAAACTTCCTTCATTTTCGAACCAAATTCAATACAACTATCAAAACAAATTCTTAAACAGTTTCGAAAGCAATATATCCATCAAAAGTGACTACTAAACGTTTAGAAATCTAGCTATACATTAAACCATCACAAAATCTATACATATCTAAAAAATCTATACATACGCTTCATGGTTAAATTGCTCTAACAGATGGCCTGATCATCACATGAGCGTACTTCTCTAACTGTCTCCTAATCCTGAATGTTCTCTGAGGAGTCACCAGCTATCACCTCGTCACCTAAATCACAGAATTCATTATTAGCCTAATGCTAACTAAATAGAGCAATACATGAATCCTATATATGCAGTTTCTACATTCACATTTTGTTCTCGTTTCGTTACATGATTTTATCCTCATACTAGATGGGAAGCAAATCAGTTTTCCCAAATCATCAATTCTCATGCTCATTTGAGGGGCGAATGATTTCCCTCAAAGAAACTACTCAGGCATCATCTGTTGTTTCCTGTAAGTTCATTTCGTAAAAACATGTAAATTCGTTTTCGTGTCATTTTCGTATTCTTTCAAATCATGATGCATGACATGCATAACATGAAATAAACATGCAACATACCCTACTATTCTATGATGTAGGCCTGAAGGCAACACGCATACTCTACTTACCTGGCATCCGTAGAAATCTCAATTCGATTATGTGATCCTAACTACTCAACTTGTAAACCTAACATATTCATAAACATGTAACTTAATAATCTTCTAAACATACCTAATATGACGCATAAACTTCAATTCAAACAAAACTCCAACTTTCAAATTCAAGAAATCCAATTCATTAACTTAATTCAATTATTGCACCAACAATAACTCATCACATTTTCGGATTTACCGCATAATCATCCAACTTTGGAATGTCGTAACAAATTGAATATAGGTCTCAATTCAATGATTCAAAAAGCTATGTACTCCTAAAAGAGTCTACTTTAACATTATAAGGTCAATTTATCAATCAAAAATCCTCGACTGATCAGAATTTATAGCGCCCCGAGTTATCTGAACTCGATTCGCTATTCTGACTACTGACTTTTGGTTGACCCGTCTGAACCCAGATCGGTACTCGACTATGTACTTGTACTGGAAAATTTGAGAAAATATTTAAAATTTTATTCATCGCCTTAAAATAACATCATTTAAAACATTTAATTGCAGCGGAAGACTGACATTGCGTGGAAAACTCGTCATTTAAAACCTACTTAAAAATCAAGTTTTAAAACAATAACAAGGGGATCTTGGTTGACTTTTATAAGCTTTGGTCGACACTTTGATCTAATCTGCACTTAAGGTTCGACACCTATATACACAAGTCAACACCTTGTTTACCTCTGTTTGCATCGATCGACTCTTGTGGTCAACATCTTTATTAGTTTTTACTAATAAGTTTACACTTTGGTCCTTTTTACCATTAAAAATCAAGTTTTAAAACAATAACAAGGGGATCTTGGTCGACTTCTATAAGCTTCGGTCGACACTTTGATCCAATCTGCACTCAAGGGTCGACACCGATATACACTGGTCAACACCTTGTTTATCTCTGTTTGCATCGGTCGATTCTTGTGGTCAACATCTTTATCATTTTTCAAGAAACAGGTCGACACATGTATGCACAAGTCGACATTTTGGTCCTTACTACCATTAACCCTAATTAAAATTTCCTAATTCTTCAGGAAAAATGGACAGCATAACGTTTTACATCTTTAAACCTAAAACCTGCATTTTCAAACAAGATTTATCCTAGATGGTTCCAAAATATGTTTATACACAAAACGATTACTAGCGTTTAAAACCCAACTATACATCAAAAAGACTCAAAAACTATATATACACTCTAAGGTTAAATCGCCCCTAACAGATGGCCAGATCGTCGTATAAGCATACTTTTCCAACTGTCTCTTAATCCTGAATGAGCTTCGAGAACTCACCAGCTATCACCTCGTCACCTACATCACAGAATTCATCTATTAGTCTATTGCTAAATAAGTAGAGCAATAAATGAAATGAAATGAAAACAATACATGAATCCTATAGATGCAGTTTCTACATTCACATTTCGTTCTTGTTTCGTTACATGATCTGATCTTCATACTAGATGAGAAACGGATCAGTTTTATCAAATCATCAATTCTCATGCTCATTAGAGGGGCGAATTACTACCCTAAAAGAATATACTTAATAAGTTTATGTTAACTGATATGATTCTCATACTAGATGGGAAGCAGATCATTTTTCCAAAATCATCACATTCTCATGCTCATTTGAGGGGTGAATGACTTCCAAAGAGGAGGGCGGGGGGCGTGGAGGTTTTTAAGGAGCGGAATTCAATGGCACGGGAGGTATTTACGTGGGAGGAACGGGTTGCGGCGGTCTCGCTGGGCATCGGACAAAGTGAATTGGCGGGCGAAGAATGTTGGGTGCGACCATACGAGCACAAATGCACTGGATCTCATCAGAACTTTGAAGTTAAAAGTGCTTTGGCGAGAGTAATACTAAGTTGGGTGACCACTTCGGAAGTCCTCGTGTTGCACCCCTTTTTTTCGACCGAGTACTTTCGTCCATATCAGATTCGCCGGAGATTTGTGCAAGGTAGCTGAGGCTGGGGTTTAAGCGGCCTTTGTCCTTTTTGCCACGCGTTGGCGAGAGTAATACTAAGTTGGGTGACCACTTCGGAAGTCCTCGTGTTGCACCCCTTTTTCGACCGAGTACTTTCGTCCATATCAGATTCGCCGGAGATTTGTGCAAGGTAGCTGAGGCTGGGGTTTAAGCGGCCTTTGTCCTTTTTGCCACGCGCGGCTTCGCCTGTAGCAGGAGTGGGCGCCTACGGCGTTGACTATTAAAAATTTGGGCAAATTGCGATGTTCGGGGCCTGAGAATGCAACTTTTTGCATGCAAGTCATGGTCGATTTGGAGTGGAAGGCGATCGTGGGGGAAGCGTTTGACGCGTGGGAGTGCAGAGGTAATGGAGCCGTGAGGCCGAGGAGGAGGGCGGGGGGCGTGGTTGGTTTTGTGGAGCGGAATTCAATGGCATGGGAGGTATTTACGTGGGAGGAACGGGTTGCGGCGGTCTCGCTGGGTATCAACAAAAGGTGAATTGGCGGAATGGCGAGGGGCGGGGGGGCGTGGTTGGTTTTGTGGAGCGGAATTCAATGGCATGGGAGGTATTTACGTGGGAGGAATGGGTTGCGGCGGTCTCGCTGGGTATCAAACAAAGTGAATTGGCGGACGAAGAATGTTGCGTGCGACCATACGAGCACTAATGCACCGGATCCCATCAGAACTCCGAAGTTAAAAGTGCTTCGGCGAGAGTGGTACTAAGTTGGGTGACCACTTGGGAAATCCTCGTGTTGCACCCCTTTTTTTCGACTGAGTACTTTCTTCCATATCAAATTCGCCGGAGATTCGGGTAGGGAAGCTGAGGCTGGGGTTTAAGCGGCCGTTGTCTTTTTTGCCACGCGCAGCTTCGCGCGTAGCGGGAGTGGGCGCCTACGGTGCTGACTATTGAAAATTTGGGGAAATTGCGACGTTCGGGGCCTGAGAATGGCACTTTTTGCATGCGTGTCGTGGTCGATTGGGAGTGGAAGGCGATCGCGGCGGAAGCGTTTGACGCGTGGGAGTGCGGAGGTTGTAGAGCCGTGACGCCGAGGAGGAGGGCTAGGGGCGTGGAGGGTTTTGTGGAGCGGAATTTAATGGCACGAGAGGTATTTACGTGGGAGGAACGAGTTGCGGCACTCCCACGCATCAAACGCTTCCCCCGCGATCGCCTTCCACTCCCAATCGACCACTACACGCATGTAAAAAGTTACATTCTCGGGCCCCGAACTTCGTAATTTGCCCAAATTTTCAATAGTCAGCACCGTAGGCTCCTGCTCCCGCTACGTGCGAAGCCTCACGTGGCAAAATAGAGAAGGGCCGCTTAAACCCCAGCCTCAGCTGCCCTGCGCGGATCTCCGGCGAATCTGATGTGGAAGAAAGTACTTGGTCGAAAAAAGGGGTGCAACACGAGGACCTCCCATGTGGTCACCCAACTTAGTACAAATCTTGCCGAAGCACTTTTAACTTCGGAGTTTTGATGGGATCCGGTGCATTAGTGCTCGTATGGTCGCACCCAACATTCTTCGTCCGTCAATTCACTTTGTCCGATGCCTAGCGAGACCGCCACAACCCGTTCCTCCCACATAAATACCTCCTGTGCCATTGAATTTCGCTCCACAAAACCCTCCACGCCCCCCGCCCTCCTCCTCGGCGTCACGTCTCTACAACCTCTGCACTCCCACGCGTCAAACGCTTCCCCCCCGATCGCCTTCCACTCCCAATCGACCACGAATCGCAGGCAAAAAGTGTCATTCTCGGGCCTCGAACATCGCAATTTGCACAAATTCTCGATAGTCAGCGCCGTAGGTGCCCACTCCCGCTACGCGCGAAGCCGTGCATGGCAAAAAGGACAAGGGCCACTTAAACCCCAGCCTCAGCTGCCTTGCGCAAATCTACGGCGAATCTGATATGGAAGAAAGTACTCGGTCGAAAAAAAGAGGTGTAACACGAGGATTTCCGAAGTGGTCACCCAACTTAATACTACTCTCGCCAAAGCACTTTTAACTTCAGAGTTCTGATGGGATCCGTAGCATTAGTGCTCTTATGGTCGCACCCAACATTCTTCGTCCGCTAATTCACTTTGTCCGATGCCTAGCGAGACCGCCACAACCCGTTCCTCCCACATAAATACCTCCTGTGCCATTGAATTCCTGACACAAAATCCCTTAGAAAAAGGTCTGTGTGATACCCATAAAATATTCAAGAAGTACTCGGTTGGAAGTGTTGTGCAAATTCACTTTGTCCGATGCCTAGCGAGACCGCCACAACCCGTTCCTCCCACGTAAATACCTCCCGTGCCATTGAATTTCGCTCCACAAAACCCTCCACGCCCCCCGCCCTCCTCCTCGGTGTCACGGCTCTACAACCTCCGCACTCCCACGCGTCAAACGCTTCCAAGCCTTTAACTTCAGAGTTCTGATGGGATCCGTAGCATTAGTGCTCTTATGGTCGCACCCAACATTCTTCGTCCGCTAATTCACTTTGTCTGATTCCCAGCGAGACCGCGGTAACCCGCTCCTCCCACGTAAATACCTCCCGTGCCATTGAATTCCTGACACAAAATCCCTTAGAAAAAGGTCTGTGTGATACCCATAAAATATTCAAGAAGTACTCGGTTGGAAGTGTTGTGCAAATTCACTTTGTCCGATGCCCAGTGAGACCGCCACAACCCGTTCCTCTCACGTAAATACCTCCCGTGCCATTGAATTCCGCACCACAAAACCCTCCACACCGCCCGCCCTCCTCCTCGGTGTCACGGCTCTACAACCTCCGCACTCCCACGCGTCAAACGCTTCCCTCGCGATCGCCTTTCACTCCCAATCAACCACGACTCGCATGAAAAAAGTGCCATTCTCAGGCCCCGAACGTTGCAATTTGCCCAAATTTTCAATAGTCTGCGCCGTAGGCGCCCACTCCTGCTATGCGCGAAGCCGCGTGTGGCAAAAAGGAGAAGGGCCAATTAAACCGCATCCTCAGCCGTCCTGCGCGGATCTGCGGCGAATCTGATATGGAAGAAAGTACTCGGTCGAAAAAAAGGGGTGCAACACGAGGACTTCCGAAGTGGTCACCCAACTTAGTACTACCCTCGCCAAAGCACTTTTAACTTCAGAGTTCTGATGGGATCCGTAGCATTAGTGCTCGTATGGTCGCACCGAACCATCTTCGTCTGCAAATTCACTTTGTCTGATGCCCAGCGAGACCGCCGTAACCCGCTCCTCCCACGTAAATACCTCCCGTGCCTTTGAATTCTTGACACGAAATCCCTTAGAAAAAGGTCCGTGTGATACCCACAAAATATTTAAGAAGTGCTCGGGTGGAAGTGTTGTGCAAATTCACTTTGTCCGATCCCTAGTGAGACCGCTGCAACCCGTTCCTCCCACGGAAATACCTCTCGTGCCATTGAATTCCGCTCCACAAAACCCTCCACGCCCACCGCCCTCCTCCTCGGTGTCATGGATCTACAACCTCCGCACTCCCACGCGTCAAACGCTTCCCCCGCGATCGCCTTTCACTCCTAATCGACCACGACTCGCATGAAAAAAGTGCTATTCTCGGGCCCTGAATGTCGCAATTTGCCCAAATTTTCAATAGTCAGCGCCGTAGGCACCCACTCCCGCTATGCGCGAAGCCGCGTGTGGCAAAAAAGACAAGGGTTTTCAGCTGCCCTGCACGGATCTTCGACGAATCTGATATGGAAGAAAGTACTCGGTCGAAAAAAAGGGGTGCAACACGAGGACTTCCCAAGTGGTCACCCAACTTTGTACTACTCTCGCCGAAGCACTTTTAACTTCGGAGTTCTGATGAGATCCGGTGCATTAGTGCTCGTATGGTCGCACCCAACATTCTTCGTCCGCCAATTCACTTTGTCCGATGCCCAGCGAGACCGCCGTAACCAGCTCCTCACACGTAAATACCTCACGTGCCATTGAATTCCGCTCCACAAAACCCTCCACTCCCCCCCGCCCTTGACATGCGTCGGGTTACAATAAAAAAAAAAGGAAAAATCCCAAACTTTATATCATCTCTCTACTTGTTACGTGTTTTTCTTTTGTAGGTATAATTTTTAGAAGGGATGCATGAGTAGCACTTGGAGGAGTCACATTTGGCCCATGGGAAATTGTCTTCCCGGCCCGTTAATTTGTAATTTTTAATTTTAAACTCATTGGCATACATTATCCTTTTTGTATGGATTATTATTATATTTGCATATGATGCATTAGATTGTGTGGTTAGGGTTAGATGTATGTTAGTGGATTATGGGTTGAAGAAATTCAACCAATTATTCAATGGAAGATGACATCAATATAAGGGAGCCCAATGGAAGCCTTGGCCCAAAGAAGAGCCCACAAAAAAGGTATAATTTTGCAGGTACATGAGTGGGTGGCAACATGGATTGATGAGTTGGCAAAATTTCACCCATTGGATAAGGAATGGCTCAATTTAATGGGGGAAAACTGGTCTGGCATGCGTGGGAAGCAGAAGGAGTGCGCGGGCGGGCAACAGGCACTTTGGATCGCTGAGTTGGCGCGCAAGGAGGCAGCTCGGCCGTCGATCAGCACGCGCGATCGGTAGCGCTCCTTCACCCGGGTAGCGCGCACGTGGCCGCGCCTGGTTCGTGGATGGCGCGCGCACCAGATCCTTTATCCTAGCCATCCGATTCTTCTCGTCATCAATGGCCCTCGTTCATTTTTGCCAAACTCTAATCGACCCTATGAACTCTATAAAAGCATGGCATTGGTGAATGTTTGAGAACTTTTGCTCATTTATAAAATTTCTATTTCTCTCCAAAGCTTTGTTTGCTTTTGGTTTTCCTTGGTTCTTCGAATCAAGTGGAGAAGCCCTCCATTGTTATCCTAGCATTCGGGTTGCTAGGTTAACTCTTAACCATTCCCTCGCCTTTTCCAACGGGATTAGGAGTTGAGGACGAAAACCTAGGCCCTAGGTTGTCATTTTTGCTACGGGAAATTCGTTTATCCAAGAGCGTAACACGTAAGATAGCTCTTTGGATCCGCCGAAGGTATTTACATTTCTAGCATTTCCATCACTTTCCACACATTCCACCCTTTAATTTCGGCATACACTATCACACATTCCACCTTTATTTTGTGCAATTTTCTTCTTTCATTTTTGGATCAATTCCCTCCACATTTTCATCCATCTTCTCTTCATCTCTTTCTTTTATTTTCTTCATATTTCATACCCTTATCATGCCTATACCCCTCGGCCATCATTAGCATACAACAACACCTTCACCAATTCATCTTTTCTAGCCGTTTTCTTTATGTATTTTCGGTTCTTGCAACACCAATCACCCCAGCACACTTTTAATTAATTTTGTGGGTTACACGACCCTCTTTTCTAAGGGGTTTCGTGTCAAGTGGTATCAGAGCCAAAAGGCTTCCCACGATGCATTTTAGGTGCCATGACAATAGTCAAAAATCGGCACAAAACTAGTATAGCGGCTCGTTTCATTTCTAGCAATATTTTTACTTCTATTGTTGATCTAACTCTGTGCTAACTTGTGCTAATCTTAACGTTATATTTGCTGCCATTATTCTTGTCATTTGCTAGCTTGAAATATTAAGTTAAATATGGTATGCATTGATGGAGAAAAATTCGGCCAAGGTAAGGAAGAAATTCCTCTCGGATTTTTGGTTATTCCCTCTCGGTTTTCTTACCTATTTTAGCTTCGGTTTGCCTATTCCTTTCTTTAATTTTTGCAGCATATTTATGCCTTATTGTGAACCATGTTTTGCATCAAAATATTGTCAAATGACTAGAGGTAAAATCTGAATATTTTGGATGCATAAAACCAGCCTAAAGTTAAAGCTATAAAATCGGTTTTATGTCTACTTTAGTTTCGGTTTTTGCATGTTTCTTTGCCTCGGTTTTTCTATCACATTTTGCATGATTTGAACCATAAATTTTACCTCTAAGATTTGCCTATAATTTAGAATAAAATCTGGTGATAATGATATTTGCAAATCGGCCTTAATGACATATTCTAAATTGGTTTAATGGTGTTTTCCTATCTTGGTTTGTGGAATTTGTTAACTTCCATTTTTGGCTTGATTTGGATTCAGTTTTCTAGTCTTTAAATGTTATGTTTTAATTCCATAATTGCATCTAAATTTTCCCCAAAATCTGAATATATGGATACCTAAAAATTGGCCCTAAATATAAAGCTATAAAAATTGGTTTAATTGTTATTCTCGGTTTCTATTATGTTATGCTCGATTTTTATGGCCTATTGCTGATTGTTTGTACTTGGATTTAGCCTTTAATTCATCTATTCTATGCTGTTATTTGAATGCACAAGATTGGTTTACGAGAATCTGGCAATAGCATGTTAAAATTCGTCATTATTGCACTTAATGCTTCATGAAAATTCTGCTATATAACTTGAAAATTTCAGCATGATTACCTTGATAAAACTTGTGCTTTAATTCTAATACTTGCTGATTTTGGAGTTATTTAGTTATTATTTATATTATTTTGGGTGATTCTAGTTTAAAGTTGATTAATTTTTGAAGTTTGATTGAAAATTGTGGTAATTGCACGTATTGAAAATTTCATTTCTAAAATTAGATTTGTTAAGTGTTTAATGTTATCATTAAGTTGTTTCCTTAAGTGAGCATGATCCCTATTTTATTATTGTCTTAGTTAAGAATTTACCCTTAGTGCTTAAAATTCTTCTAAGACATTAACCATATAATCACCTCACCAATTAGGATGAACAACTTAGACAAGAATTGGAATTTTTAATTAGACACTTAATTATGACTAATAGAAGTGGGTTTGCACGTGACACACCACACAAAGAGCCAAATCGTGCGAGGGGAACTCCCCCTCCCGAACCTATATGTCACGAGGGTGAAACTAGCGATCAAGGAGGTATGCAAGGACAAATTGATGCCTTAACGAGCTCAATTAACACCCTTGCCCAACAAGTCCAATCATTAATGAACAATCCTCCCCGTAGAGAATTCCAAGAATGAAATCCTTCACGAGAGACATATTCTAGGGTTATTTCCGAACATCCTAGGCGTAGAAATCCTTTTTCACAACCCTTAGAGGAAGAAAAATGGGCTGAGCCCCAAAGAAGGAGATCCCGATATTTTGAATCGGAGGATGAGGATTGGGCACATAATCAAGAACCAAACATTTTCCCATTTAGTGGTCTCTGTGGTAGTGATGAATATTCCTTTTGGGTTAAAAGGTTCGAAAAGAGATTTGCTTATAAGTATTGTTGTGAAAGGAAAAAAATTAACTTAGCCTCTAAGAGTTTAACCAAGAAAACTAAATCTTTGTGGGAAAGATTTGTAGCAAAGATAAGAAGAGCTAAGGAAGAAGACTTCATTTCTTGGACAATAATGAAGAGGTTATTAGCAAAGGAATTTTTCCCAAAACTACAAAAGGAAGAGCCATATTTTAGGAACAAAATTTTTAAGGAAGATCACCCTATATGTTATCCTAGCTCCTTCAAATTTAAGAATCAAAATAGGCGTGAATATCCCTCTACTCATGAAAGAAATTTAAGGGATAAAATTGGGATAAGGACTTGGATTAATCAACCACCAATTCTACCTTCCAAACCAATTGTTGACGGAAATCTAGGACGGCTAGATAAGATCATGCGCGGAATTGAAATTACTGGCCACCTTTTGGAAAATTGGGTACAAGAAACTTCAAGGATACTTGCCAATTCACCAACCATTTCTAGACCACGTCCTTATATGCCCTAAAAGTTTAATGCACTTAAAGAAGAATATTTAAGCGACGCTAAATATCAAAAGATTTTAGAGGAAACACCTAGCTTAAGTATTGAGGAAGAAGAGACATTAGAAGGAGCCAATTATTACCCCGAAGAAGTTCTTCTTGTTGAGATGGAAAATCAAAAGGAGGAAAGAATTTTGAAAGAGGAAGAAAGTGATTGAGTAAAGGAGGAATTACCACAAGGATTACCACCCATGCATGGTATTGCATACCAATTGGATGGATCAACCCAAGAGCACCCTCATTCAAGTGTTGTCAATTGGCATCATAATACCCTTTATAATGAATCACCCACCTCCAAACCCTCAAATTTACCCTTCCTCAAAACAAATGACCTTTGGAAAGAGATGGTGGAAGAAGATAAGATGCCTTACCATTTGAAGAAGAGTCAACATGGCATCAAGCGGAAAAGGAGTTTAGTGACGAGAGTATTTTTGGAACTTGCCATATGATCATCGGTCTATCCCACTCCTTTTCGACTGTTGAAAGAATAAACCTGCCTTCCACCATTTTCGAAGAAATTAGCCTATTCCTTAGTTCATTCATATTGTGCTACTTTAGACCCTAATTGAAATAGGCAAAACAAGGAAAAATGTACGCCTAATGGACGCAACAAAAGCCTTAGTTTGCAATTGGGTAAATTAGCAAAACCACATGTTCTACCATTTGACTACCACAAATTCTACCATAGGACTAGAGTTAAGGTTCAATTGGTAAGAAATTTTATCTTTGAGGTCTTAAGAGAAAATAGACTATTTCTTTGGTCGAAGGATTTTAGCATTTCCACATCACTCCATGTCGCATTTGACTACTTTGGAAAATTTCATCCCATCAATGAGCAATCGCACTCAAAAGTAGCTTTTGGATCCAATTTTACCACCCTTACCAAAGAAAATTTTTGTAAGACCATCCAACCCCTTTTCCATCTAGCGCATCGTTTGGTGAGATTCCTTCAAACGAAAGAATATACCTTCATTGCATTCTGTAGCACCCGGTTCCTTTGAACCAAAAATTTAATTTATTATTTACGACGTACTTTTATGGAAGAATTGAGAGAATTATTGATTAGGTTAATGGGTGACTAAGCAAGGGTATTTATGTAAATCGAAAGTTTTAAAAGTGGATAACGTATTTAAGGGAAGAGGGATTGGGTTTAATGAACTGTAGCCGCCACCATTTCACATTTTTCCTCTTCGGGTTTTCAGCTCGAGCAGTAGAACTCTCTAAGCGATTCTCTCGCCCGATTCTCCTTCAACCTAGGTAAGTCTTGTTTTCTTGCATTTTAGCGATTAGTTTACTGAGAGAATACAATGTGAAGATTTCGAGGTTTCTGTGATTGAGGGTGGGTTCAGGTTCTTGGTAATAAATGGGAATGCACGGGTAGCAGAGTTTCAAATCGATTTCCTCAAACATATTATTGATTTTGGTAGGGTTTAGTAAGAGTTAGATTAATGTACTGTCATGACCTTAGGTGAGCGAGCTTCTGGAGTAGTTGTAACCGAGCATTTCCAGGAGAGCCAGGTAAGTAAAGTATGCATGTGCCTTCGGGCCTACATCACAAAACAGTAGGGTTGTGCATTTTGTGAATGATTTTGTATGTCATGCATCATGTTTTTGAAAGATTACGAAAATGAATTTCCATGTAAGAATGGTAAGGTATGAACTGAATGTGATAGACAAACTATTAAGGGAACTAATCCGCCCCTTAATCGAGTAGAGGATGTATGACATTGGGAGAATTGATCCCACTCCCAAGGGAACCAAGGGATCAGATCAACTATTAAGGGAATTCATCCGCCCCTTAATCGAGTAGAGGATGTATGACATTGGGAGAATTGATCCCACTCCCAAGGGAACCAAGGGATCAGATCAGTTTATGAACATATGTGTATGCAACTGAGATGAGAAAGTAGAAATTTACATGTTTAGGAATTTATGTTTCAGCAATTCATTTCATTACTGCTTTACTTACTTAGCAATAGGCTAATAGATGAGTTTTGTGATGTAGGTGTTGAGGAAACTGCAGGTGAATTCCCTGAGTTTACTGACGAATAGATGGAGTTGGAGGAGCACTTCTCTGCCACGAATTGGTATACTGATGAGGCAGATTAACTGTTGTCTGTTGGTGTGAAAGTTTAGTTGACAGTGTTTCAATTTAAGTATGTTGAATTTTCATTACAGTAGTGATTCCAATGTTTTGAATACGATTTCGAGATTCTCCTGTTAATAGTACTCTGTTGGGATTTAATGTTGGCACTCACTGGAATTTTTAGTAATGTAATGGTTTGAAATGTTTTTGAATGGTTTTAGTGAAGTGAGTAAATTCTTTTCCGTAGGTTGAGTTGTTGTTCTGTTGTCTATCGGAAGATGTCTTTAGTGGAAGCCATCGAATGATATAGAATGAAATTTGTCGTTTAGTGATCGGTAAATATAGCTTGTTTTATCAGAAGATGTTATTTTGTTCACTATCGATGGATGAAGTCTAACAGTAGATGTCGGGTTATAGTTATGTGTCTATCGGAAGATATAAGTAAAGAGTTTTGTCGTTTAGTCACCGGTGGATGTAGAACAAAGTCGATCGGATGAAGGAAATCATCTGGCTGACGTCACCGGATGATGTAGAAAGTCTTTTGTCGTTTAGTGACCGGTGGATGTCGTGTGTAAATCCATCGGATGATGTAGAGAATACTTTGTCGTTTTGCCACCGGATGATGTTTTCCATTTTCTGCTTCAGCCCCTTTTGTTGACTTTGTTCAGCGGGCGATGCGTTTGACTTTTGAAATTTATGAAGTATTCTGCGATTTAAACCTTTATTCCTTTTGCCGATTATTCCTCAAAATTCCAACTGAGTACTCAAGCATTGTACAATAGTTTTGTTTAACTCTATTTTTACTTAAACGATTTCCGCTGCAAGTTTTCAAAAAAAAAAAATACAGTTGAAATTTTAGTCATGTACGGGCATGGTGTGACGAACCGGGTTCAGATAACTCGGGGCGTTACAGTATGGTATCAGAGACATTCAGTTAAATCGTTCAAAAGATTACTCATCAGTGCCAATCGCCGCATGGAAGTACTCCAACAACTATAAGTGTTTATGTTAGCCTCAGTAATTAGATATTTATGAACATAGTTAACCTTGTAAAGGAAGTCAGTTTAATGGTCAGACGCCCAGGAAGACCTAGGATACCGAGGGAGATGCCAAACTTGAGGAGTGAGGAAGAACCTAGTGTTATTAGGCAATTAACAGACTTGGTACGTCAGCAAACAGACTTAGTGCGTCAGCAGTCCGATCAGTTGGGGGTGTTACTGAACCGAGAGGTACAAGGGAGTGCCAACTTAGGTTCTAGCAATGAGCATTCAGGAGACCGATTCTGAAAGCTTTAGCCGCCCGCGTTTGATGGAAAATCATCTAACCCGATTGTTGCTGAAGAGTGGTTGAGGAAGATTGAAAGCATGCTCCGGTGTGCCAACGTCGGAGAAGGAGACAAGGTCACCCTGGCGACCTTTCATTTTGCTGGAGACGCCCAGCTTTGGTGGGAGACAATTGAGACCACCACTGACATTCTGACTATGACTTGGTCACAATTTAAGGACATCTTCTATGAGAAATATTTTAATAGCACGGTCCAGGCAACAAAGAAGGTAGAGTTTTTGAACTTGAAGCAGACCGGGTCTGTGGCAGAATACGTTAGACAATTCGAGTCTCTGTCCAGGTTCGCTGGACACCTTGTTCACCGAAATGAAGATAAGGTGTTTCAATTCATGAATGGACTGAAACCAGAAATGTACAGAGGGGTCAAGTTTTCTGGTTATAAAGGTTTGCCCTTCAGTGATGTTGTGTCCACAGCATTGGAGGTGGAAGAAGCTGAATTGAAATGTGCTGGACTAAAGGAAACCCCGAGAAAGTTTGTTCAACCACCGCCGCAGAGAGGAGTGAAGAGGTCCAATGAAGGCCAGCACAGCCAAGGGATAGGAAAGAAGGTACCAGATACCAAGACGTTTCCTCAGTGCCCAAAGTGTTTGAAGAATCACTCGGGCGAGTGTAGATTTGGATCGGGTAAGTGTTTTAACTGCGAAGAGGTTGGACACTTGTACAAGGATTGCCCAAAGCCCCGGATCGTTCAATGTTTCCATTGCAACAAGGTTGGCCATGTCAACAGTGACTGCCCAGCTTTGAAGGGTGGCCCTGCCAGGATTAAGCCAAGAATATTCTCCATGATGGAGTCAATTGATGAGGACCAGCCTGCTGTAGTGTCAGGTACTGTATTGATTAACTCTGTACCTGCTTTTACTTTGATAGATTCGGGTGCAACTCATTCTTTTATAGCCTCTACATTTGCTGATAAGTTAGATGTACGGTTTACTTCTTCTGAGTATGTGTTTAACGTAGCATTACCTTCTGGTGAGCACATGCACTCCAGTCAAGTGATGCCTGATAGTGTGGTGTTAGTAGGGAATATGAATTTGCCTGCTGACCTCATTGTTATGGACATAATGGGATTTGATGTGATCCTAGGAATGGATTGGTTGTTTAAGCATTATGCCACAATAGATTGTAGAATTGGAATTGTTAGTTTTCAACCCCCTAGTGGTTTAAACCATACCTTCCAAGCCCTGAAGAAGAGTAAGGAAATGACTGTAGTGACTTCTGTTAGTTGTAGACCCTCCCCTCGCACAGAGTATTTGTGCTTTTTGGCCAGTGTTTTAGACACACAACATGTAGAAAAATCAAGCCCCAAAAACGTTTTAGTTGTCCAAGATTTTCCAGAAGTATTTCTAGATGACCTTCCTGGCTTGCCACCAGATAGGGAAATTGAATTTGTGGTAGATGTTTACCCCAGCGCTGAGCCTGTATCTAAGAATCCATATAGACTAGCACCAACAGAACTTAAAGAATTGAAGAAACAGTTAGAGGATTTGTTGGAGAAGGGATTCATACGCCCTAGCTTTTCACCATGGGGTGCACCTGTCCTTTTTGTCAAAAAGAAAGATGGATCAATGCGTATGTGCATAGACTATAGAGAATTGAATAAGCTAACTGTCAAGAACAAGTATCCACTGTCGAGGATTGATGATTTATTTAATCAGCTTAGAGATGCAAGAGTTTTCTCTAAAATTGACCTTAGGTCCGGTTATTACCAGTTGAAGGTTAAATCTGAAGATATCCCAAAGACTGCCTTTTGCACAAGGTATGAACATTATGAGTTTTTGGTTATGTCTTTTGGTTTGACAAATGCGCCAGCAGCCTTCATGGATCTTATGAATAGGGTGTTTCACGAGTATTTGGACAAGTTTGTCATTGTATTCATTGACGACATTCTAATCTATTCTAAAACTAAGGAGGAGCATGTAGGACACCTAAACCTGGTGTTAGGATTGCTGAGGCAGCACCAACTTTACACCAAATTTTCTAAGTGTGAGTTTTGGTTGGACAGAGTTCACTTTCTTGGTCATGTGATCTCTGGAGATGGGATATCTGTTGATCCAGCCAAGGTTCAATCAGTTAAGGAATGGCCTCAACCGAAGAATGCCACTGATATCCGAAGTTTCCTTGGATTAGCAGGGTATTATAGAAAATTCATCGAGGGATTTTCAAAGATTGCCACACCCCTTACTATGTTAACAAGGAAAAATGTGAAGTATAATTGGACTGATAAATGTGAATCCAGTTTCCAGACCTTGAAGCAGAAACTGACCAATGCCCCAATTTTAACTCTTCCTGTCGAAAATGGTAAATTCAGTATTTATTGTGATGCTTCCAAGGTTGGACTTGGTTGTGTTTTGAGCAAGATGGAAAGGTTATAGCTTATGCTTCTAGGCAGTTAAAAGTACACGAAAAGAATTACCCCACACATGACTTAGAATTAGCTGCTGTGGTTTTTGCATTAAAGATTTGGAGGCACTACCTGTATGGACAAACCTGTGAGATATTTTCGAATCATAAAAGTCTGAAATACATTTTCACGCAAAAAGAACTGAATACGAGGCAACGTAGGTGGTTAGAGTTTGTCAAAGATTATGATTTTGACATTAAGTACCACCCTGGCAAGGCAAATGTGGTGGCTGATGCTTTGAGTAGAGTGACTCCTTCAGTCTCTACATTGATTCTAGAAATACCAATAGCTTTAGAGACCGAATTCCAAAGATTTAACCTGGAAACTATGTCTAGTGTGTCAGCCATGCTTTCGGCCATATCTTTGAGGCCAACTATTTTGGAGAAAATAAAGGAAGTTCAAATGAATGACGCTGAATGTAATAAGTATAAGTTGTGCATAGATTCTACTGACAAGTCGGATTTCAACTGCTCAGCTGATGGAATTCTCAAGTTTCAAAATAGATGGTTTGTTCCGGCTGATACTGAACTTAGGAAGGAAATTCTATTTGAGGCACATTCCTCCAGATTTTCTGTTCATCCTGGAGGTACGAAAATGTACAGAGATCTCAAGCAACATTATTGGTGGTCAAGTATGAAAAGAAGTGTGGCGGAGTATGTGGAGTCATGTCTGGTCTGCCAGCAAGTCAAAGCTGAACATCAGAGGCCTGTTGGAACATTGCAACCCTTACCAGTTCTCGAATGGAAATGGGAACAAGTAACTATGGACTTTGTTGTAGGATTACCTAGAACAGTAAAAGGTCACGATGCAATTTGGGTAATAGTTGATTGTTTAACCAAATCAGCTCACTTTCTGCCAATGAAGATAACATACTCGATGGATCAATTGGCTGAGTTGTATGTGCACGAGGTTGTTAGACTGCATAGAGTTCCAAGCACCATAGTTTCAGACCGAGACTCCAGATTTACATCTAAGTTTTGGAAAAGTTTGCACAAGGCTATGGGAACACAGCTTAGTTTTAGCACAGCCTTTCATCCTCAAACCGATGGACAATCCGAGAGAACTATCCAAACGTTGGAGGATATGCTTCGTGCATGTGTACTGGAATTTCAAGGTTCTTGGAGTAAGTATATACCATTGATTGAATTCTCTTATAATAACAGTTTTCAAGCAACAATAGGCATGGCACCATACGAGGCATTGTATGGACGAAAGTGCAGATCTCTATTATATTGGGAAGAAGTTGGAGAAGCACAATTGATTGGTCCTGATATTATGCAGCAGACAGTGGAGAAGATTGCTCTTATCCGACAAAGAATCTTAACAGCTCAAAGCCGGCAGAAAAGCTATGCAGACAAAAGACGAAGAGAATTAGAATTTGATGTTGGTAATGAAGTTTTCCTTAAGGTGTCACCTTTCAAAGGAATTGTGAGATTTGGGAAAAAAGGCAAGTTGAACCCCAGATATATTGGACCTTTCCAAATCGTGAAGAGAATTGGGAAGTCAGCATATCAACTTCAGTTACCAGCCTCTCTAGAGGGAATTCATAATGTGTTTCATGTTTCCATGCTAAAGAAATGTGTTAGAGATCCTTCACATATTATAGAACAGCAGAACATTGAAGTCCTTCCTACTTTTGCATTTGAGGAGAAACCAGTAAAAATCTTAGATTATGTAGTGAAGGTATTACGCAACAAAGAAGTCCCACTGGTAAAAGTCTTATGGCATAACCAGAGCGTTGAGGAGACAACTTGGGAACGCCAGCAGGACATGATGGACCAATATCCAGAACTATTCAGGTATTGAATTTTGAGGACAAAATTCTTTTAAGCAGGGTAGATTGTAGCACCAGGTTCCTTTGAACCAAAAATTTAATTTATTATTTATGACGTACTTTGATGGAAGAATTGGGAGAATTATTGATTAGGTTAATGGGTGACTAAGCAAGGGTATTTATGTAAATTGAAAGTTTTAAAAGTGGATAACGTATTTAAGGGAAGAGGGATTGGGTTTAATGAACTGTAGCCGCCACCATTTCACATTTTTCCTCTTCGAGTTTTCAGCTCGAGCAGTAGAACTCTCTAAGCGATTCTCTCACCCGATTCTCCTTCAACCTAGGTAAGTCTTGTTTTCTTGCATTTTAGCGATTAGTTTACTTAGAGAATATAATGTGAAGATTTCGAGGTTTCTGTGATTGAGGGTGGGTTCAGGTTCTTGGTGATAAATGGGAATACACGGGTAGCAGAGTTTCAAATCGATTTCCTCAAACATATTATTGATTTTGGTAGGGTTTAGTAAGAGTTGGATTAATGTACTGTCATGACCTTAGGTGAGCGAGCTTCTGGAGTAGTTGTAACCGAGCATTTCCAGGAGAGCTAGGTAAGTAAAGTATGCATGTGCCTTCGGGCCTACATCACAAAACAGTAGGGTTGTGCATTTTGTGAATGATTTTGTATGTCATGCATCATGTTTTTGAAAGATTACGAAAATGAATTTCCATGTAAGAATGGTAAGGTATGAACTGAATGTGACAGACAAACTATTAAGAGAACTAATCCGCCCCTTAATCGAGTAGAGGATGTATGACATTGGGAGAATTGATCCCACTCCCAAGGGATCAGATCAGCTATTAAGGGAATTCATCCGCCCCTTAATCGAGTAGAGGATGTATGACATTGGGAGAATTGATCCCACTCCCAAGGGAACCAAGGGATCAGATCAGTTTATGAACATATGTGTATGCAACTGAGATGAGAAAGTAGAAATTTGCATGTTTAGGAATTTATGTTTCAGCAATTCATTTCATTACTGCTTTACTTACTTAGCAATAGGCTAATAGATGAGTTTTGTGATGTAGGTGTTGAGGAAACTACAGGTGAATTCCCTGAGTTTACTGACGAATAGATGGAGTTGGAGGAGCACTTCTCTGCCACGAACTGGTATACTAATGAGGCGAATTAACTGTTGTCTGTTGGTGTGAAAGTTTAGTTGACAGTGTTTCAATTTAAGTATGTTGAATATTCATTACAGTAGTGATTCCAATGTTTTGAATACGATTTCGAGATTCTCCTGTTAATAGTACTCTGTTGGGATTTAATGTTGGCACTCACTGGAATTTTTAGTAATGTAATGGTTTGAAATGTTTTTGAATGGTTTTAGTGAAGTGAGTAAATTCTTTTCCGTAGATTGAGTTGTTGTTCTGTTGTCTATCGGAAGATGTCTTTAGTGGAAGCCATCGGATGATATAGAACGAAATTTGTCGTTTAGTGATAGGTAAATATAGCTTGTTTTATCGGAAGATTTTATTTTGTTCACTATCGGGGGATGAAGTCTAACAGTAGATGTCGGGTTATAGTTATGTGTCTATTGGAAGATATAAGTAAAGAGTTTTGTCGTTTAGTCACCGGTGGATGTAGAACAAAGTCGATCGGATGAAGGAAATCATCTGGCTGACGTCACCGGAGGATGTAGAGTGTATTTTGTCGTTTAGCCACCGGTGGATGTAGAACAAAGTCGATCGGATGAAGGAAATCATCTGGCTGACGTCATCGGAAGATGTAGAGTGCATTTTGTCGTTTAGTGACCGGTGGATGTCGTGTGTAAATCCACCGGATGTTGTAGAAAGTCTTTTGTTGTTTAGTGACCGGTGGATGTCGTGTGTAAATCCATCGGATGATGTAGAGAATACTTTGTCATTTTGCCACCGGATGATATTTTCCATTTTCTGCTTCAGCCCCTTTTGTTGACTTTGTTCAACGGGCGATGCGTTTGACTTTTGAAATTTATGAAGTATTCTACGATTTAAACCTTTATTTCTTTTGCCGATTATTCCTCAAAATTCCAACTGAGTACTCAAACATTGTACAATAGTTTTGTTTAACTCTATTTTTACTTAAACGATTTCCGCTGCAAGTTTTAAAAAAAAAAAAAACAAATACAGTTGAAATTTTAGTCATGTACAGGCTTGGTGTGACGAACCGGGTTCAGATAACTCGGGGCGTTACACATTCAAATTCGAGCCTTCATAGAGTGGACAAGAAATCGTAGGAGACATCCTTGAGAAGAAGCCAACCAACGGATTTAAGGTCAAATCCTCAAATCACCCGGAGGGGATGACATGCCTCGGGTTACAATCAAAGAGAAAATTGGCAAGATCCCAAACTTTATATCATCTCTCTACTTATTACGTGTTTTTCTTTTGTAGGTATAATTTTTGGAAGGGATGCATGCGTAGCACTTGGAGGAGTCACATTTGGCCCATGGGAATTTGTCTTCCCGACCCGTTAATTTGTAATTTTTAATTTTAAACTCATTGGCATACATTAGCCTTTTTGAATGGATTATTATAATTTTTGCATATCATGCATTAGATTGTGTGGGTAGGGTTAGATGTATGTTGGTGAATTATGGGTTGAAGAAATTCAACCAATTATTCAAATGAAGAAAACATCAACATAAGGGGGCCAAAAGGAAGCCTTGGCACAAAGAAGAGCCCACAAAAAGAGGTATAATTTTGCAGGTACATGAGTGGGTGGCAACATGGATTGATGAGTTGGCAAAATCTCACCCATTGGCTAAGGAATGACTCAATTTAAAGGAGGAAAATTGGTCCGGCACGCGCGGGCAGCAATAGTGGAGCGCAGGCAGGCAGCTGGAGCGCGCGGGTAGGCCGCTTAAACCCCAGCCTCAGCTGCCGGGTGCGGATCTCCGACAAATCTGATATGGAAGAAAGTACTCGGTCGAAAAAAAGAGGTGCAACACGAGGACCTCCCAAGTTGTCACCCAACTTAGTACTACTCTCGCCGAAGCACTTTTAATTTCAGAGTTCTGATGGGATCCGGTGCATTAGTGCTCGTATGGTCGTACCCAACAATCTTCGTCCGCCAATTCACTTTGTCCGATGACCAGCGAGACCGTTGCAACCCGTTCCCCTCACGTAAATACCTCCCGTGCCATTGAATTCCGCTCCACAAAACCCTCCACGCCCCCCGCCTTCCTCCTCGGCGTCACGGCTCTACAACCTCCGCACTCCCACGCGTCAAACGCTTCCCCCGCGATCGCCTTCCACTCCCAATCGACCACGGCTCGCATGCAAAAAAAGCCTTTCTCGAACCCCGAACATCGTAATTTGCCCAAATTTTCAATGGTCAGCGCCGTAGGCACCCACTCCCGTTACGCGCGAACTGGCGTGTGGCAAAAAGGACAAGGGCTCCTTCAACCCCAGCCTCAACGGCTCTGCGCGGATCTCCGGCGAATCTGATATGGAAGAAAGTACTCGGTCGAAAAAAAAGGGTGCAACACGAGGACTTCCCAAGTGGTTACCCAATTTAGTACTACTCTCGCCGTAGCTCTTTTATCTTCGCAGTTCTGATGGGATTCGGTGCATTAGTACTCGTATGGTCGCACCCAACATTCTTCGTCTGCCAATTCACTTTGTCCGATGCCTAGCGAGACCGCCGCAACCCGCTCCTCCCACATAAATACCTCCCGTGCCATTGAATTCCGCTCCGCAAAACCCTCCACGCCCCCCGCCCTCCTCCTCGGCGTCACAGCTCTACAACCTCCGCACTCCCACCCGTCAAACGCTTCCCCGGCGATCGCCTTTCACTCTCAATCGACCACGACTCGCATGCCAAAAGTGCAATTCTCGGGCCCCGAACGTCGTAATTTGCCCAAATTTTTAATAGTCAGCGCCGTAGGTGCCCAATCCCACTACGCGCAAACCCGCGCGTTGCAAAAAGGACAAGGGGCGCTTAAACCCCAGCATCAGCTGTCCTGCGGGGATCTCTGGCAAATCTGATATGTAAGAAAGTACTCGGTCAAAAAAAAGGGGTGCAACACGAGGACTTCCCAAGTGGTCACCCAACTTAGTACTACTCTCGTCGAAGCACTTTTAACTTCGGAGTTATGATGTGATCCGGTGCATTAGTGCTCGTATGGTCGCACCCAACATTCTTCATCCGCCAATTCACTTTGTCCGATGCCCAGCGAGACCGCCGTAACCCGCTCCTCACACGTAAATACCTCCCGTGCCATTGAATTCCGCTCCGCAAAACCCTCCACGCCCCCCGCCCTCCTCCTCGGTGTCACGGCTCTACAACCTTTGCACTCCCACAATTCTAATGCTTCCTCCGCGATCGCCTTCCACTCCCATTCAACCACGACTCGCATGCAAAAAGTGCCATTCTCTGGCCCCTAACGTCGCAATTTGCCCAAATTTTCAATAGTCAGCGCCGTAGGCGCCCACTCCCGTTACGCGTGAAGCCGCGCGTGGCAAAAAGTACAAGGGCCGCTTAAACCACGGCCTCAGCTACCCTGTGCGGTTCTCTGGCGAATCTGATATGGAATAAAGTACTCGGTCGAAAAAAAAAGGTGCAACACGAGGATTTCCCAAGTGGTCACCTAACTTAGTACTACTCTCGCCGAAGCACTTTTAACTTCAGAGTTCTAATGGAATCCGGTGCATTAGTGCTCGTATGGTCGCACCCAACATTCTTCGTCCGAAAATTCACTTTGTCTGATGCCCAGCGAGACCGCCGCAACCCGCTCCTCCCATGTAAATACCTCCCGTGCCATTGAATTTCGCTCCGCAAAACCCTCCACGCCCCCTGCCCTCCTCCTTGGCGTTATGGCTCTACAACCTCCGCACTCCCACCCGTCAAATGCTTCCCCCGCGATCGCCTTTTACTCCCAATCGACCACGACTCGCATGCAAAAAGTTCCATTCTCGCGCAATTTGCCCTAATTTTCATTAGTCAGCGCCGTAGGCTCCCACTCCAGCTATGCGCGAACCCGCGTGTGGCAAAAAAGACAAGGGTTGCTTAAACCCCAGCCTCAACTGCCCTGCGCGGATCTCCGAAAAATCTGATATGGAAGAAAGTACTATGTTGAAAAAATGAGGTGCAACGCGAGGACTTCCCAAGTGGTCACCCATCTTAGTTCTACTCTCGCCGAAGCTTTAACTTCGGAGTTCTGATGGTATCCGGTACATTAGTTCTCATATGGTCGCACCCAACATTCTTAGTCCGCCAATTCACTTTGTCCGATGCCCAGCGTGACCGCCGCAACCCGTTCATCCCACGTAAATACCTCCCGTGCCATTGAATTCTGCTCCACAAAACCCTCCACGCCCCCCGCCCTCCTCCTCGGCGTCACAGCTCTACAACCTCTGCACTCCCACCCGTCAAACGCTTCCCCGGCGATCGCCTTTCACTCTCAATCGACCACGACTCGCATGCCAAAAGTGCAATTCTCGGGCCCCCGAACGTCGTAATTTGCCCAAATTTTTAATAGTCAGCGCCGTAGGTGCCCAATCCCACTACGCGCAAACCCGCGCGTTGCAAAAAGGACAAGGGGCGCTTAAACCCCAGCATCAGCTGTCCTGCGGGGATCTCTGGCAAATCTGATATGTAAGAAAGTACTCGGTCAAAAAAAAGGGGTGCAACACGAGGACTTCCCAAGTGGTCACCCAACTTAGTACTACTCTCGTCGAAGCACTTTTAACTTCGGAGTTATGATGTGATCCGGTGCATTAGTGCTCGTATGGTCGCACCCAACATTCTTCATCCGCCAATTCACTTTGTCGATGCCCAGCGAGACCGCCGTAACCCGCTCCTCACACGTAAATACCTCCCGTGCCATTGAATTCCGCTCCGCAAAACCCTCCACGCCCCCCGCCCTCCTCCTCGGTGTCACGGCTCTACAACCTTTGCACTCCCACAATTCTAATGCTTCCTCCGCGATCGCCTTCCACTCCCATTCAACCACGACTCGCATGCAAAAAGTGCCATTCTCTGGCCCCTAACGTCGCAATTTGCCCAAATTTTCAATAGTCAGCGCCGTAGGCGCCCACTCCCGTTACGCGTGAAGCCGCGCGTGGCAAAAAGTACAAGGGCCGCTTAAACCACGGCCTCAGCTACCCTGTGCGGTTCTCTGGCGAATCTGATATGGAATAAAGTACTCGGTCGAAAAAAAAGGTGCAACACGAGGATTTCCCAAGTGGTCACCTAACTTAGTACTACTCTCGCCGAAGCACTTTTAACTTCAGAGTTCTAATGGAATCCGGTGCATTAGTGCTCGTATGGTCGCACCCAACATTCTTCGTCCGAAAATTCACTTTGTCTGATGCCCAGCGAGACCGCCGCAACCCGCTCCTCCCATGTAAATACCTCCCGTGCCATTGAATTTCGCTCCGCAAAACCCTCCACGCCCCCTGCCCTCCTCCTTGGCGTTATGGCTCTACAACCTCCGCACTCCCACCCGTCAAATGCTTCCCCCGCGATCGCCTTTTACTCCCAATCGACCACGACTCGCATGCAAAAAGTTCCATTCTCGCGCAATTTGCCCTAATTTTCATTAGTCAGCGCCGTAGGCTCCCACTCCAGCTATGCGCGAACCCGCGTGTGGCAAAAAAGACAAGGGTTGCTTAAACCCCAGCCTCAGCTGCCCTGCGCGGATCTCCGAAAAATCTGATATGGAAGAAAGTACTATGTTGAAAAAATGAGGTGCAACGCGAGGACTTCCCAAGTGGTCACCCATCTTAGTTCTACTCTCGCCGAAGCTTTAACTTCGGAGTTCTGATGGTATCCGGTACATTAGTTCTCATATGGTCGCACCCAACATTCTTAGTCCGCCAATTCACTTTGTCCGATGCCCAGCGTGACCGCCGCAACCCGTTCATCCCACGTAAATACCTCCCGTGCCATTGAATTCTGCTCCACAAAACCCTCCACACCCTCTGCCCTCCTCCTCGGCGTCACGGCTCTACAACCTCCGCACTCCCACGCGTCAAACGCTTACCCCGCGATCGCCTTCCACTCCTAATCGACCATGACTCGCATGCAAAAAAGTGTCATTCTCGGGACCCTAACGTCACAATTTGCCCAAATTTTCAATAGTCAGCGCCGTAGGGGCCCACTACCGTTACGCGCGAAGTTGCTGGTGGCAAAAAGTATAAGGGCCGCTTAAACCACGGCCTCAGCTGCCCTGCGTGGTTCTCCGGCGAATCTGATATGGAAGAAAGTACTCGGTTGAAAAAAAGGGGTGCAACACGAGGACTTCCCAAGTGGTCACCTAACTTAGTACTACTCTCGCCGAAGCACTTTTAACTTCGGAGTTCTGATGGAATCCGGTGCATTAGTGCTCGTATGGTCGCACCCAACATTCTTTGTCCGCCAATTCACTTTGTTCGATGTCCAGCGAGACTGCCGCAACCCTCTCCTTTCACGTAAATACCTCCCGTACCATTGAATTCCGCTCCGCAAAACCTTCCACGCCCCCGCCCATCTCTTCGGACTCACGGTTCTACAACCTCCGCACTCCCATGCGTCAAAATCTTCCCCTGTGATTGCCTTCCACTCCCAATCAACCACGACTCGCATGCAAAAAGTGCCATTGTCGGGCCCCGAACGTCGCAATTTGCCCAAGTTTTCAATAGTCAGCACCGTAGGCGCCCACTCCAGCTACGCGCGAACCCGCACGTGGCAAAAAGGACATGGGCCGCTTAAACCCCAGCCTCAGCTGCCCTGCGCGGATCTCCGGCGAATCTGATATGGAAGAAAGTACTCAGTCAAAAAAAAGGGGTGCAACGCGAGGACTTCCCAAGTGGTAACCTATCTTAGTACTACTCTCGCCGAAGCACTTTTAACTTTGGAGTTCTTATGGGATTCGGTGCATTAGTGCTCGTATTGACACAATTGCCCTTAGAAAAGGGTTGTGTTCAAACCCACAAAATATGCAAGAAATGTACTCAGGTGTGTTTGTGAAAATGGCTGAAATAGATAAGGAATATGGAAATAAATGCATAAATGAAATGAGGTGAGGGTGTGTGCTAGTGATGGCCGGGTATTAGAGGCATGATAATGGCATGAGATATGATAAAAAAATGGAGAAATAGATGAAGAGAAAAGTGTGTGAAAGGTGAAGAAAGAAATGATACTAATAAGAAATCAAATGACAAGAAAATAAAGGTGGAGTGAGTGTTGGTGTGAGCCGAAAATTAAGAGGTGAGTGTGTGAAAATGTGATGGCAAGAAAGTAAAGGAAATACCCTTGGCGGACTCGTAGAGCGATCTTACGGTTTAAGCTCTCGAGTGAACGATTTTCCCGTAGGAAAAACGACCACCGTAGGCTGGGATTTTCGTCCTCAATTTCTACTCTCAATGGAGAGGCGAGGGAAAAGTTAAGAGCTATCCTATCAACCCAAGCTAGGTTAGCAATGGAGGGTTTCTCCACTTGGTTCAAGAAACCAAGGAAAACACCTAAGGCTAACCACCTTGGAGTAGAGAAATAACAATTTTATAAATGAGCAAAATGTTGTAAAACATTCACCAATGCCATGCTTTTATAGAGTCCTAGGGTGGATTAGGGTTTGGCATGGTTTGGAAGATTGAATGGTCGCCATTGATGAGTAGAAAATCGGATGGCAAGGAGGAGGAGCCTAGTATGTGCGCGCCAGCCAATCGGGTGCAGCCAGCAGCGTGCAATCGGTGCCCAGATGTGCGCCAAGTCAGCAGCCCAGCGCGCACCATCAGAGGACTGCCAGTGTGCCAACTCATCGATCCAACCTTGTCTGCCCGCACGCCTGCTAGCGCAGCTCCGCCTGCCCTGCGCGCGCGCCAGCTTGCCACCAAAATGTAATCTGAGCCATTGGTTAAGATTTTGCCAACTCATTGATCCATGCCTCCACTAACTCATGTACAAGAAAAATCATACCTTTGGGTGTGGGCTCTTCTTTGGGCCATGGCTTCCTTTGGGCTCGATCTTGAGGGGGCCTTTTTCCTTGAATATTTGAGTTGAAATTCTTCAACCCAAATCCACCATCATACATCTAACCTTAACCATTCAATCTAATGCATGAAATGTAATTATAAAATCCATACAATAAAGGCGAATGTATGCCAAATAAGTTTGAAAATAAAATTACAAATTAGCAAGCCGGGAAGACAAATTCCCATGGGCCGAATGGTGAATCCTCCAAGTGCTCCTTATGCATTCCTTCCATAAATTATACATACAAAAGAAAAACACGTAATAAGTAGGAAGATAATTTAAAGTTTGGGACTTTACTAATTTTTCTATTAATTGCAACTCGAGGCACGTCATCCTCTCCGGGTGATTTGAGGATTTGACCTCAAATCCGTTGGTTGAATTCTCCCCAACAATGTCTCCTACGATTTCTTGTTCACTCCTTGAAGGTTCAAATTTTAAATAGTCAGCGCCGTAGGCGCCCACTCCCGCTACGCAAAAAGAACAAGGGCCGCTTCAACCCCAGCCTCAGTTGCCCCGCGCGGCTCTCCGGTGAATTTGATATGGAAGAAAGTACTCGGTTAAAAAAAACAACGCGAGGACTTCCCAACTGTTCACCCAACATAGTACTACTCTCGCCAAAGCACTTTTAACTTCAGAGTTTTGATGGGATCCTGTGCATTAGTGCTCGTATGGTCGAACCTAACATTCTTCATCCGCCAATTCACTTTATCCGATGCCCAGCGAGACCGCCGCAACCCGCTCCTCCCACATAAATACCTCCTGTGCCATTGAATTCCGCTCCACAAAACCCTCCACGCCCCGCGCCCTCCTCCTCGGCATCACGGCTCTACAACCTCCGCACTCCCACACGTCAAATGCTTCCCCCGTGATCGCCTTCCACTCCCAATCGGCCACGAGTCGCATGCAAAAAGTGCCATTCTCGGGCCTCAAACGTCCCAATTTGCCCAAATTTTCAATAGTCAGCGCCATAGGCGCCCACTCCCGTTACGCGCGAAGCCACGCGTAGCAAAAAGAACAAGGGTCGCTTAAACCACGGCCTCAGCTGCCCTGAGTGGATCTCCGACCAATCTGATATGGAAGAAAGTACTCGGTCGAAAAAAGGGGTGCAACATGAGGACTTCCCGAGTGGTCACCCAACTTAGTACTACTCTCGCCGAAACACTTTCAACTTCGGAGTTCTGATGGGATCCGGTGCATTAGTACTCGTATGGTCGCCCTTAAAATTTTTTGTCCGCCAGTTCACTTTGTTCGATGCCCAGCGAGACCGCCGCAACCCGCTCCTCCCACGTAAATACCTCCCGTGCCAATAAATTTTGCTCCGCAAAACCTCCATCGCCTTCCTCCTCGGCGTCACGGCTCTACAACTTCCGCACTCCCATGCGTAAAACGCTTCCCCCGCGATCGCCTTCCAATGCCAATCGACCACGACTCGCATGCAAAAAGTGCCTTTCTCGGGCCCCGAACGTCGTAATTTGCCCAAATTTTCAATAGTCAGCGCCGTAGGCACTCACTCCGGCTACGCGCGAACCCACGCGTGGCAAAAAGGACAAGGGCCGCTTAAACCCCAGCGTCAGCTGCCCTGCGCGGATCTCCGTCAAATCTGAAATGGATGAAAGTACTCTGTCGAAAAAAAAGGGTGCAACACGAGGACTTCCCAAGTGGTGACCCAACTTAGTATTACTCTAGCCGAAGCACTTTTAACTTCAGAGTTCTGATGGTATCCGGTGCATTAGTACTCATATGGTCGCACCCAACATTCTTCGTAAGCCAAGTCACTTTGTCTGATGCCCAGCGTGACCGCCGCAACCCGTTCCTCCCACGTAAATACCTCCCGTGCCATTGAATTTCGCTCCACAAAACCCTCTACAACCCCCGCCCTCCTTCTCGGCGTCACGGCTCTACAACCTCCACACTCCCACGCGTCAAACGCTTCCCTCGTGCTCGTCTTGCACTCCCAATCGACAACGACTCGCAAGCAAAAAGTGCCATTCTCGGGCCCCGAACGTCGCAATTTGCCTAAATTTTCAATACTCAGCGCCGTAGGTGCCCACTCCGGCTACGCGCGAACCCGTCTGTGGTAAAAAGGACAAGGGCTGCTTAAACCCCAGCCTCAGCTGCCCTGCGTGGATCTCCGGCGAATCTGATATGGACCAAAGTACTTGGTCGAAAAAAAGGGGTGCAACACGAGGATTTCCCAAGTGGTCACCCAACTTAGTACTACTCTCGCCGAAGCACTTTTAACTTCAGATTTCTGAAGGGATCCGGTGCATTAGTGCTCGTATGGTCGCACCCAACATTCTTCATCCGCCAATTCACTTTGTTCGATGACCAGCGAGACCGCCGCAACCCGTTTTTCCCACGTAAATACCTCCCGTGCCATGAATTCCGCTCCCCAACACCCTCCACGCCCCCCGCCGCCCGCCCTCCTCCTCGGCGTCACGGCTCCACAACCGCCGCACTCCCACACGTCAAACGCTTCCCTCGCGATAGCCTTCCACTCCCAATCGACCACGACTCGCATCCAAAAAGCCATTCTCGGTCCCCGAACGTCGCAATTTGCCTAAATTTTTAATAGTCAGCGCCCTAGGCGCCCACTCCAGCTACATGCGAACCTGTGCGTGGCAAAAAGAACAAGGGCCGCATAAACCCCAGCCTCAGCTGCCCTACAAGGATCTCCGACGAATCTGATATGGAAGAAACTACTCGGTCGAAAAAAGGGGGTGTAACACGAGGACTTTCCAAGTGGTCACCCAACTTAGTACTACTCTCGCCGAAGCACTTTTAACTTCAGATTCTGAAGGGATCCGGTGCATTAGTGCTCGTATGGTCGCACCCAACATTCTTCATCCGCCAATTCACTTTGTTCGATGACCAGCGAGACCGCCGCAACCCGTTTTTCCCACGTAAATACCTCCGTGCCATTGAATTCCGCTCCCCAACACCCTCCACGCCCCCGCGCCGCCCTCCTCCTCGGCGTCACGGCTCCACAACCGCCGCACTCCCACACGTCAAACGCTTCCCTCGCGATAGCCTTCCACTCCCAATCGACCACGACTCGCATCCAAAAAGCCATTCTCGGTCCCCGAACGTCGCAATTTGCCTAAATTTTTAATAGTCAGCGCCCTAGGCGCCCACTCCAGCTACATGCGAACCTGTGCGTGGCAAAAAGAACAAGGGCCGCATAAACCCCAGCCTCAGCTGCCCTACAAGGATCTCCGACGAATCTGATATGGAAGAAACTACTCGGTCGAAAAAAGGGGGTGTAACACGAGGACTTTCCAAGTGGTCACCCAACTTAGTACTCCTCTCGCCGAAGCACTTTTAACTTCAGAGTTCTGATGGGATCCGGTGCATTAGTGCTCGTATGGTCGAACCCAAAATTCTTCGTCTGCCAATTCACTTTGTTCGATGGCCAGCGAGACCGCCGCAACC
Source organism: Begonia masoniana (assembly GCA_022432975.1). Lineage (NCBI taxonomy): Eukaryota > Viridiplantae > Streptophyta > Magnoliopsida > Cucurbitales > Begoniaceae > Begonia > Begonia masoniana. The sequence continues at coordinate 31,431,564 of CM039510.1, forward strand.
TGCTCCTCCCACGTAAATACCTCCTGTGCCATTGAATTCCACTCCACAAAACCCTCGAGGCCCCCGCCTTCCTCCTCGATGTCATGGCTCAACAACCTCCGCACTCCCACGTGTCAAACGCTTCCCCAGCGATCGCCTTCCACTCCCAATCGACCACGACTCGCATGCAAAAAGCCATTCTTGGGCCTTGAACGTTGCAATTTGGCTAAATTTTTGATAGTCAGCATCGTAGGCGCCCACTCCCGCTACACGCGAACATGCGTGTGGCAAAAACGACAAGGGCCGCTTAAACCCCTGCCTCAGTGGCCCTGTGCGGATCTCCAACGAATCAGATATGGAAGAAAGTACTCAGTTGAAAAAAAGGGGTGCAACACGAGGACTTCCCAAGTGGTCACCCAACATAGTACTACTCTCGCCGAAGCACTTTTAACTTCGTAGCTCTGATGGGATCAGGTGCATTAGTGCTCGTATGGTCGCACCAAACATTCTTCGTCCGCCAATTCACTTTGTCCGATGCCTAGTGAGACCTCCGCAACCCGTTCCTCCCACGTAAATACCTCCCGTGCCATTGAATTCTGCTCCACAAAACCCTCCACGCCCCCCGCTCTCCTCCTCGACCTCACGGCTCTACAACCTCTGCACTCCCACATGTCAAACGCTTCCCCCGCGATCGCCTTCCACTCCAAATCGACCACGACTCGCATGCAAAAAGTGCCATTCTAAGGCCCCGAACGTCGCAATTTGCTCAAATTTTTAATAATCATTGCCGTAGGCACCCACTCAAGCTACGCGCGAACCTGCGCGTTGCAAAAAGGACAAGGGCCGCTTAAACCCCCGCCTCAGCTGCCCTGCGAGGATCTCCGGCGAATTTGATATGGAAGAAAGTACTTGGTCGAAAAAAAGGGGTGCAACACGAGGACTTCCCAAGTGGTCAGCCAACTTAGTACTACTCTCACTGAGGCACTTTTAACTTCGAAGTTCTGATGGGATCCGGTGCATTAGTGCTCGTATTGTCGAACCCAACATTCTTCGTTCGCCAATTCACTTTGTCTGATGCCCAGCAAGACCGCCGCAAGTCGTTCCTCCCACGTAAATACCTCTCGTGCCATTGAATTTTTCTCCACAAAACCCTCCACGCCCCCTCGCCCTCCTCCTCGGCGTCACGAGTTTGCAACCTCCGCACTCCCACGCGTCAAACGCTTCCCCCGCGATCACCTTCCACTCCCAATCGACCACGACTCGCATACAAAAAGCCATTCTCAGGCCCCGAACGTCACAATTTGCCTATATTTTTAATAGACAGCGCCGTAGGCGCCCACTCCAGCTACGCGCTAACCTACGTGTTGCAAAAAGGACAAGGGCTGCTTAAACCCCAGCCTCAGCTACCCTACGAGGATCTCCAGTGAATCTGATTTGGAAGAAAGTACTCGGTCGAAAAAAAGGGGTGCAACACGAGAACTTCTCAAGTAGTCACCCAACTTAGTACTACTCTCGTCGAAGCACTTTTAACTTCGGAGTTCTGATAGGATCCGGTGCATTAGTGCTCGTATGGTCGCTCCCAACATTTTTCGTCCGCCAATTCACTTTGTCTGATGCCCAGCGAGACCGCCGCAACCCGTTCCTCCCACGTAAATACCTCCCGTGCCATTGAATTTCGCTCCACAAAACCCTCCACGCCCCCTACCCTCCTCCTCGGCGTCACGGCTCTACAACCTCTGCACTGCCACGCGTTCAACGTTACCCCTGCGATCGCCTTCCACTCCCAATCGACCATGACTCGCATGCAAAAAGTGCCAGTCTCGGGCCCCGAACGTTGCAATTTGCCCAAATTTTTAATAGTTAGCGCCGTAAGCGCCCACACCTGCTACGCGCGATCTTGCATGTGGCAAAGAGGACAAGGGCCGCTTAAACCCCAGCCTGTAGCACCCGGTTTTTTTTTTGAACCAAGTCTTTTCTTTCAAACATTTATGTCACGTTGTAAATGGTAATAATAAAAGTAGGGCTATTGAGTGACTAGGCAAGGGTATAAGGGTAACTTGAATTTATGAGTGGGTAACCTATTTAAGGGAAGAGGTTTAGTGATAAATGCACTATAGCTGCCACTTTTCCATCTTTACTCCTTTCGGTATCCGGCTCAAGCTCAGCAGAGCTCTCGGCGATTCTCCCACCCGTTTTCCCTTTCAACCTAGTAATTTTTCCTCATTTCTCTTAAGTTTAAGCAGTTAGATAGCTGAGGGAGCGCAATGTAGGGATTTCGCGTATCCTGTAAAGTAGTGTAGATTCGGGTTTAGTGTGAAATTTGGAAAGGCTCAGTGAATAGAACTCCTAATGGTCCACTTAGGTTTTATGAATGCTTTAGAATTAGGATTAGTAAGGATTGGTTTAACGCTCCGTTTATGGTTCTAGGTGAGCATTTCTGAAGCAACTCCTAACTGAGTATCCACCAGGAATCCAGATAAGTGAAGTTTGCTTGTGCCTTCGGACCTACATCACGAAACAGTAGGATTTTTACTTATTGAATGTGCTTACATGATATGCATCATATTTCTGAAATTATACAAAAATGAATTTACATGGTTTGTCTGAGCAAGGAAGATCTGCACAGTTATGAGAATCAGATTCACTGTTAAGGGAAATAATCCAACCTTTAATGAGACAGTGGATGCTTATACTTTGGGAAAATTGATCCAACTCCCAACTTCACAGGGGGATCTGCACAGTTATGAGAATCAGATTCACTGTTAAGGGAAATAATCCAACCTTTAATGAGACAGTGGATGCTTATACTTTGGGAAAATTGATCCAACTCCCAACTTCACAGGGGGATCTGCACAGTTATGAGAATCAGATTCACTGTTAAGGGAAATAATCCAACCTTTAATGAGACAGTGGATGCTTATACTTTGGGAAAATTGATCCAACTCCCAACTTCACAGGGGGATCTGCACAGTTATGAGAATCAGATTCACTGTTAAGGGAAATAATCCAACCTTTAATGAGACAGTGGATGCTTATACTTTGGGAAAATTGATCCAACTCCCAACTTCACAGGGGGATCTGCACAGTTATGAGAATCAGATTCACTGTTAAGGGAAATAATCCACCTTTAATGAGACAGTGGATGCTTATACTTTGGGAAAATTGATCCAACTCCCAACTTCACAGGGGGATCTGCACAGTTATGAGAATCAGATTCACTGTTAAGGGACATAATCCGCCCCTTAATGAGTCAGTGGATATTTATACTTTGGAAGAGTTGATCCAGCTCCCAATTTCACAGGGGGATCTGAACAGAATCGATACACGAATAACTGAGATGAGAAAGTAGAAATTGCATGTTTAGGAATTTGTGTTTCAGCATTTTTACTCCATTACTGCTTTACTTGCTTAGCATTAGGCTAATAGATGAGTTTTGTGATGTAGGTGAAGAAGTGTTAGCAGGTGTGTTTTCTGGGTCTACTGAGGACTAGACTGGTTGGAGGAGTGCATCCTTGTAACAGACTGGCAGCTGATGGGGCGGTTTAACTGGTGTCAGTGGTTGAGTGAACATTGATTTCAATTTGAGTATGTTAAACTTTCTAATGAAAGAAGTTGCTTGGATGTTTTTAAAAATATTTTGAGACCCTTCTGATGTTAGTATTCCGTTAGTTCTAATAGTGGATTTTTACTGGATTTGAGAAATGTAACGATTTGAATTATTTCTGAATGTTTCAGTAAAGTGAGTAAATTCCTTCTGTAGTTAGAGTTGTGTTCTATGGCTAGAAGTAGTTGGAGTGTCACTTTGAACTCTATCGGTAGATAGTGTCTATTGGTGGGTGTTGAGATGTAGTTCTATTTTATCGGAAGATGAAGTTTTATTTTCATTGGAAGATTTAGCTGTATTTCTATCGGAAGATGTAAGTAGGAAAATTGTCGTTTAGTGATCGGTATGTGAAGTTTATTCTATCGGTAGATGTAGACTTTTGTCATTTTGCAAGTCGCAAAGCTTGTCGTTTTGCGACCGGTGGATATAGAGTAAAGTCGATCGGATGAGGAAATCATCCGGCTGACGTCACCGGTGGATATAGAGTAAAGTCGATCGGATGAGGAAATCATCTGGCTGACGTCACCAGTTGATGTAGGACGTATTTTGTCGTTTTGTGACCGGAAGATGTAGCCGAAACTTTGTCGTTTTGTTATCAGGGAAAGCCCTTCTGTTTTGTATGTCAGTTCCTTCCGGTTGACTTCGTTCTTCGGATGATGTGTTTGACTTTCTTAAATTTTAAGTTTTTCACGCCTAAACCTTTATCCCTTCCGACTGAATTATTTTCTTAATATTTCATTCGATCATTCAAACATTGTTGCATAGTTTTGCTCAACTCTATTTCGCTCGAAGAATTTTCCGCTGCAAGTTTTCATGTTTCATCAAACGTTAAAATTTGAATTCCGAAGGAAGTTTTAAATTCGGTCCAAGGTTTCTTAGTAATATCCGGGTTTATGAGTAACAAACCGGGTTCAGTAAACTCGGGGCGTTACAGTATGGTATCAGAGACATTCAGTTAAACCGTTCAAAAGATTACTCATCAGTGCCGATCGTTGCGTGGAAGTACTTCAACAACTGTAAGTGTTTATGTTACCCTTGGTTGATAGATATTTAAGAGTGTAATTAACCCTGTACAGGAATTTAGTTCAATGGCCAGACGCCCAGGGAGACCTAGAGTGCCTAGAGAAGTGCCAAATGTGAGAGGCGAAGAGGAGCCTAGTGTGATTAGGCAGCTGACAGAATTGATGCGTCAGCAGACTGATATTGTGCGTCAACAATCTGATCAATTAGGCGTGCTGTTGAACTGGGAAGCACAAGGAAGTGCCAACTCGGGTTCTAGTAGTGAACATTCTGGAGATAGATTCCGGAGACTAAGACCGCCCACGTTTGATGGACAGTCATCTGATCCAGTTATTGCTGAAGGATGGCTTAGAAAGATTGAAAGTATGTTTAGGTGTGCCAACATAGGTGAAGGAGATAAAGTCACGTTGGCAACATTTCATTTAGCTGGTGAAGCTCAACTCTGGTGGGAAACAATAGAGACCACCACAGATGTTTTAGCGATGCCTTGGTTGCAATTCAAAGACATTTTCTACGGGAAGTATTTCAACAGCACTGTCCAAACCGCAAAGAAGTTGGAATTCCTGAACTTGAAGTAGACAGGGTCAGTGGCTGAGTACAGTAGGCAATTTGAATCTCTGTCCAGGTTTGCTGGACATTTTGCTCACAAAGACGAGGATAAAGTGTTCAAATTTATGCATGGACTGAAGCCAGAAATTCACCGGGGAGTTAAATTCTGTGGTATTAAAGGCTTGACATTCAGCGAGGTTGTGTCCACTGCTCTGGAAGTGGAAGAAGCTGAGAGGTTGTGCGCTAGGCCAAGAGAGGTCCCACAAAGGTTTAACCAGCCACACCAACAGAGAGGAATGAAGAGGCCAAGTGAAGGCCAAAATAGCCAAGGAACAGGAGGGAAGGTACAGAATGTCAGGAAATTTCCCCAGTGTCCTAAATGTTTGAAGAACCACCCGGGTGAATGCAGATTGGGCCTTGGGAAGTGTTTCAACTGTGAGGAGGTTGGACACACGTACAAAGACTGCTCGAAGCCTAGAATCACTAGATGCTACAATTGTAACAAAGTCAGCCACATTAGTAGAGATTGTCCAGTTCCTAAGAGTGGCCCTGCTATGATTAAACCAAGGATATTCTCCATGACGGAGTCGGGTGAGGAACAGCCTGCTGTTGTGACAGGTACTATATTGATCAACTCTATGCCTGCTTTTACTTTAATAGATTCTGGTGCGACACATTCCTTTATAGCATCTGTTTTTGCTAATAAGTTAGATGTGCAGTTTACGCCTTCCATGCATGTGTTTAATGTTGCGTTACCTTCTGGTGAACGCATGCACTCTAACCAAGTGATACTTGACAGTGATGTGCTAGTAGGAAACGTAAGTCTACCTGCTGATCTCATTATTATGGACATAACAGGATTTGATGTTATCCTAGGAATGGATTGGTTGTTTAAACATTATGCCACAATAGATTGTAGGACTGGAATTGTTAGTTTTCAACCCCCTGGTGGTTTAAACCATACCTTCCGAGCTCTGAGGAAGAGTAAGGAAATGACTGTAATGACTTCTGTCAATTGTAGACCCTCCCCATGCAAAGAGTATTTATGCTTTTTAGCCAGTGTTTTAGACACGCAACTAGTAGCAAAATCAAGCCCCAAAAATGCCTTAATCGTCCAAGACTTCCCTGAAGTATTCCTAGATGACCTTCCTGGCTTGCCACCAGATAGGGAAATTGAATTTGTGGTAGATGTTTACCCTGAAGCCGAGCCTGTGTCTAAAAATCCATATAGACTGGCACCAACAGAACTTAAAGAATTAAAGAAACAGTTGGAGGAATTGTTGGATAAAGGGTTCATACGCCCTAGCTTTTCACCATGGGGTGCACCGGTCCTTTTTGTCAAAAAGAAAGATGGATCAATGCATATGTGCATTGATTATAGAGAATTGAATAAGCTAACTGTCAAGAACAAGTACCCTTTGCCGAGGATTGATGACTTATTTGACCAGCTTAAGGATGCGAGAGTTTTCTCTAAGATTGACTTGAGGTCTGGTTATTACCAGCTAAAGGTTAAAACTGAAGATATCCCAAAGACTGCTTTTCGCACAAGGTATGGACATTATGAGTTTTTGGTTATGTCTTTTGGTTTGACAAATGCACCAGCAGCCTTCATGGATCTCATGAATAGGGTGTTTCATGAGTATTTGGACAAGTTTGTCATTGTATTCATTGATGACATTCTAATCTATTCTAGCACTAAGGATGAACATGCAAAACACTTGAGTTTAGTGTTAGAAGTACTGAGAATGCACCAACTTTATGCCAAGTTTTCTAAGTGTGAATTTTGGTTGGACCAAGTTCACTTTTTAGGACATGTCATCTCTGGAGATTGCATATCTGTGGATCCAGCTAAGGTTCAAGCAGTTAAGGAATGGCCCCAACCGAAGAATGCTACAGAAATCAGGAGTTTTCTTGGGCTTGCAGGGTATTACAGAAAGTTCATTGAAGGATTTTTGAAGGTTGCTACACCCCTTACTATGTTAACAAGGAAGAATGTGAAGTATATTTGGACTGATAAATGTGAATCCAGTTTCCAGACCTTGAAACAGAAATTAACCAATGCTCCAATTTTGACCCTTCTGGTTGATGATGGTAAATTTAGTATTTATTGTGATACCTCAAAAATCGGTTTAGGATGTGTGTTGATGCAGGATGGTAAGGTAATAGCTTATGCCTCTAGGCAGTTGAAAACTCACGAGAAGAACTATCCTACGCATGACTTAGAACTAGCTGCAGTAGTAATTTGGAGGCATTACTTATATGGACAGTCCTGTGAGATATTTTTGGATCATAAAAGTCTGAAATATATTTTCACTCAGAAGGAATTGAACATGAGGCAACGTCGATGGTTGGAATTCGTCAAAGATTACGACTTCGAAATAAAATATCATCCTGGCAAGGCAAATGTAGTAGCAGATGCCTTGAGTAGAGTAACAACATCAACCCCAACTATAGTTTTCAGTATGCCATTAGCTTTAGAGTCAGAATTCCAAAAGTTTAATATAGAAACAGTATCCAGTGTATCAGCTATACTTTCAACCATGACCTTAAAGCCTACCATTCTAGAGAAAATTAAGGAAGCTAAGACGAATGATGATGAGTGTAACAAGTACAAGTCAAGCATGGATTCTACGGACAAATTAGATTTTAACTATTCTGATAATGGAATCCTTAAGTTTAGAAATAGATGGTTTGTTCCTGCCATTAAGGAACTTCGTGATGAGATTCTTTCTGAAGCACACTCTTCCAGGTTATCTGTTCACCCTGGGAGTACAAAGATGTACAAGGATCTTAAACAGCATTATTGGTGGCCAGGCATGAAACGAAATGTGGCAGAATATGTAGGATCGTGTTTGTGCTGTCAGCAGATTAAGGCCGAGCATCAGAGGGAGTACAAAGATGTACAAGGATCTTAAACAGCATTATTGGTGGCCAGGCATGAAACGAAATGTGGCAGAATATGTAGGATCGTGTTTGTGCTGTCAGCAGATTAAGGCCGAGCATCAGAGACCCTAAGGAACGTTGCAACCCTTACCAGTTCATGAATGGAAATGGGAACAAATAACAATGGATTTTGTTGTTGGATTACCTAGGACAGCAAAGGGACATGATGCAATTTGGGTGATAGTTGACCGTTTAACCAAATCTGCTCATTTTCTGCCAATAAAAATAACCTACTCAATGGACCAACTTGCCGAATTGTATATGCAAGAGATTGTTAGACTGCATGGGGTCCCTAGTACCATAGTTTCAGATCGGGACTCTAGATTTACTTCTAAGTTTTGGAAAAGTTTGCATAAGGCTATGGGAACGCAGCTTAATTTTAGCAAAGCTTTCCATCCTCAAACAGATGGACAATCAGAAAGAACCATCCAAACATTAGAGGATATGCTCCGTGCCTGCGTACTAGATTTTCAAGGATCTTGGAGTAAATATTTATCACTGGTGGAGTTTTCCTATAATAACAGTTTTCAGGCAACAATAGAAATGGCACGTACGAAGCATTGTATGGACGTAAATGCAGATCTCCTTTGTACTGGGATGAGGTTGGAGAAGTACAGTTGCTTGGTCCTGACCTTGTGCAACAAACTTTTGAGAAGGTTGCCCTCATCCGACAGAGAATTTTGGCAGCTCAGAGTCGGCAGAAGAGTTATGCAGATTGCAGGCGTAGAGAATTGGAGTTTGTGATCGGTGATGAAGTTTTTCTCAAGGTGTCACCATTCAAAAGAGTTGTGAGATTTGGGAAGAGAGGAAAGTTGAACCCCAGATTCATTGGACCATTCTCGATCTTGAAAAAAAATTGGGAAGACAGCCTACCAGTTACAACTACCAACCTCTATGGATGGAATCCATGATGTGTTTCATATCTCCATGCTTAAGAAATGTGTACGAGATCCTTCTCAGATTGTGGAACAGCAGAGTATTGAAGTTCATCCTACTCATACATATGAGGAGAAACCAGTAAGGATCTTAGACTATGCAGTGAAGGTATTGCGCAACAAGGAGGTTCCACTAGTGAAAGTCTTATGGCACAATCGGAACGTTGAGGAGACAACTTGGGAGCGCCAGCAAGACATGATGGACCAATATCCAGGATTATTCAGGTACTAAATTTTGAGGACAAAATTCTTTTAAGGAGGGTAGATTGTAACACCCGGTTTTTTTTTGAACCAAGTCTTTTCTTTCAAACATTTATGTCACGTTGTAAATGGTAATAATAAAAGTAGGGCTATTGAGTGACTAGGCAAGGGTATAAGGGTAACTTGAATTTATGAGTGGGTAACCTATTTAAGGGAAGAGGTTTAGTGATAAATGCACTATAGCCGCCACTGTTCCATCTTTACTCCTTTCGGTATCCGGCTCAAGCTCAGCAGAGCTCTCGGCGATTCTCCCACCCGTTTTCCCTTTCAACCTAGTAAGTTTTCCTCCTTTCTCTTAAGTTTAAGCAGTTAGATAGCTGAGGGAGCGCAATGTAGGGATTTCGCGTATCCTGTGAAGTAGTGTAGATTCGGGTTTAGTGTGAAATTTGGAAAGGCTCAGTGAATAGTACTCCTAACGGTCCACTTAGGTTTTATGAATGCTTTAGAATTAGGATTAGTAAGGATTGGTTTAACGCTCCGTTTATGGTTCTAGGTGATCATTTCTGAAGCAACTCCTAACCGAGTATCCACCAGGAATCTAGGTAAGTGAAGTTTGCTTGTGCCTTCGGGCATACATCACAAAACAGTAGGATTTTTACCTATTGAATGTGCTTACATGATATGCATCATATTTCTGAAATTATACGAAAATGAATTTACATGGTTTGTCTGAGCAAGGAATGAATGTACTGAACAGTTATGTGAAACAGATACACTGTTAAGGGAAATTATCCAACCCTTAATGAGACAGTGGATGCTTATACTTTGGGAAAATTGATCCAACTCCCAACTTCACAGGGGGATCTGAACAGTTATGAGAATCAGATTCACTGTTAAGGGAAATCATCCGCCCCTTAATGAGTCAGTGGATATTTATACTTTGGGAGAGTTGATCCAGCTTCCAATTTCACAGGGGGATCTGAACAGAATCGATACACGAATAACTGAGATGAGAAAGTAGAAATTGCATGTTTAGGAATTTGTGTTTCAGCATTTTCACTCCATTACTGCTTTACTTGCTTAGCATTAGGCTAATAGATGAGTTTTGTGATGTAGGTGAAGAAGTGTTAGCAGGTGTGTTTTCTGGATCTACTGAGAACTAGACTGGTTGGAGGAGTGCATCCTTGTAACAGACTAGTAGCTGATGGGGCGGTTTAACTGGTGTTAGTGGTTGTGAAGGTTTAGTGAACATTGATTTCAATTTGAGTATGTTAAACTTTCTAATGAAAGAAGTTGCTTGGATGTTTTTAAAAATATTTTGAGACCCTTCTGATGTTAGTATTCCGTTAGTTCTAATACTGGATTTTTACTGGATTTGAGAAATGCAACGATTTGAATTATTTCTGAATGTTTCAGTAAAGTGAGTAAATTCCTTCTGTAGTTAGAGTTGTGTTGTATGGCTAGAAGTAGTTGGAGTGTCACTTTGAACTCTATCGGTAGATAGTGTCTATCGGTGGGTGTTGAGATGTAGTTCTATTTTATGGGAAGATGAAGTTTTATTTTCATCGGAAGATGAAGTTTTATTTTCATCGGAAGATTTAGCTGTATTTCTATCGGAAGATGTAAGTAGGAAAATTGTCGTTTAGTGATCGGTATGTGAAGTTTATTCTATCAGTAGATGTAGACTTTTGTCGTTTTGCAAGTCGGAAAGCTTGTCGTTTTGCGACCGGTGGATATAGAGTAAAGTCGATCGGATGAGGAAATCATCCGGCTGACGTCACCGGTGGATATAGAGTAAAGTCGATCGGATGAGGAAATCATCCGGCTGACGTCACCGGTTGATGTAGGACGTATTTTGTCGTTTTGTGACCGGAAGATGTAGCCGAAACTTTGTCGTTTTGTTATCAGGGAAAGCCCTTCTGTTTTCTATGTCAGTTCCTTCCGGTTGACTTCGTTCTTCGGATGATGTGTTTGACTTTCTTAAATTTTAAGTTTTTCACGCCTAAACCTTTATCCCTTCCGACTGAATTATTTTCCTAATATTTCATTCGATCATTCAAACACTGTTGCATAGTTTTGCTCAACTCTATTTCGCTTGAAGAATTTTCCGCTGCAAGTTTTCATGTTTCATCAAACGTTAAAATTTGAATTCCGAAGGAAGTTTTAAATTCGGTCCAAGGTTTCTTAGTAACATCCGGGTTTATGAGTAACAAACCGGGTTAAGTATCAAACGTTAAAATTTGAATTCCGAAGGAAGTTTTAAATTCGGTCCAAGGTTTCTTAGTAATATCCGGGTTTATGAGTAACAAACCGGGTTCAGTAAACTCGGGGCGTTACACAGCCTCAGCTGCCCTGCGAGGATCTCCAGCGAATCTGATATGGAAGAAAGTACTCGGTCGAAAAAAATGGGTGCAACACGAGGACTTCCCAAATGGTGACGCAACTTAGTACTACTCTCGCCGAAGCACTTTTAACTTCGGAGTTCTGATGGGATATGGTGCATTAGTGCTCGTATGGTTGCACCCAACATTCTTTCTCCACCATTTAACTTTTTATGATGCCCAGCGAGACCACCGCAACCCGTTCCTCCCACGTAAATACCTCTCGTGCCATTGAAATCTTCTCCACAAAACCCTCCACGCCCCCAGCCCTCCTCCTCGGCGTCACGGCTATACAACCTCTGCACTCCCACGCGTCAAACGCTTCCCCCGCGATCGCCTTCCACTCGTAGTCGACCCCGACTCGCATGCAAGAAGTGCCATTCTCAGGCCTCGAACGTCGCAATTTGCCCAAATTTTCAATAGTCAGTGCTGTAGGCGCTTACTCCCGCTACGCGCGAACCCGGGTGTTGCAAAAAGAACAAGGGCCGCTTAAACCCCATCCTCAGCTGCCCTGTGCGGATCTCCGGCGAATCTGATATGGAAGAAAGTAATCGGTCAAAAAAAATGGGTGCAACACGAGGACTTCCCAAGTGGTCACCCAACTTAGTACTACTCTCGCCGAAGCACTTTTCACTTCTGAGATCTGATGGGATCCGGTGCATTAGTGCTCGTATGGTCGTACCCAACATTCTTCATCCGCCAATTCACTTTGTCCGATGCCCAGCAGGAACGCTGCAAACCGTTCCTCCCAATTAAATCCCTCCTGTTTCATTGAATTCCGCTCCACAAAACCCTCCTCGCCCCCCATCCTCCTTCTCAGTGTCACGGCTCTACAACCTCCGCACTCCCACGCGTCAAACGCTTCCCCTGCGATCGCCATCCACTCCTAGTCGACCGGGACTCGCATACAAAAAGTGCCATTCTCGGGCCCTGAACGTCACAATTTGCCCAAATTTTTAATAGTTAGCGCCGTAAGCGCCCACTCCAGCTACGCGCGAACCTGCGAGTGGCAAAAAGGACAAGGGTCGTTTAAACCCCATCTTCAGCTGCCCTGCGAGGATCTCCGGAAAATCTGATATGGAAGAAAGTACTCGGTTGAAAAAAATGGGTGCAACACGAGGACTTCCAAAGTGGTGACGCAACTTAGTACTACTCTTGCCGAAAGCACTTTTAACTTCGGAGTTCGGATGGGATACGGTGCATTAGTGCTCGTATGGTTGCACCCAACATTCTTTCTCCGCCAATTCACTTTGTCTGATGCCCAACGAGACCACCGCAACCCGTTCCTCCCACGTAAATACCTCCCGTGCCATTGAAATCTGCTCCACAAAACCCTCCACGCCCCCCGCCCTCCTCATCGGCGTCACGGCTCTACAACCTCTACACTCCCACGCGTCAAACGCTACCCCCGCGATCGCCTTCCACTCCTAATCGACCATGACTCGCATGCAAAAAGTGCCATTCTCGGACCCCAAACGTCGCAATTTGCCCAAATTTTTAATAGTTAGCGCCGTAAGCACCCACTCCAGCTACGCGCAAACCTCCGCGTGGCAAAAAGGACAAGGGCCGCTTAAACCCCATCCTCAGCTGCCCTGCGAGTATCTCCGGCGAATCTGATATGGAAGAAAGTACTCGATCGAAAAAAAGGGGTGCAACACGAGGACTTCCCAAGTGGAGACGCAACTTAGTACTACTCTCGCCGAAGCACTTTTAACTTCGGAGATCTGATGGGATCCGGTGCATTAGGGCTTGTATGGTCGCTCCCAACATTCTTCGTCCGCCAATTCACTTTGTCCGGTTCCTAGCGAGACCACCGCAACCCATTCCTCCCACGTAAATACCTCCCGTACCATTGAATTCCGCTCCACAAAACCCTCCACGCCCCCTACCCTCCTCCTCGGCGTCACGACTCTACAACCTCTGCACTCCCACGCGTCAAACGCAACCCCCTCGATCGCCTTTCACTCCCAATCGACCATGACTCGCATGCAAAAAGTTCCATTCTCGGGCCCCGAACGTCGCAATTTACCCAAATTTTTAATAGTTAGCGCCGTAAGAGCCCACTCCAGCTACGCGCGAACCTGCGCGTGGCAAAAAGGACAAGGGCCGCTTAAACCCCAGCCTCAGCTGCCCTGCGAGGATCTCCAGCGAATCTGATATGGAGGAAAGTACTCGGTCGAAAAAATAGGTGCAACACGAAGACTTCCCAAGTGGTGACGCAACTTAGTACTATTCTCGCCGAAACACTTTTAACTTCGGAGTTCTGATGGGATACGGTGCATTAGTGCTTGTATGGTTGCACCCAACATTCTTTCTCCGCCAATTCACTTTGTCCGATGCCCAGCGAGACCACCGCAACCCGTTCCTCCCACGTAAATACCTCCCGTGCCATCGAAATCTGCTCCACAAAACCCTCCACTCCCCCCGCCCTCCTCCTCGGCGTCACGGCTCTACAACTTCTGCATTCCCACGCGTCAAACGCTTCCCCCCGCGATCGCCTTCCACTCCTAGTCAACCCCGACTCACATGCAAGAAGTGCCATTCTCAGTCCTCGAACGTCGCAATTTGCCAAAAATTTCAATAGTCAGCGCCGTAGGCGCCTACTCTCGCTACGCGCGAACCCACTTGTGGCAAAAAGGACAAGAGCTGCTTAAACCCCATCCTCAGCTGCCCTGCGAGTATCTCCGGCGAATCTGATATGGAAGAAAGTACTCGATCGAAAAAAAGGGGTGCAACACGAGGACTTCCCAAGTGGAGACGCAACTTAGTACTACTCTCGCCGAAGCACTTTTAACTTCGGAGATCTGATGGGATCCGGTGCATTAGGGCTTGTATGGTCGCTCCCAACATTCTTCGTCCGCCAATTCACTTTGTCCGGTTCCTAGCGAGACCACCGCAACCCATTCCTCCCACGTAAATACCTCCCGTACCATTGAATTCCGCTCCACAAAACCCTCCACGCCCCCTACCCTCCTCCTCGGCGTCACGACTCTACAACCTCTGCACTCCCACGCGTCAAACGCAACCCCCTCGATCGCCTTTCACTCCCAATCGACCATGACTCGCATGCAAAAAGTTCCATTCTCGGGCCCCGAACGTCGCAATTTACCCAAATTTTTAATAGTTAGCGCCGTAAGAGCCCACTCCAGCTACGCGCGAACCTGCGCGTGGCAAAAAGGACAAGGGCCGCTTAAACCCCAGCCTCAGCTGCCCTGCGAGGATCTCCAGCGAATCTGATATGGAGGAAAGTACTCGGTCGAAAAAATAGGTGCAACACGAGGACTTCCCAAGTGGTGACGCAACTTAGTACTATTCTCGCCGAAACACTTTTAACTTCGGAGTTCTGATGGGATACGGTGCATTAGTGCTTGTATGGTTGCACCCAACATTCTTTCTCCGCCAATTCACTTTGTCCGATGCCCAGCGAGACCACCGCAACCCGTTCCTCCCACGTAAATACCTCCCGTGCCATCGAAATCTGCTCCACAAAACCCTCCACTCCCCCCGCCCTCCTCCTCGGCGTCACGGCTCTACAACTTCTGCATTCCCACGCGTCAAACGCTTCCCCCGCGATCGCCTTCCACTCCTAGTCAACCCCGACTCACATGCAAGAAGTGCCATTCTCAGTCCTCGAACGTCGCAATTTGCCAAAAATTTCAATAGTCAGCGCCGTAGGCGCCTACTCTCGCTACGCGCGAACCCACTTGTGGCAAAAAGGACAAGAGCTGCTTAAACCCCATCCTCAGCTGCCCTGCGCGGATCTTTGGCGAATCTGATATGGAAGAAAGTACTCGGTCGAAAAAAAGGGGTGCAATACGAGGACTTCCCAAGTAGTCACCCAACTTAGTACTACTCTCGCCGAAGCACTTTCAACTTCGGAGTTCTGATGGGATCCGGTGCATTAGTGCTCGTATGGTCGCTCCTAACATTCTTCGTCCGCCAATTCACTTTGTCCGATGCCCAGCGAGACCGCCGCATTCCTCCCACGTAAATACCTCTCGTGCCATTGAATTCTGCTCCACAAAACCCTCCACGCCCCCTACCCTCCTCCACGGCTCTACAACCTCTGCACTCCCACGCGTCAAATGCTTCCCCCACGATCGCCTTCCACTCCTAGTCGACCCCGACTCACATGCAAGAAGTGCCATTCTCAGGCCTCGAACGTCGCAATTTGCCCAAATTTTCAATAGTCAGCGCCGTAGGCGCCTACTCCCGCTACGCGTGAACCCGCGCGTGGCAAAAAGGACAAGGGCCGCTTAAATTGTAACACCCGACATTCTCCGTCAGGTGATTTTCTTAACTAAATTAACGGTTACCTCTTTATTTGACCTTTTATTTATTAATTATATGCCAAAGCTTATTGGATTTTTATTGTAGTGGCAGAATTGTAATTAAGGAGGAATTTATTAGGTATAAGTAGAAAATGGAAACTCTTAAACCTCACAAAAACCCCACTGTAGCCGACATTCTCTCTCGGTAATTCCCATCCTCCCAGAACCCTTTCTCTCGCAGCAAGTAGCCTTCTTCATCAACAACTGATTCTCCTTCGTTCTCGCCGATACTCAGCTTACCAGGTAAGACTTGATTAACGTAGTTACTGGTAGATACCTTGAGCTCTATTTTCAGTTAGAACCTGAGGTTTCAGATTCTTTAATGGCAAAGTAATAATAGGATCATTTCTATTATGTGTTTAGTAAAAGCATTTCTGAGTTGATTCTGGACATTTAGATAGCTGTATGCGATTAGTTGTTGGGTTGAATCTGGTTATTTAGATTGTTGAGATTCGATCCACGCACATAAGGTGCTTGACAGAAGAACATAGAAATACAAATAGGTTAAGCATTATGATGATTTTTGGTTAGCACTATTAGGATTTTATTTTTAACTTGGTAATGTGAAATGATTTAGGTGAAGAAGATTTGGAAGGAGTATTCCATTTGCAAAGGATACCAGGTAAGTGAATGTATTAAGACTTCCGGCCACAAGGGCCCTACATCTTAAGGATACTAAATTAGTTATGTGTTTGATGATTGTTTCAAGTTAGTAAGATGGTTTGTACTTGGATGATTTATAGATGTTTGAGAACTATGCTATGTGATGTTCTGATAGAGTCTATAAAGTTAACTGTCTGGTATGATATTTTCCATAGATTGATGACTTAAGAACATTCATCTCATGCAACATGATTTAGTTCTCAAGCATATGAAAATGATTTATGAGCATGTTTTTCCATGAACAAGATATGAGAACGAATATGAAACTTACGCAACCAGACTAAGTGAGGGTTGGGGGCGGTTTGACGTATGTCACTGTTCAAAGAGAAGGACCATGAATACGGCCCGAAAGTGACTATGTACACTTGCACTGTCATCCCCCTTTACGGCACAAATCTTCCCTTAATCCATATGATGATAGTGATGAACAAGAACACGAATAAGAACAAGAAAAGAGCATGAAACGAACATGATCATGATTTCCCCTGCAACTATGCATTCACGTATACATGTTAGTATTGCATTCCTTACTAAGCATTAGGCTTATAGTTTAAACCTTATGATGTAGGTGACGAGATTTCAGGTGAGGATTCCAAAGCTAATGAAGAAGTCTAAGTCTGGTTGCTGGAAGGTAGTCAGGGTGCAATTCTATGGCTGGATGGCGATTGAAACCCCTGGTTAATGCTCTATGATTTTAGTGATGATTATGAATATGGTAGTTTAAGTAGGATGAGATTATTTGATAACATTGAGTTTTGAAATTGTCTGGTTGACTACTGAGTCTAGAATGATTATAAGGATTGTTAAATGACCTGTTGTTAAGTCTTCCGCTATATGTACTCTGGATGAGTCTCTAATTTTCATTTATATGAGTGATTAGTCAATGAAGTTAGAAGTCTGTGCATATCTATGTCCACCGATAGATGTTCTCTATCGGATGATGTTGGGAGTTCGCATCTACCGATAGATGTTCTCTATCGGAAGATGTATGAGCTTGCATCCACCGATAGATGTTCCCTATCGGAAGATGTCTTAAAAGAGCACGTGGATTACACATGTCTGTCGGTAGATGCTGTGCATCTCTAATACCGGATGATGTAAGTGTTGTGTTGTCGACCGGTGATCGGTAGATATGTTACCATCGGTCGATGTGAGTCTATGACTTTATCGGCAGATGCAGTTTAAAAAGATGTTTAGGAAAAAGATGTGTCACGTGGCGGGCACGTGACCATCGGTCGATGTGAGTCTATGACTCTATCGGCAGATGCAGTTTAAGAAGTGTTTGGAAATAGATGTGTCGCGTGGCGGGCACGTGACCATCGGTCGATGTGAGTCTATGACTCTATTGGCAGATGTAGGTTAGGAGATGTTTGTAAAAAAAAAAATATATAAAACATTAATATTGAACAAGGTGCATGAAGTAAGAACCGATTGTTTAAGAGGTTAAGTTATGAATTACGTGGCGACTCCAACCGGGGGTGTTACAATTATGGTATCAAAGCAAAACCAGGTTCTAAAATCGATTCTGCAGACTTCCTCCCAGCACAGATTGCCACCTGAGTACACTGTAACAACTGTAAGTGTTTATGATTTTAGAAATGTCATTAAGTTAAGATATGTTATCATTATTGTTTAGGAATCCCAAAATGGTGAGAGGTCAACAGAGAGAAGACAATGTGGATAGTAACACCATTGCTCAGCTGACAGAATTAGTTATTCGTCAATCATGCAAAATTGAGCAGCTTGTGACTACTAGAGAGGAACAAGGCAACTCCAGTACTAATGCAACTCATGATCATGGGGGTGAGCGTTTCCACCGGCTTCGACCCCCAGTATTTAAAGGACATGTTTCGGATCCTATTTATGCTGAGGAATGGATTCAAGAGATAAAGGACATGTTTAAGTATGCAAAGGTTGACGAAGGAGATAAGGTCACATATGCTGTCTTTCATTTGGAATTGAGTGCAAGGCATTGGTGGGATTCAATCCAGAACACCGCTAATGCATGAGCTATGACCTGGGAAATGTTTAAGACTGCCTTCTTTGACAAGTACTTCAATAGGACTGTTCGGGCTAACAAGAAGAAGGAGTTCAAGAATCTGCGATAAACTAGCTCTGTGACGGATTACATATGCAAATTTGATGCTTTATCACGGTTTGCTCCCCGATTGGTTGAGGATGATGAGGACAGGACTTACCAATTTGTTCAAGGACTGAAACCGAGTTTGTATATGAAAGTAAAGACTGCTGGAATACACAATGTACCTTATGGGGAAGTGACGGCTAAGGCCTGGGAGCTGGAAGAGGTTGAGATGACAACATATGCACAGCGTGAGCAACCAAAGAAGTTCACGAAGAAAACTCAGCCACCACCACGTCAGAACAAAGGATGGCAGCCGCAACAGAATAGGGGACCACAACAACAACAGCAAGCTCAGCCGCCACCACGTCAGAACAAAGGATGGCAGCCGCAACAGAACAGGGGACCACAATAATAACAACAAGGTATAAAGAGACCATTCAATCCAAATGAAGACCAAGGGAAGGGAAAACGACCATTAGCCCCTCTATGCTCCCACTGCCAAAAGAATCACCTTGGCGAATGCAAGTTGCATTCTGGCCGATGCTTCAGATGTGATAAAGTTGGACATATAATCAGAGACTGCCCCATGCCACCTGATCCAAATCGAGCAAGAGTAATGCCCCGAGTCTTTGCTATGATGGAAGATGAAGATACCATACAGCATACGGTCATAACAGGTACAATTATGATTTGTGGTATTCCTGCTTATACACTTATAGACACGGGAGCTACACACTCATTTATTGCAACCTTATTTGCGTGTAAGCATAAGTTAGAATACTTGCCAGCTGATAGACCATATAGTGTGATGTTACCATCAGGAAAATCCTTGTATTCTGAGCAGATATTGAAAGGTGATATTGTGTCCTTAGGAGATAAGAAGTTATATTTAGAACTAATAGTAATTGACATGAAGGGGTATGAAGTTATACTGGGAATTGATTGGTTATTTAGACATCATGCCACGATAAGTTGTAGGTCTGGTTTGGTTAAATTCAGACCCCCGAATAGAGATCGGTATACCTTTCAAGCTATCCCAAAGATAAGTAAAATACCGATTATATCCTCACTAGAGACTCAACGGATATTGAAAGGCGACTGTGAGAGCTACCTAGCTACTATAATGGATGTTCGGGTGAAGAATAAGATGGAATTACAAGATATTCCTATTGTCCGAGAGTTCCCTGAGGCATTTTTGGATGATTTGCCAAGATTACCACCTGATAGAGATGTAACACCCGGCAATTCCAGCAAGGTGATTTTCTTAACCGTTATGATTTTAAATTTTATGTCAATACATATTTACTACAAGTTGTGTGAAACTAGGTTGGGTGGCAGGGTTGTAATTAAGAGGGATTTTATTTGGTATAAAAAGAAAATGGAAAACCTTAAACCTCACTAAAATCCCACTGTAGCCGACATTCCCCTTTCAGCGATTTTCTCTCCCGAGCTCTCGCTCTCTGCCTGCCAGTTTTCCTTCCTTCGACGATCAGTTTCCTCGCCATTTCCCAGATACTCCATGCTCAAGGTATGGGTTAGACAATGTAGTTATTAGTTAGTTGTTAAGCTCTGTTTTTCAGCTTGGTGAGGGAGTTTAGTTTCTCCAATGGTCGAGTAGCTTTAGTAACATTTATATTCTGGATTTAGCTATGTCATTTCCGAATCGACTCTAGAGTTTTATTAATCGTTAGTTGAACCTAGCTATCGCGGTCTTAGGATTTCAGACTACACACAGAGAACCGGACTAAGGAATTCGGGAATGACTTTAACTACAGATTCTGGGATGATATTTAGTTAGGACTTTCTAGCTTTGATTTCAGAATATTTAGGATCTATATTAACTCTGAAATGTGAAATGATATCAAGTGAAGAAGTTTGAGGTGTAGTGCACGAATTTGCTAAGGAAGACAGGTAAGTGAATGTATTAAGACTTCCAGCCAATAGGGCCCTACATCACAAGAGTATTAAATTAGTTTCAGTGGTCCGATGTTTGTTCTGTGTTAGTAAGATTTCTTGTAGTTGGATGATTTATAGATGTTGAGAGTTATGTTAAGTGATGTTCTGATAGAATCTATGAAGTCAACTGTCTAGCATGATTTTTCCATAGACTGATGATTTAAGAATATTCATGTCATGCATCATGATTTACTTCTCAAGCATATGAAAACAATTTATGAGCATGTTTTTCACATGAACAAGATATGAAAATGAACATGAAACTTATGCAACCGAATTAAGTGAGGGTTGGGGGCGGGTTGACGTATGCCGCAGTCCAAAGAGGGACCATGAAAATGACCCGAAAGGGGATATGATATAAATCACTTTCAACCCCCATTTTATGGCACAAATCCTCCCTTAATCCATATGATGAAAGTGATGAACAAGAACACGAATATGAAATTAGAAAAGAGCATGAAGAGAACATGATTATGATTTTCTTACGACTATGCATTCACATACACATGTTTGTATTGCATTCCTTGCTAAGCATTAGGTTTATAGTTTAAATCTTATGATGTAGGTGACGAGATATCAGGTGAGGATTCTAAAGTCTATGAAGATGTCTAAGTTTGGTTGCTAGAAGGTGATCAGGGTGCAATTCTGTGGCTGAATGGCGAATGAAACCCCTGGTTAATGACTTTATGATTTTAGTTGTGATTACAAATATGGAAGCCTGAGTAGGATGAGATTACTTTAAAACATTGAACATTGTGAGATTGTCTGGTTTGATTACTGAGTTTGAGAATGTCTATAAGGATATAGAACGTGTTATCTAACTAAGTCTTTCGCTATAAGAATTCTGGATGAGTTTCTATCTTTTATCTATAAGAGTGATGGGTCAACGAAGTTTGGAGTCTGTGTATATTTGCATTCCCTGATAGATGTTCTCTATTGGAGTATGTTAAGAGTTTGCATCCACCGGCAGATGAAGTGTATTTAAGTTACCGGATGATGTAAATGTTATTTCGTCGTCCAGTGACCTGTAGATGTAGTGTGTTTAAGCTATCGGATGATGAAAGTGTTATTTTGTCGTCTAGTGACTGGCAGATGAAGTGTGTTTAGGTTACCGGACGATGTAAATGTTATTTTGTCGTCCAGTGACCGGTAGATGTAGTGTGTTTAAGCTATCAGATGATGAAAGTGTTATTTTGTCGTCTAGTGACCGGTAGATGTAGTGTATTTAAGTTACCGGATGATGTAAAGGTTATCTCGTCGTCCAGTGACCAGTAGATGTAGTGTGTTTAAGGTATCGGATGATGTAAGTACAGTTTTGTCGTCTAGTCACCGGGTGATGTAGAGTATTTCAATTACCGGATGATGTGAGTAATTTCTTGTCGTTTAGTGCTCGAGTAATGTTTTAACTGGTCACGCGAGGCGCACATGACCACCGGTCGATGTAGCTTAAATTTATGGACATCTAGCGATGGATGTTCGAGACCGGGCGATGCCTTTTGGACACGTGCAAGGTCTGTGATCATCGGTAGATGTCTTCTACTGGATGGAGAGTGATGTGTCGCGTGGTGGGCACGTGACCGTCGGTCGATGTGAGTTTACTTCTCCATCGGTAGATGCAGTTTAAGAAATGTTCAAAAAAAAAATAATAATAAAATAATAATAACACTAATAATGATCAAGGTGCAGAAAGTAAGACTAAGATGATTAAGAGGTTAAATTATGAATTACGTGGCGACTCCAACTGGGGTCGTTACAAGAGAAATAGAGTTTGTAATTGATACATATCCCGAGGCATTACCCGTATCTAAGAACCCTTATCGCATGGCACCTGTTGAGCTGAAGGAATTAAAAGTCCAACTACAGGAATTAGTAGACAAGAGATTTATACGCTCTAGTAGTTCTCCCTGGGGTGCACCTGTGTTATTCGTTAAGAAGAAAGATGGTTCCCTAAGGATGTGCATAGATTACCGATAACTGAACAAGTTGACAATTAAGAATAAGTATCCCTTGCCCCGAATTGACGACTTGTTTGACCAATTACAAGGAGCTAAAGTGTTTTCAAATATTGACTTGCGTTCGGGGTACTTCCAACTGAAGGTTAAGGAGGAAGATGTACCTAAGACAGCTTTTAGGACCCGTTATGGACATTATGAATTCCTTGTAATGTCGTTTGGGTTAACCAATGCACCTGCAGCTTTTATGGATTTGATGAATTGAGTGTTTCGTGATTACTTGTACAAGTTTGTAATTGTATTCATAGATGATATTCTTATATACTCACGGACTAAAGCTGACCACGAAGAACACTTAAGAATAGTTTTGACAACCCTGAAACAGCAGCAACTCTATGCCAAGTTGCCTAAGTGTGAATTCTGGCTGGATAAGGTTAACTTTTTAGGCCATGTCATCTCTGCTGAGGGCATATCAGTAGATCCAACCAAGATTCAAGCTGTTAAGGACTGGCCACAGCCAAGAAATGCCAGTGAAGTCCGTAGTTTTCTTGGTTTGGCAGGCTATTATAGGAAGTTTATTAAGGGATTCTCGATGATAGCTAAGCCTTTAACTAATTTAACAAAGGACACCAAGTACTCTTGGACTGAAGCTTGTGAAGATGGCTTCCAGACACTTAAACTGATGTTGACAACAGCCCCGCTTTTGACTCTTCCAACCGAAGAAGGGAAGTTTAGTGTTTACTGTGATGCATCAAAAATTGGTTTGGGGTGTATTTTGATACGAGATGGTAAGGTTGTAGCGTATGCCTCTAGGCAGCTGAAGAATTATGAGCAGAACTACCCCACTCACGATTTGGAATTAGCTGCTGTTGTGTTTGCATTGAAGATTTGGAGGCACTATTTATATGGTCAGCAGTGTGAGGTGTTTTCTGACCATAAAAGCCTGAAATACCTATTCACCCAAAAGGAATTAAACATGAGACAGAGACGTTGGTTACAATTTGTTAAAGATTATGATTTTGAGATTAAGTATCATCTAGGTAAGGCCAATGCTGTGGCTGATGCATTAAGCAGAATGTCAAAGACAATGTAGCCCGCAGTATCAACCATATCAGTACCTTTGAGGCAGGAAGTTCAAATGTTCGAATTGGAATTAGTTCCTGAGTTGTCGAACCTACTTGCTACTCTAACCATTCAACCAACCCTTTTGGATAAGATCAAAGAGGCACAATAGATGGATTCAAAAGAGAATAATAGTATGATGAGTAAGTTAAAGGACGCCTCCTCTTAGTTCAGCCTCTCTAATGATGGTATTTTGAAATTTAAGAATCGATGGTACATTCCGAATGTTAAGGAGTTGCGTGAGTTGATCTTGGCTGAAGCTCATTCTTCTTCCTTTTCTGTGCATCCTGGTAGCACCAAGATGTATCGGGACTTGAAGCTACATTATTGGTGGCCAAATCTAAAGAGGGATGTGGCCAAGTTTGTAGAGTCATGCTTGATTTGCCAACAAGTTAAAGCAGAACACCAACGCCCAGGAGGTACTCTTCAACCCTTACTGATCCCTGAATGGAAGTGGGAAAACATTGCCATGGATTTTGTAGTAGGATTACCAAAGACAATCAAAGGACATGACAGTATTTGGGTTGTGGTAGACAAAATGACAAAATCAGCACACTTTATGCCAGTAAGAATGACATTTTCAATGGACCAGCTTTCTAACCTGTATATTCAAGAAATTATTAGATTGCATGGGATTCCCTTATCTATTGTCTCCGATCGTGATCCTAGATTCACCTCAAGATTTTGGCAAAGTTTGCAAGGCACATTAGAGACAAAATTATCCTTTAGCACTGCTTTTCATCCTCAAACTGATGGTCAATCTGAGAGGACCATTCAGATAATAGAAGACATGTTAAGAGCGTGTGTGCTGGATTTCCAGAATCTTGGAGTTGATACTTACCCTTGGTTGAATTCTCCTACAATAATAGTTACCAGTCCACCATTGGTATGGCACCTTATGAAGCACTTTATGGCAGAAAGTGTAGGTCACCTTTGTACTGGAATGAGGTCGGTGAAGCAAAACTCCTAGGTCCCGAGATCTTACAACAGATGTCAGACAAGATTGCCATTATTAGGAAAAGAATGATTACTGCACAAAGCCAACAGAAAAGTTATGCACACCAAAGGAGGAGAGATCTGGTGTTCTCCGTCGGAGATGAGGTATTTCTAAAGATTTCACCATTTAAGGGAGTACTTAGATTTGGTAAGAAAGGAAAGCTTAATCCGCGATTCGTTGGACCATTCCCTGTCTTGAAAAGGATCGGCAGCACAGCTTATAGACTGCAATTGCCTCTATCACTGAAGAAAGTTCACAACGTTTTTCATGTGTCTATGTTGAGAAATTGCTTACGAGATCCTACACAAGTTGTTAAGCCAGTGAATGTCGAAATTGAGCAAACATTAACGTATAAAGAGAAGCCAGTGCAAATTTTGGAATCTGCAGTAAAGACTCTGAGGAATAAGGAAATTCCTTTGGTTAAGGTCTTATGGACAAACCATGGAGTTGAAGACGCCACATGGGAACGACAGCAAGATATGTTGGACAAATATCCGGAGCTCTTCGTTTGATCAATTTTTGGGGACGAAAATTTTTTTTAAGGAGGGGTGGATGTAACACCCGACATTCTCAGTCAGGTGATTTTCTTAACGGAATTAACGGTCACCTCTTTATTTGACCTTTTATTTATTAATTATATGCCAAAGCTTATTGGATTTTTATTGTAGTGGCAGAATTGTAATTAATGAGGAATTTATTAGGTATAAGTAGAAAATGGAAACTCTTAAACCTCACAAAAACCCCACTGTAGCCGACATTCTGTCTCGGCGATTCCCATCCTCCCAGAACCCTCTCTCTCGCAGCAAGTAGCCTTCTTCATCAATAACCGATTCTCCTTCGTTCTCGCCGATACTCAGCTTACCAGGTAAGACTTGATGAATGTAGTTACTGGTAGATACCTTGAGCTCTGTTTTCGGTTAGAACCCGAGCTTTCAGATTCTTTAATGGCAAAGTAATAATAGGATCATTTCTATTATGTGTTTAGTAAAAGCATTTTCGAGTTGATTCTGGACATTTAGATAGCTGTATGCGATTAGTTGCTGGGTTGAATCTGGTTATTTAGATTGTTGAGATTCGATCCACGCACATAAGGTGCTCGGCAGAAGAACATAGAAATACAAATAGGTTAAGCATTAGGATGATTTTTGGTTAGCACTATTAGGATTTTATTTTTAACTTGGTATTGTGAAATGATTTAGGTGAAGAAGATTTGGAATGAGTATTCCATTTGCAAAGGACACCAGATAAGTGAATGTAGTAAGACTTCCGGCCACTAGGGCCCTACATCTTAAGGATACTAAATTAGTTATGTGTTTGATGATTGTTTCAAGTTAGTAAGATGGTTTGTACTTGGATGATTTACGGATGTTTAAGAACTATGCTATGTGATGTTCTGATAGAGTCGATAAAGTTAACTGTCTGGTATGATGTTTTCCATAGATTGATGACTTAAGAACATTCATGTCATGCAACATGATTTAGTTCTCAACCATATGAAAATGATTTATGAGCATGTTTTCCCATGAACAAGATATGAGAACGAATATGAAACTTATGCAACCAGACTAAGTAAGGGTTGGGGGCGGTTTGACGTATGTCACTGTCCAAAGAGAAGAACCATGAATACGGCCCGAAAGGGACTATGTACACTTGCACTGTCATCCCCTTTTACGGCACAAATCCTCCCTTAATCCATATGATGATAGTGATGAACAAGAACACGAATAAGAACAAGAAAAGAGCATGAAACGAACATGATCATGATTTCCCCTGCAACTATGCATTTCACGTAGACATGTTAGTATTGCATTCCTTACTAAGCATTAGGCTTATAGTTTAAACCTTATGATGTAGGTGACGAGATTTCAGGTGAGGATTCCCAAGCTAATGAAGAAGTCTAAGTCTGGTTGCTGGAAGGTGGTCAGGGTGCAATTCTGTGGCTGGATGACGATTGAGACCCCTGGTTAATGCTCTATGATTTTAGTGATGATTATGAATATGGTAGTTTAAGTAGGATGAGATTATTTGATATCATTGAGTTTTGAAATTGTCTGGTTGACTACTGAGTCTGGAATGATTATAAGGATTGTTAAATGACCTGTTGTTAAGTCTTCCGTTATATGTACTCTAGATGAGTCTCTGATTTTCATTTATATGAGTGATTAGTCAATGAAGTTAGAAGTCTGTGCATATCTATGTCCACCGATAGATGTTCTCTATCGGATGATGTTAGGAGTTCGCATCTACCGATAGATGTTCTCTATCGGAAGATGTATGAGGTTGCATCCACCGATAGATGTTCCCTATCGGAAGATGTCTTAAAAGAGCACGTGGATTATACATGTCTATCGGTAGATGCTGTGCATCTCTAATACCGGATGATGTAAGTGTTGTGTTGTCGACCGGTGATCAGTAGATGTGTTACCATCGGTCGATGTGAGTCTATGACTTTATCGGCAGATGCAGTTTAAAAAGATGTTTAGGAAAAAGATGTGTCGCGTGGCGGGCACGTGACCATCGGTCGATGTGAGTCTATGACTCTATCGGCAGATGCAGTTTAAGAAGTGTTTGAAAATAGATGTGTCACGTGGCGGGCACGTGACCATCGGTCGATGTGAGTCTATGACTCTATCGGCAGATGTAGGTTATGAGGTGTTTGTAAAAATATATATATATATAAAACACTAATATTGAACAAGGTGCATGAAGTAAGAACCGATTGTTTAACAGGTTAAGTTATGAATTACGTGGCGACTCAAACCGGGGTTGTTACATAAACCCCATCCTTAGCTGCCCTGCGCGGATCTCCGGCGAATCTGATATTGAAGAAAGTACTCGGTAGAAAAAAAGGGGTGCAACACGAGGACTTCCCAAGTGGTCACCCAACTTAGTACTACTGGCGCCGAAGCACTTTTCACTTCGGAGATCTGATGGGATCCGGTGCATTAGTGCTCGTATGGTCGCACCCAACATTCTTCGTCCGCCAATTCACTTTTTCCGATGCCCAGCAAGAACGCCGCAACCCGTTCCTCCCACGTAAATACCTCCCGTTTCATTGAATTCCTCTCCACAAAACCATCCATGCCCCCCGCCCTCCTCCTCGGCGTCACGGCTCTATAACCTCCGCACTCCCACGCGTCAAACACTTCCCCTGCGATCGCCTTCCACTCCTAGTCGACCAGGACTTGCATGCAAAAAGTGGCATTCTCGGGCCCCGAACGTCGCAATTTGCCCCAATTTTTAAGAGTTAGCGCCGTAAGCGCCCACTCTAGCGACGCGCGAACCTGCGCGTGGCAAAAAGGACAAGGGCCGCTTAAACCCCATCCTCAGCTGCCCTGCGAGGATCTCCGGCGAATCTGATATGGAAGAAAGTACTCGGTCGAAAAAAATGGGTTAGACACGAGAACTTCCCAAGTGGTGACGCAACTTAGTACTACCCTCGCCAAAGCACTTTTAACTTCGGAGTTCTGATGGGATACGGTGCATTAGTGCTCGTATGGTTGCACCCAACATTCTTTCTCCGCCAATTCACTTTGTCCTATGCCCAGCGAGACCACCGCAACCCGTTCCTCCCACGTAAATACCTCCCGTGCCATTGATATCTGCTCCACAAAACCCTCCACGCCCCCCGTCCTCCTCCTCGGCGTCACGGCTCTACAACCTCCGCACTCCCACGCGTCAAACGCTTCCCCTGGAATCACCTTCCACTACCAATCAACCATGACTCGCATGCAAAAAGTGCCATTCTCGGGCCCCGGACGTCGCAATTTGCCCAAATTTGTAATAGTCAGCGTCGTAGGTGCCCACTCCAGCTACGCGCGAACCTGCGCGTGGCAAAAAGGACAAGGGCTGCTTAAACCCCAGCCTCGCTTCCCTGCGAGGATCTCCGGCGAATCTAATATGGAAGAAAGTACTCGGTCGAAAAAAAGGGGTGCAACACGAGGACTTCCCAAGTGGTGACGCAACTTAGTATTACTCTCGCCGAAGCACTTTTAACTTCGGAGTTCTGATGGGATACGGCACATTAGTGCTCGTATGGTTGCACCCAACATTCTTTCTCCGCCAATTCACTTTGTCCGATGCCCAGCGAGACCACCGCAACCCATTCCTCCCACGTAAATACCTCCCGTGCCATTGAAATCTGCTCCACAAAACCCTCCACGCACCCCGCCCTCCTCCTCGGCGTCACCGCTCTACAAACTCTGCACTCCCAGGCGTCAAACGCTTCCCCCGCGATCGCCTTCCACTCCTAGTCGACCCCGACTCACATGCAAGAAGTGCCATTCTCGGGCTTCGAACGTCGCAATTTGCCCAAATTTTCAATAGTCAGTGCCGTAGGCGCCTACTCCCGCTACGCGCGAACCCGGGCGTGGCAAAAAGGACATGGGCCACTTAAACCCCATCCAAAGCTGCCTTGCGCGGATCTCCGGCGAATCTGATATGGAAGAAAGTACTCCATCGTAAAAAAGGGGCGCAACACGAGGACTTCCCAAATGGTCACCCAACTTAGTACTACTCTCGCCGAAGCACTTTTCACTTTGGAGATCTGATGGGATCCGGTGCATTAGTGCTCGTATGGTCGCACCCAACATTCTTCGTCTGCCAATTCATTTTGTCCGATGCCCAACATGACCGCCGCAAACCGTTCCTCCCACGTAAATACCTCTCGTTTCATTGAATTCTGCTCCACAAAACCCTCCACGCCCCCCACCCTCCTCCTCGGCGTCACGGCTCTATAACCTCCGCACTCCCACGCGTCAAACGCTTCCCCTGCGATCGCCTTTGACTCCTAGTCGACTAGGAATTGCATGCAAAAAGTGCCATTCTCGGGCCCCGAACGTCGCAATTTGCCCCAATTTTTAATAGTTAGCGCCGTAAGCGCCCACTCCAGCTAAGCGCGAACCTGCGTTTGGAAAAAAGGACAAGGGCCGCTTAAACCCCATCCTCAGCTGTCCTGCGAGGATCTCTGGCGAATCTGATATAGAAGAAAGTACTCGTTCGAAAAAAAAGGGTGCAACACGAGGACTTCCCAAGTGGTGACGCAACTTAGTACTACTCTCGCCGAAGCACTTTTAACTTCGGAGTTCTGATGGGATACGGTGCATTAGTGCTGGTATGGTTGCACCCGACATTCTTTCTCCGCCAATTCACTTTGTCCGATGCCCGTTCGTCCCACGTAAATACCTTCCGTGCTATTGAAATATGCTCCACAAAACCCTCCACGCCCCCCGCCCTCCTCCTCGGCGTCACGGCTCTACAAGCTCTGCACTCCCACGTGTCAAACGCTTACCCTGCGATCACCTTCCACTCCTAGTCGACCCCGACTCACATGCAAGAAGTGCCATTCTCAGGCCTCGAACGTAGCAATTTGCCCAAATTTGCAATAGTCAGTGCCGTAGGCGCCTACTCCCACTACGCGCGAACCCGCGCGTGGCAAAAAGGGCAAGGGCAGGTTAAACCTCATCCTCAGCTGCCCTGCGCAGATCTCCGGCGAATCTGATATGGAAGAAAGTACTCGGTCGAAAAAAAGGGGTGCAACACGAGGACTTCCCAAGTGGTGACCCAACTTAGTACTACTCTCACCGAAGCACTTTTCACTTCGGAGATCTGATGGGATCCGGTGCATTAGTGCTCGTATGGTCGCACCCAACATTCTTCATCCGCTTATTCACTTTGTCTGATGCCTAGCGAGACCGCCGCAAACCGTTCCTCCCACGTAAATACCTCCCGTTTCATTGAATTCCGCTCCACAAAACCCTCCACGCCCCCTGCCCTCCTCCTCGGCGTCACGGCTCTACAACCTCAGCACTCCCATGCGTCAAACGCTTCCCCTGCGATCACCTTCCACTCCCAATCGACCATAACTCGCATGCAAAAAGTGCCATTCTCGGTCCCCGAACGTCGCAATTTGCCCAAATTTTTATTAATCAGTGCCGTAGGCGCCCACTCCAGCTACGCGCAAACCTGCGCGTGGCAAAAAGGACAAGGGCTGCTTAAACCCCAGCCTCGCTGCCCTGCGAAGATCTCCGACGAATCTGATATGGAAGAAACTACTCGGTCAAAAAAAGGGGGTGCAACATGAGGACTTTCCAAGTGGTCACCCAACTTAGTACTACTCTCGCCGAAGCACTTTTAACTTCGGAGTTCTAATGGGATCCGGTGCATCAGTGCTCGTATGGTTGCACCCAACATTCTTTGTCCGCCAATTCACTTTGTCCGATGCCCAGCGAGACCGCCGCAACCTGTTCCTCCCACGTAAATACCTCCTGTGCCATTGAATTTCGCTCCACAAAACCCTCCACGGCCCCCGTCCTCCTTCTCGGCGTCATGGTGGCAAAAAGGACAAGGGCTGCTTAAACCCCAGCCTCGCTGCCCTGCGAAGATCTCCGACGAATCTGATATGGAAGAAACTACTCGGTCAAAAAAAGGGGGTGCAACATGAGGACTTTCCAAGTGGTCACCCAACTTAGTACTACTCTCGCCGAAGCACTTTTAACTTCGGAGTTCTAATGGGATCCGGTGCATCAGTGCTCGTATGGTTGCACCCAACATTCTTTGTCCGCCAATTCACTTTGTCCGATGCCCAGCGAGACCGCCGCAACCTGTTCCTCCCACGTAAATACCTCCTGTGCCATTGAATTTCGCTCCACAAAACCCTCCACGGCCCCCGTCCTCCTTCTCGGCGTCATGGCTCTACAACCTCTGCACTCCCACGCGTCAAACGCTTCCCCCGTGATCGCCTTCCACTCCCAATCGACCACGACTCTGACATGCCTTGGGTTGCAATTAAAAGAAAAATTAGTAAAGTCCCAAACTTTAAATAATCTTCCTACTTATTACGTGTTTTTCTTTTGTAGGTATAATTTATGGAAGGAATGCAGAAGGAGCACTTGGAGGATTCACCATTCGTCCCATGGGAATTTGTCTTCCCGGCCCGTTTAAATTGTAATTTTTTATTTTTGAACTTATTTGTCATACATTCGCCTTTATTGTATGGATTATATAATTGCATCATGCATTAGATTGTGTGGTTAGGGTTAGATGTATGTTGGTGGATTATGGGTTGAAGAAATTCAACCAATTATTCAAAGAAAAAAAGGCCTTCACAAGATCAAGCCCAAAGGAAGCCATGGCCCAAAGAAGAGCCGACATGTAAAGGTATGATTTTGCAGGTACAAGAGTTAGTGGCAACATGGATTGATGATGTGGCTAGATTCCCTCCATTGATCCATTTAGGCATGACATTCATCTCCTCCTTAGGATGTGTGCTTGTTTGCCTTGATCTTGGCCATCTATTCTTTTTCATCCAAGGGCCATCATTCATTCATCCTTACGGAAACCCTAATCATCCACCCTAGGATTTTCTATTTAAGCATAGGATTGGTATTTGTAAACAACTTTTGCTCATCTATAAAACTACTATTTCCCTATTCTTCCAAGGTTGTTTCCTTAAGAGTTTTCCTTGGTTCCTTGAACCAAGTGTAGAAGCTCTCTATTGCTAACCTAGTTTGGGTTGCTAGGATAGCTCTTATCTTTTCCCTCACCTCTCCATTGGGAGTAGGAGTTGAGGACAAAAATCCTGACCTACGGTGGTCGTTTTTTCTACGGGAAAATCGTTCACTCGAGAGCTTAAACCATAAGATCGCTCTACGAGTCCACCAAGGGTATTTCCTTTACTTTCTTGCCATCATTTTCACACATTTCCACTCTTTACATTTCGGTCACACTCCACACACAAAAGTCACTTATATATAATTGCATTTTATTTCCTTCATCTTCATCTCCATTTCTTCACTTTTCCACACACATTTCACACCACTATTTCTCTTATTTTTATTGTATTTCATAGGTCATTTTCTTATTCATATTCGGCCCTTTCATATTCACACACCATCACCTCATTTTTCTTGCATTTATTTCCATGTTATTTCATCTCATTTTCGGTCATTTTCACTACCACACAACCGAACACTTTCTTGAATATTTTTTGGGTTTGAACACAACTCTTTTCTAAGGGATTTTGTGTCACGTGGTATCAGAGACACAAGGCTTCCCCTATGCGTTTTAGTTGCCATGACATTAGTCAAAAATCGGCACAAAACCGGGATAGCGGCTCGTTTTGTTTTTAGCATTATTTTCATTATATTTTGTGCTAACTTCGTGCTAACCTAACTATTATATTTGCTGCCATTATTATTGTCATTTTAATGCTTGATCTATTGTGGAAAAATATAGTAGGCAATGCTTCAAAAATCGGCCAAGGGATAGATAATTTCTCTTAGTTTTTATTCTCATAGTTCTCGGATTTTGTTTCTTTTGTGCCTCGGTTTTTCTTATTTTTCTTCCTGTGTTTTTAGTCTATATTTTCATCTAAATCTAGGCCAAAAGTTTGCTTGAAATATTGAAGAAATGAAGCATGAAATTCGGCCTAATGATAAATCTACAAAACCAGTTCATTGTTGTTAATTTTCTTCACGGTTTTGCTTAATTTTTCTTCACGGTTTTGGTATATTATTGGCCTGAGTTATTTAGCTCTCTTATTATCATTTGAGCCTTCTTTTAGCAGTTAGATATTGTCCATTCACTATATTAATTTTTTGGAAATTTTGGTGCTTAAAATCGGCTTAGAGCTAATATTATCAAAATCGGTTTGTTGGTATTGATTTTCTTCACGGTTTCCTTATTTTCTTGCTTCGGTTGTTGCTTGCTTCTAACTTCGGTTTTCTCTAGCATTTGTCCTATGTTTGAACCATGTTTATTCCATCTAAATGCTATCAAGTTGTTAGAGAATAAATCTGAAATTTTGGATGCAAAAATCGACCTTAAAATTTAATGCTCAAATCGGATTCTCCTTGTTGATTGCTTATTCGGTTTCTCTAGTATGTTTGTCTTGGATTTCCTTGTTAGTTTGCTGAATGTTTGCATTTGGATTTAGCTTATAATTCATCTATTATATGCTGTAATTTAATTGCACAAAATTTGACTTACAAGGATAATTAATTTGCTAGCTTAAAATCGGCTATATTGATATTATGCACTTAGAAAATTCTGCTCTATATAACTTGAAATTTCAGCATGTTAACTATGATTAAATTCGTGATCTAATTGTATTAGTTGCTGTTTTTGAAGTTATTTAGTTGCTATTCATATTATTTTGAGTGATTCTAATTAAAAGTCGATAACTTGATTAATAGTTGATTGGAAATTGTTGATTGCTCTCATTGAAAATTTAATTTTAAAATTAGTTATTGCTAAGTATTATTGAATCACCTAAGTTGTTTATTGAAGTCCAAATTTTAAAATATTGATTGTGAGCATGATCCTTATTTTCTTATCTTAGTTAGGAAACATTCCTTAGTAATTAAAAATTTTTCCTAAGACAATAACTAAGATAATCACCTCACTCACTTTGGATGAAACAACTTAGTCAAGGAATTGAATTTAAAAATTAAAAATACTTACTAATAGGAGCGGCTTTGCACGTGACACACCAAACAAAGAACCAAATCATGCGAGGGTCACTCCCCCTCCCGAACCTACACGTCACGAAGGTGAGACTAGTGCTCAAGGAGGCATGCAAGGACAAATCGATGCCTTAACGAGCGTAGTTCATAACCTTGCCCAACAAGTCCAATCTCTTTTAAACAATCCTCCCCGTAGAGAGACCAATGAACAAGTCCCTTCTCAAGAAACCTCCTCTAGGATCATTCCTTAACGTCCTAGACGACGTAATCATAACCCTCAACCATCTATAGAGGAAGATTGGAGTGAACCCTATAGAAGGAGACCACCTTATTATTCGGAGGATGAGGATTGGGTTGATGATGAAGAGTATCGCCCAAATCGTCGTAGGGACAACGACGACCTTCGAAACATCGAGATAACCTTTCCCCCTTTCGATGGAACGTGTGACGGGCACACTTATCTAGATTGGGTTGATAAAGTTGAGAGAGTTTTCGAATGCCATGATTACTCCGAGCGGGTAAAAATCTAATTAGCCTCTCTTGAACTTTCGGGCCACGGCGCCTTGTGGTGGTCCAATCTTAAGGCCCAAAGAATGAGAACGTTAGGACACCCCGTTACTACTTGGACTTCCATGAAGGAAATGATGCATCATAGGTTCGTCCGTCGTCATTACAAACATGAACTTTTTCATCAACTCCATAATTTAAAACAAAATAGCCTCTCGGCAAACGAATACCTTACCGAATTTGAAACCCTTAATATGCGATGCGCAATTGATGAGCTTAAAGAACAACTCATCGCTAGATTTATTAGAGGCTTAAATCGAGACATAGGAGATCTTGTCGAAATGCAACAATTGGAGACCATGGAATCGGTCATACAATTGTCCCTTACAGTGGAACGACAACTTAAGAGAAAGCGCAAGACCGATTTGCCTTATAATAAGATTGAAAAGGGAGAAGTCTTAGAAAAGAGCGAAGAAGAGGCCGATGAATGCGAGCCTCAAGATGGACCTCTACTGTTGGTCATAAGGCGAGCATTAATATCTAAGCACGTAGACAAGGACTGTCAACGTGAAAATCTATTTCATAGTGGATGTGCTGTGAGAGATAAAGTTTGTTCTCTGATAATTGATGGAGGAAATTGCATAAATGCGGCCTCCCAAGACATGGTCAATAAATTGGGATTAGAAACCATTACCAATCTTACACCTTACAAGCTTAGTTGGTTGGATGATAGAAATGAACATGAGATTACCAAACAAGTAACCGTTGATTTCGCTATAGGAAAATTCAAGGACTCGGTTATTTGTGACGTTGTCCTAATGAGTGCCAGCCACATCTTACTTGGACGACCATGACATTTTGACCGTAGTGTCAACTATGACGGATTCCTCAACCGTTATACATTTAATTTTGGAGGAAGAAAAATCAAATTGCTACCTATGACGCCTGAGCAAGTGGCTCACGATGAGGCCACCCGTCAAAAAGGAAAATTGAAGGAAAATCTTTTATTGTCCAAATGTTGGTTGAATGACGAACAAGAGCCCTCGCATATCAATTGGCATGATAATCCTTTGTACGAAGAAGATGTGTCAATTCCTTCCCTTCCAAATCTTAAGAAAATTCCTACCTTTATCAAGGAGCACCTAAATCCTTTATTTGTTGTTGAGTTGCCTTGCCAATTGGAGGACGTATATACATGGCCTCTTGAGAAAATGAAGTCAAGTGACAAAATTATTTTTGGATTAAGTAGTATGATCATCACTCCATTTCTTTTCCGTCCAAAACTTGAGGAAATTTCCCGATCCGTTCCATCCCTTAGGAAGAGGTTAATTTATGGCCTAGAGCCAACCATTTACCTTCCTATTTCCATTCTTAGAGCTACACACACTAGTAGAAATTTTATTCCCTTTGTAGCCAACCATCGCTCCATCCTTCTATTTGGTGGATCACCAAAACCCCACTCCCCACCATTTGACTACCACAAATTCTACCATAAAACTAGAGTTAAAGTTCACTTGGTAAGAAGTTTTTTCTTTGAGGTCTTAAGTGTAATTGGATTATTTCTTTGGACGGAGGATTTTATCATTTCCGCCTCACTATTGGTCAAATTCAACCACTTTGGAAAATTTCCTTCCATCACCAAGCAATCGCCCTCCAAAGTAGCAATTGAATTAAATTTTTCCACCCCCACCAAAGAAAACATTAAAGAGACCATCTTTACCCTTTTCCATTTAGAACATCTCTTAGTGAAGTACTCTAAAACGAAAGACCATTCCCTTATGACATTCAAATTCGAACCTTCAAGGAGTGAACAAGAAATCATAGGAGACATTGTTGGGAAGAAGTCAATCAACGGATTTGAGGTCAAATCCTCAAATCACCCGGAGAGGATGACGTGCCTCGGGTTGCAATTAAAAGAAAAATTTGTAAAGTCCCAAACTTTAAATCATCTTCCTACTTATTACGTGTTTTTCTTTTGTAGGTATAATTTATGGAAGGAATGCATAAGGAGCACTTGGAGGATTCACCATTCGGCCCATGGGAATTTGTCTTCCCGGCCCGTTTAAATTGTAAATTTTTATTTTTGAACTTATTTGGCATACATTCGCCTTTATTGTATGGATTATATAATTGCATCATGCATTAGATTGTGTGGTTAGGGTTAGTTGTATGTTGGTGGATTATGGGTTGAAGAAATTAAACCAATTATTCAAAGAAAAAAACGCCTTCACAAGATCAAGCCCAAAGGAAGCCATGGCCCAAAGAAGAGCCCACATTTAAAGGTATGATTTTGCAGGCACAAGAGTTAGTGGCAACATGGATTGATGATGTGGCAAGATTCCCTCCATTGATCCAATTAGGCATGACATTCATCTCCTCCCTAGGATGTGTGCTTGTTTGCCTTGATCTTGGCCATCTATCCTTTTTCATCCAAGGGCCACCATTCATTCATCCTTATGGAAACCCTAATCATCTACCCTAGGATTTTCTATTTAAGCATAGGATTGGTGTTTGTAAAGAACTTTAGCTCATTTATAAAACTAATATTTCCCTATTCTTCCAAGATTGTTTACTTAGGAGTTTTCCTTGGTTCCTTGAACCAAGTGGAGAAGCCCTCTATTGCTAACCTAGTGATGTGCCTACGATTCATAACCGTCAAGCACAAGCCAAGGTATGTATTTTGACTATTTTATTTACTAATTGGTTTGTGAATTTTGTAGGAAAATGGTTACTTAAAGCTTGAAATTTTAAAGAGGGAATTTGTCTTCCCTTCATCAATTGTGTAACCAAACTAAGTGCATAATTTTTAGTTTAACTTTAATTTGGCAAACATTGGCTTTTTATGTAATTTGGACAAACATTTAGTCTTTATATTTAGTCATCATAATTAGGCATTTAAGGGTAGATTGTGTGGTTAGGATTAGTTGGTGGCCTAGTTGTTTGGTAAATCCATGGGCCATAAGAGCAACAAGTCCATGATTAATTAAAGAGGAAATTGGTCATACATGATCCACTTAAGCCCATGAGAAGATTGGTCTATAAGGAGAAGGCCCATAAGCTTCACGATGAAGCTGCAGCCCACTTAATTCCTCAGCCCATCACATGAAGCAGCCCTGTTGATTTCAGCTTGCTCCTTAACTTCACGAAGAAGTCTATCGAGTACTTCAGCGAAGGAGGCGATCTTCAGATGATCTTCAGCAAGCGACCACGGATTCAGAGATCGACGGCGAGCACTCTGCGAGCGCGCGGATTGCTCACCTGGACTAGCTAACCAACCGAAATCCTTCTCTGCTCCAAGCAAGCGGCCTCGTCAGCATGGAGCTCCATTTCGCGAACGCCAGTAAAAGACGCCCTCCAACGGCTAGTTCCTTCTCTGGGTATTTCCAAACCTAGCCACCTTAGGTATTTAAGCATCGCTTTTAGTGTTTGTACGCACTTTTTTGATCAATACAAACCTATTTTCCCTCTCTGAAAATCCAGAAGGTTTTCTGGTTGCCGTCAAGGTAAGCCACGGCGGTTCTGCCGTGAGGAGTGTGCCTCCATTGATCACCAGCCTTACGGTGGCTGTGGTCTCTTATCTTCCCTCCCTCTCTGTTATCGGAGTTTAAAAGGCTGAGGATGAAACCGGGCCCAGCAGCTGTTGCCTTTCCACGGGAAGGCATGCACCGAGAAGCATAACATGAGATAGCTTCTCGGTCAGCCAAGGGTTTTACACATTCTATTTCACTTCTATTTTATTTTGTTCTGATTTCCTCCTCCATTTTCTGTCAAGTGGTATCAAAGCCGAACCTGGCTCTATGTTGTTTTCATTTTTTTCTCTGTTTGTGTGTTCTTTCTCTGTGTTGTCATGTGTTTTCTGTTGTTTTATTGTTTTTTTTTGGTTTGTTCTGGTGTTTTTCATTTCCAGCACGTTAAACTTAATGCTATCCTTATTATATTAGTTTGGTTCTGTTTTATAGCTTAATAGGTAGTTATCTATTTTGTTATTTAGTAGCTTAAATCATTTAAACCCAAAAGAAGGAAAAACTGTTCTGTGTCCTGTTTGGTTTTATTGTTCTGTTTTCTATTGTGTCTGCTTAGTTACTTAGGCAATTGTTGTTCTGTTGTTTGATGAAGTTTATATCGAATTACAGCATCTGTTCTGTGTCTTATGTGGTTCTTCAAGCTTTGAACATTCTCATCTAACAATCTATTTGAGCTTTATTGAATCTGTTTGAGCATCTACAGAGAATTTGTTCTTTTCTGATAAAATATTTTAGTCTGTTGTTTCTCTGGTTTTTAGGTTTTTCATAATCTATTTTTATTGGTTATTTGGTTCTGTTATTTCTATTCTATAGCAAGACGTGATTACTTAATTGTTTGAGGAGTAAACAGAATCGACCGAGCGTTTTGTGTTTTCAAAGAGATTGAAAAGTGTTTGATGTTGTCGGAAATGGGTACAATCTAAATAAAAGTTTGCTTTATAATATTTTGCTGATATGTTAACTGTGAACTTGCTAGTTGAAAATCAATTTTATATAATGTGCCGAAGTGAAAATATTAAGCAGACCCTTGCTTGAATACTGCTGTTTACTACAAAATTGATATCCTGTTGTTTGTGCTGCTTAGTATTATGACTGATAAACTGTTTCGTTACTAAGCTGGTTGTTTTCGTTTTGCTGCTGTTTATTCATATATTTTGGTTGCTAAACTTGCTTTGTAATCAGTTTAAAGTGTTTAACCGAAAAGAATCACTTTACCAAACTGTTTTGTTCGAGTGATTTTAATTCATCGTGCTGATTACTAAGGCTATTTCTCTAAGGTATTTTCTGTGTAGTTAAACCAGAATATTTGTCTTATGATTTTCTCATTTTTGAATTGCTGTTAGTATTTGTGTTGTCTTAATTGTATTAGTTTTGTGTTCTGTTATTTTACAGCACGTTTCTTGTGTTCTCACAGCATGAATACTATCGTTTAATACAAACATTCAGTTTGACTATTAAAGCTGTTTATCAGATAACTTCCTGCTAAATTAACCGGCACGTTCATTTTGAAGATTAGCTTTAGCGCTTTGTTTTATTGCATAGTTATTTTTGTTGTGGTTCTATTTGAATCAAGTTTGCAGAGGCATGAAAGCATCTGGTGCTATATTTAAATAAAACTTTAATTCTGTTTCAACTATCCTGCTGTTATTTAAAAACTGTTTTGCTAAACTTTGATACATGTTCTCTTCACATAACATAAGAAAATTGGCATGCATAATCAACAAGAATTTTGTTTAGATAACAGGTTCTTTTTCTGTGAGTCATTGAGAATTTTGTTTCTGTTGATTGCTTTTCTTGAAGCTGTTTATGTTTGCTAAACTAAATTAACCCTCTTGCCTGAACCTTATTGTTCATCTGTTGAATCAACTCGTCTTCTGTTTAGTATCTAATATATACAGCATTAGAAAAGGAATAGTTCTGTTGGATTGTTATTCAACCGTAATTGTGCTAATACTCTTGGTGAAGTAATTTTGATAAAATGAAGGATCATTTTTTTTAAACTCTTACTAGCCCACGTTGCATAACTATTGTTTCGGTTTTTATTGAACCAATCTCGAATGGCTAAACCAAAACTAATTTGGACAGTGGTACTTGGATGTCTTAAGTTGCTGTTGTGTTTTAAATTTTCTGTTTTGATACAGTTTGCTGGATTAAGGTGATATCTATCTTTGTAAAATTGGTTGTTGAAATTAAATCTGTCCTATTTCACTTGGCAGCAAAACTGTATAATTGAACTTGTATTATATTGCATAAAAATTGTTCTTCAAGTTTGAATTGCTGAAATTTGTTCTTGTTTTTGGCTTGTCAGAAATCTAGAACTTCATGTTTAGTTTAAGTATGTGTAACTTGCTGTAATTGGATGTTGTTTTTCCTTGCGGTTAATTGGTAAATTTACCCAATTGTTGGGCATTGTTGAGCACACATTCTGTCCAACATAATTTATATGCAGAATCATAATTAGCTACTAGTTTCATGATTTTATTGCCGCATATATAGCTCAAATCTTGTTGAAGATCCTGTAACTTTGGTTTGCTGGAATTGTAGGTTGTTTGTGCTTAAGCCTTATTTTTCTTGCTGCATAATTGATATGTTTGCTGTGGTTTCTTTTGGATAATTGCTGAGTTTTAGTTTTCTTTAATTTAATCTGGGTGTTGAAATGGCTAGGAGAAATCAAACCACCTATTACCAAGACCCCTATGATTATGATCAAAACCGAACCACATTCTACCAAGATCCTTATGTTTATGAGCAAAGCCAAAACCATTATAATTATGAGGATCCACCTAGGTTTAGGAAATCCATTCCTACCAAGAAAAGGGTTGAAGAGTTTTTCATCCCTTACTTTAGAGGCCTAGATAGAAAAGAATTTGGCGATTGGATTGATGAGGTTGAATTGTACTTCAATTGCTATAAGCATTCAGAAAGGACCAAGGTCAAACTAACCACTAGGAAATTCAAGGATTACGCTAGTGATTGGTGGGAAAACCTATTAGCAAGAAGAAAGAGGAATGGTGATGATGAGATTGAGACTTGGAGAGAGTTAAAGGGAGTAATGAGAAAGAAATTTCTTCCAAGTAGCTCCCAAATAGAACCAAATCCTTGGATTCCCTCTAGTAAACCAAACCCACCGGAACCCTTACTTAGTTTGGATTCCATCCTTGAAGAGCTTAAAAGAAAGTTTCCTCCCAAGGAAAAGGAAAAGGCCATTTTAGTCCAAGAAACTCCAAGGCAAAGAGCTAGGGACCGCAAATGTACCCAATGCTTTGGTCGTGGACACTTAGCCAATGTATGTCCTAGTCCTCCCAAACCGATAGATGATTGGGATTTAAGACGGCGAGATAAGATCCTACACGAAATTTTAGTTATTTGCCGCCTTTTGGAAAATCGTTTACAAGAAACTTCAAGGATGCTTGCCAATTCACCAACCCTTCCTCAACCTCCACCCAAAAAAATTAATGAACTTGAAGAAGAATCTCTAAGTGGCGCTGAAGATCGAGAGATTTTAGAGAAAACGCCTAGCTTAAATGAAGAGGAGGAAGAGACACTAGAAGAAGTTGATTGTTATCCCGAAGAGGGTCCACTTCTCGAAATGGACAACCAAAAGGACGAACTTCTTTGCTTGGATGAAATGTTTCCTACCATACAAAATCGAATAGCTCCTGAGGTTATCATGTGGTATAACCCAATTTATGACGACCCTAGGAAGAAAATTTTAGTTGAAGACCTTGTTGAGTTTCCCATAGCTAAAGAGGAAACCCCTTATGCAACATATGCATTTTATCCTTTTTCCCAAACCCGACAAGGCACAACCATGGTAAGCACTATAAACCCAAGGTGTGTACCTTTAGATACTTTAATTTCTTGGTTGCTTAATATTAATGAGCATATTAATCTTCTTGACTTGTTTAAAACTAGAGCTTCTATTATGTCATCTCTTGATT
The DNA here is from genome assembly GCA_022432975.1 of Begonia masoniana. Classification (NCBI taxonomy): domain Eukaryota; kingdom Viridiplantae; phylum Streptophyta; class Magnoliopsida; order Cucurbitales; family Begoniaceae; genus Begonia; species Begonia masoniana. The sequence continues at coordinate 31,473,716 of CM039510.1, forward strand.
TTTCAAATTGCCTTAGTAAAAAATATTATGACTTATTGAACTTTATGAGAATGAATCTTCCATGCATCAACAATATGTGGTATCATTTTAAAAGGTTCATAAAATTTGTTTTACCTTTTTGTGGTATGAGACTTATTATTGAAGTTAAACTTTTTGAGTTCATAACTACCTATTTTGGGAAGAATAGTGAATTTAAAATCTTGATTGAAACTTATTTGTGCATTTTCGTAGGGAAGAATTTATTATGTTGGTTTGACATTGATAATGAATATTTTACTTTTCGATTTATTGGTGATAACTTGTTAATCGAACTTGATTCATATGTTGTAGAAAATGAGTATTTTTCTGTTTTGAGTACTAAAATTAAAGAAAATTTTTGGAGAATCTCATGGTTTCCCAAACCTCTAACGGAAGATGCCAACCAAGGAGCCACAGGTGAGCTAATTATTATGACTAATACAAGGTATGTATCTCTTGACCATCTACTTGATTGGTTATTTAAAATTAATTGGATGGAAAATTATTTTGATAGTGCATTAAAGGTTTCTCATATTTTGCATAATGGTTGGGATAACTATATAAATTTCGATCTTTCTTGCATTCATCCTCCCTGGCGACATTCCTCTAGTTTCGTAAAGATTATTCTCTGCTTAAATGACATGAGGCTATTGGATAAATTTAGAATCATTGAGATAGAGAATTATGACGATAATGATGTTGTTTGGATTACTTGGGAGTTTATTTTTGACGAATCCATACTTGACTCACCCATGTTCCGTAAGTTTCACTTGCCAAGCTATGACTCTTATTTTATCTCTCGGAATGTTTTATCTAATCACTTAAACACTTGGTTACTTAGGATTGGATGGTTAGATGATTATTTTATTCGTGTTATTACTTTGGATGTTTGTGATCAAGCTCTTCTTATTCTTGCTAATATTAGATGCAATTTTAAATGTCATTTATCGAAGCATGATTATGAAATTATGAAAAGAACTAGGAAGAGAAATGTTGTTGATATTATTTTGTTATTAATGTGGATTGAATATTATTGGTGGTTAAAGGGCTTACAATTATTTGCGTTGATGAATGTTTACTTTTTAACTCTTTTTAAATTCAAAATAGTTGGTTATAATTTTGAAGAAAACCTACTTCGGGCGGACCAACCATTAGATTTGAGGTCAAATCTTCATTCACCCGGAGAGGATGATGTGCCTACGATTCATAACCGTCAAGCACAAGCCAAGGTATGTATTTTGACTATTTTATTTACTAATTGGTTTGTGAATTTTGTAGGAAAATGGTTACTTAAAGCTTGAAATTTTAAAGAGGGAATTTGTCTTCCCTTCATCAATTGTGTAACCAAACTAAGTGCATAATTTTTAGTTTAACTTTAATTTGGCAAACATTGGCTTTTATGTAATTTGGACAAACATTTAGTCTTTATATTTAGTCATCATATTAGGCATGGAAGGGTAGAGTGTGTGGTGAAGGATGTCGTGGTGGCCTTTTTTTTTTT